>CM029605.1:39078334-39399989 GCA_017311375.1 Mytilus coruscus
GCCATAAGTCGATAAGGGACTATCCGTTTTGAATTTTCCTTGGAGTTCGGTATTTTTGTTATTTTACTTTTTACTTGAAGAAAATAACTCGCTAACGCTCACACTGAATCATGAATATTGTTGATTTTTTGTTTTTGTTGTTGGGGGAAATGATATAATCATATACATCACACCAATCATAGGTAACAGAACTATTTATGTTCTTCCCCGGGAATCATTTTCAATAAAATTAGCCAATGTCAGCTTACTACATGAGTTACAATAATTTTACTATCTCAAAAAGGGTACAATTATTTGAAACGTAACTGTCATAGAACGCAAAATAATTAAATGTTTTAACCGATCGACTTGATTTTTGAGTTTCTATATAATATTACCACTTTTTGGATTTTAATGGAAAAATAAATACAGCACAAAGGTCATTAGAATCAAGCTATTCGTTGTCGTTCACCTTGGAACCACTTTAAATAAGATAAGCAGCTTGTGACGCGAGTTACGACAGGATGATCAGAGGCACCATTAGTTTTAGGAGCTAAATTACTCATTTCACTACAAACCAGAAAAAGTCTGGAATGGCCTATATCTGTACTCGACTGTACTGATTTTTACTCGACCAGTCTGAATTGGTCTGAAATTTACTTGATATTACTCGACTGTAGTCTGAACCATACTTAACAGTCTGAAATGGCCTATATCTGTACTCGACTGTACTGATTTTTACTCGACCAGTCTGAATTGGTTTGAATTTTACTTGATATTACTCGACTGTAGTCTGAACCATACTTAACAGTCTGAACTTGTACTCGACCAGTACTTAACCATTTTATACAAGTCTGAAGCATACTCGACATAGTCTTAACCATTCTCGACCAAGTCTGAACCATGCTCAACCAAGTCTGAACCATACTCGACCAAGTCTTAACCAACCTAGACCTATATTTTGTCCGAAATATTTAACATTTGTTCATTTTATTATTAGTTTTTAATGATGTTGTACCCTTTTAGACTTGTTATATATTATATTTTGTAGTGTACTGTATCATAATAATATGATCCATCGCCCCGCAAGATTTATCGTTGGCTATTATTCAGTCATTTAATATTTTTACCTTTTTTGTAGTCTGCATTGAGTGTGTTCACTCGATCCGATATTCTAACTGCATATTCCATCATGCATTTGCAATTTTATTTTAAAAAATTGAGATCTTTTACTATCAAAATTATCAAAACAGAACATCATATTTCAAATTAAGAAACCTACATTGATCAAGGAATTATTCCCAAAAGGGTTACTTATAAAAGCTTCGCCACTCACAACAGGAGAAAGGCCAAACAGATTTTTTGCATAGATGGAATAATATTCTATACAACAGTTCCTTTAGTCTGATGGATCTTTTACGTCAAGAAGCAATTCATCAAGTTAATAATTTATACAAACTATGTGATAACTTGCACTGCCGATCTTGTGACCAATTGTCTGATCTTGAACTTGACGAAATTCAAGTACGTGTTATGCGGGAAAGGGGGAAGGATAGACTAAGGCCGTTGCCTTCCCTCTCCCGCTGAAGGTTAATGTGGTTGTCGCTCTGCGGTTTACATGTCTTTGTTCACTATTTTAACTACGACAATTTGGGGAACTGTCGTTCACGTTCTTTCGAGGCCTCCTGGTGAATAAAACAAAGATGTCTATATATGTTTATTTCGAGTCCAACCATAAGAGTAAATTAGTCAAAATACATTGATATGAAATAAGAGTTTGATTCTTAAAATGAACTTGAATTAACAATTATTAAAATACTATATTAAATAATTAAAACAGTTTATCATGATATTTATGGTAACTTTAATAAAGAAAGATTTCTATTATAAAACTGTTACATTAAAACATTACGAAGGTAACGTTTAATTTTTCATTAAACAAAAATTATAAGTTTACGAACCTGGTGAATAAAACAAAGATGCCTATATATTTCGAGTCCAACCATAAGAGTAAATTAGTGTTTGATTCCTTAGGGTTTCCTATTTTAAACCCTAAGAACACGTGCTGGTTGGACTTGTTTTATTCATCAATCGAAATGCTTTTTAGAATAATTAATTTTATAAGAACAGTTTCTATTGGTTAGATCTCTTTTAGCTAATTCACATTTTTACATAATTTGGGGTTACTATTTTGAATTACTTAATACCTTGTTTTGTGACCATTAGGGAGATCCGATTATTTGGTTAGATATAATTCTAGGAGAACAATAGAAAAGATTTAGATATATTTGCTAAAGGAAATACTTCTTAGAGTTTAATCTGTCAAACCTTATTTATATCGCTAAGTGTCAAATAGGAAGAATTTCACATCAAATACTTATATATTAAAAGTTACATAACATTATAGACTTTCTAATTATATCTTTTATACAAAAGCTTTATACAAGAATTAGTTATTTTCTACAATTATATGAAAGATTCACTTAGTTTTATATGAAATATTAAAATTTATTTCTTTATATATTTTACCTCAATTTACCTTCATTATATATCCCTGTTGTTCGAAAAAATTGCTCTGCAATTTGACATTTGAATTTATTTCTTCTTAAACTTGTTAGAATTTTAAAAACGATTTTTTTTTTATATTTTCTTAATTGGATTTGACTATATGACTTCATGTTTTATGATCAGTTGATATTATATTTATCGGTCAGACAAGTTGTTATGACCAAGATGACTTATTGCGTTTTAGTTATTTTAATTCGTGTCTTTATATGAGCATATACATGTAGTATTTCATTTATGTTTTTTTTTTTCTTTTCTTTCAGGAATAAAACAATTTTATCTTAAATATTTTACATTTACAGATCTCTTTATTCTTTATTATAGGAGCGTTGGTGTTTTTTTTTTTTTATCATTATTATTATCGTTTCTGTATTACTTTTACTTATGTGGTAAGCCCGCTTTTCTTGATAGTCTGCTCGAACTCCAAACATACCCGAGTCATTTCCTCTCTCTGGAGTATACTCATTTTCCTGGATATTTTGCTCCGACTCCTGAACTATTGCAAGTCATACCCTCATTTTCTATTATATAATTTAGTCGGATTTGTTGTTTGTTTTACAATGGATAGTTTTCTAGAACATTTGATTACAGTTAAGATTTTACATTATGGATAAAGATTTGCCTATGCTAGAATACATTATGTTTGCTTCAATCAAGGTTTTACATGCTGACTAGATAGGTAAACATATTTAGCACTAATTTAATTAGTATACGCGAACTACTAATTCTTATGATTAAACTAACATTAAATTCTTACATACGGGAACCTTAAAACTCATGTTTCTCTCAACATTTTATCGTAATCTCTATAGAACCATTAAAAACTTTAACAATCAACCAACATTTATTCATTTGTACACGTGCATTTCTCTTTAAATTACTATTTATTTATTTCTCTTTATTTGTTCCTTACCTCGGCATTACTGCTGTTTTTAAGTCTTTAAACAACCAACCTCTTCTTACAGATTTTATTTTTTATGTACTTTTATCTTTTGAATGTTAAAGTTTAAGGCATTATTTTATGGCACTCATATAAACAAGGGTATTTTTTTTATCCTTTTACGTTAGATGAATTTGAACCGCCTGAACGTTAACTTCTAAGACATATTACATTTCAATATAGTTACTCTAAGTTACTTTTTGTATTTTCTATTAAGTAAACTATAAATATTTTACTAATCATCTCATATTTCTGTTTTTTTTTTTTTTACATCAATCAGCATCATTTTAGTATCTTATTTGCCATTTATAGTCTTCCAAATTACATGATTCTTTAATAACCTTTTAATAAAGATATTTAGGCACTTAAATATAATAATTCATTACCGTTTATCTTAATTTAGACATTTCTTTTCAAATTAAGCTTTATCAATGACTCCATTTTCATTTTAACCTTTTAAGTTATTCTTACATACAATTTTTTCCCCTTTAACTTTCTTTCTATCTAATCTTTTTTCACCTACTCGCTATTTTATCTATTTTAATTTTAACTTAAACTTATTTGCAATTTTATATATTTTTAACATTAACTTTAACTTACTTGCTATTTAACAACCATTTTTTTAACCATAGATATAGGAAGATGTGGTGTGAGTGCCAATGAGACAACTCTCCATCCAAATAACAATTTATAAAAGTAAACCATTATATGTCAATTTACGGCCTTCAACATGGAGCCTTGGCTTACACCGAACAACAAGCTATAAAGGGCCCCAAAAATTACTAGTGTAAAACCATTCAAACGGGAAAACAAACGGTCTAGTCTATATAAAAAACGAGAAACGAGAAAAACGTATAAACTACATAAACAAAAGACAACTACTGTACATCAGATTCCCGACTTAGGACAGGTGCAAACATTTGCAGCGGGATTAAACGTTTTAATGGTACCAAATCTTCTCCCTTTTTCTGAAACAATAGTATAACATCACAACATAGAAAAACACACGATAAAATATCAATTGGAAGGCTTAACTCAATCAAAAAACGTAAATTAACACACTATGAACGAATAAATTCGATCTATGATACCTGAAAGTAAATACATAGTTAATAAAATATTAGGGACAAACATTCAAGGCCAAAAAGCAAACAAACAAGTCCAAACAAAGCCATATGGCAAGACACCACCGCGAAATATTTAACCCTTAGAATAATCACTATTGAAAAAACCGGTTTTCATAATATATACAGGTAAATGAAAAATAAATAAAAAATGTTCATACAAATGTAGTATGAAGAAGTGAAAATTAGTAGATATTCCAAATAATCAAAGCTGGTATACAGACAAGATCCATATCAATATAAAATAACAAAAAAGTATTACAAATAGTATCAACAGGTCGAATTAACAAGAAAGTACGATTTGAGAGTACTCGCAGCTACTGACAGCTAGTTAAAAGCCAAAAACAATTAACAATAAAAAATCATGTATCAGAGACTAAAATCAACTAAAACACATCCCAGGGATTTAGTATTTTAACGTCATGAACAGTCAGAGAAGACATGACTTGTGCAATGCCAAAAATAAATGTATCGACAAGTAGTAGGATAGTGAGGAGCTACTTCTTTAGAGATAAAAATTAACGTGTGTGTGTCTCTAAACATCCCGCCGCAAAAGAAGATACAATTTAGTTATGTTTTAATTTGCTAATGACAAAATCGATATTAGTGCCAATGTAAACTATATTCAGAGATCTAATTACAATATTGGTACGACAACCCTTACTTATAAGTTTGTTTAAAGGTTCGATGAGTTTACACGGATCACATAGTGATTTCCTCGCTTTAAGTACAATATTACCGTAAAATTTAGGATGTGAAATACCATTTTTAATAAATTTACTAATCAAATCTTTGTATCTATGAAAGAATTTAGTAAAAGTTTTAAGTAATTTATGGTATCGAAATCCCTGACACAATAATTTCCCAGTCATGCATTGATTACGTTCGGTAAAATCTATGACATCAGAACACACACGGGCATACCGAGAGATAGAACATATATACAATATATACACAAAGAATGAAACAATAATTAAATTTAAAATCCACTGTTTAGAATAAACGTCCAAAATTAAGTTCCGTCATGGACCACCTTTCTCCGCTCTCCGTACTCCTTTCTCCTTGTTCCGTTCTCCGTACTCCTGTCTCCTTGTTCTGTATTTCTTTCTCCATGCTCCTTTCTCCGAACTCTTTTCTTTGTTCTCCTTTCGCCATTCTCCAATCTCCTTTTTCCTTTTTTCGTTCTCCTTTCTCTGTAATCCTTTCTTTGGTCTCCTGTCTCCGTTCTTCTTTCTCCTTTCTTTGTTATCCTTTCTCTGCTCTCCTTTCCCCTTTCTCCTTTAGAATATATATCACGCAGTTATTTTTCTTTTCCAACGTTAAGAAACGAATCGGTTCACAGGTACCGTGGATCTTTCCACTTGCTTCCACCATTTCTGTTATGCGGGAAAGGGGGAAGGGTAGACTAAGGCCGTTGCCTCCCCTCTCCCGCTGAAGGTTAATGTGGTTGTCGCTCTGCGGTTTACATGTCTCTGTTCACTATTTTAACTACGACAATTTGGGGAACTGTCGTTCACGTTCTTTCGAGGCCTCCTGGTGAATAAAACAAAGATGTCTATATATGTTTATTTCGAGTCCAACCATAAGAGTAAATTAGTCAAAATACATTGATATGAAATAAGAGTTTGATTCTTAAAATGAACTTGAATTAACAATTATCAAAATACTTTATTAATTAATTAGAATAGTTTATCATGATATTTATGGTAACTTTAATAAAGAAAGATTTCTATTATAAAATTGTAACATTAAAACATCACTAAGGTAACGTTTATTTTTTCATTAAACAAAAATTATAAGTGTACGAACCTGGTGAATAAAACAAAGATGCTTATATATGTTTATTTCGAGTCCAACCATAAGAGTAAATAAGTGTTTGATTCCTTAGGGTTTTCTATTTTAAACCCTAAGAACACATGCTGGATGGTCTTGTTTTATTCACCAATCGAAATGCTTTTTAGAATAATTAATTTTATAAGAACAGTTTCTATTGGTTAGATCTCTTTTAGCTAATTCACATTTTTACATAATTTGGGGTTACTATTTTGAATTACTTAATACCTTGTTTTTGTGACCATTAGGGAGATCCGATTATTTGGTTAGATAGAATTCTATTTGACCAATAGAAAAGACTTAGATATATTTGCTAAAGGTAATACTTCTTAGAGTTTAAGCTGTCAAATCTTATTTATATCGGTAAATGTCAAATAGGAAGAATTTCACATCAAATACTTATATATTAAAAGTTACATTACATTATAGACTTTCTAATTATATCTTTTATACAAAAGCTTTATACAAGAATTAGTTATTTTCTACAATTACATGAAAGATTCACTTAGTTTTATATGAAATATTATAATTTATTTCTTTATATATTTTACCTCAATTTACCTTCATTATATACGCCTTAGTGATATCAAACGTATTGAATCACATAAGCTTCACGTCAAGCAGATAAACAAATTTAAACGTGATGGTGCAAATTAACCACCCTTTAAACAGACCTTCAAAAAATTCAACTAAAAAGCCTCGCAACCGTAGATTTCGAAGAAAAAGTCAAATTCCGGTCAATCCCAACAACACGGTTGTCAATTTGTCAACAGTCTCTTTAACTAAGGATGAAATTAAAGTCTTATTTGAGGGTTTGAATTTTTGCCCTACTCCCAGTAACATTGATAATATGAAATTGGAAGATGACCTTAATAATTTTGCAAGAACCCTCAGAATTAAAGAATACTTTGGTAACAATGATAATTAGGAAGACTCAGACACGTCTGACTCCGAAGAAGAAATCAGAATTCCGCACTTTAAAAAGAAGAGTTCATGGATTCCAAGTACTCGTCGTTTTATAACACCTCTTCTGACGAGAAAAAAACCATACAATCGCTGAGAAACTGAGATGATATTGTGATAAAACCAGCAGACAAGGGAAATGCTGTTGTGATAATGGACAAAGCTAACTACATCTCTGAAGCAGAGCGTCAGCTCTCTGATGAGAGATTTTATAAGAACCTTGACTTTGACCCTACTTCCGAGTTTAGTTCTAAAACTATTACTGCGTTACAAACCATGCACAATGACGGTCACATAGATGAGGATACAATTGGATATTTAAAACCAGAGAATGCCAAGCCTGGTCGATTGTATCTTCTTCCCACAATACACAAGGTTAACAACCCTGGTAGACCCATTGTATCCACAAACGGAGACCCGACTGAGAAAATCTCGGAATTCGTAGACTTTCATTTAAGATCTCATGTAGAAAATCTTCCTTCTCACATTCAAGACACTACAGATTACCTTCGTAAAATGGAATCCATGAACCCTCTTCCTCCGGAAACTCTCCTTGTCACTTTAGATGTCACCTCATTATATACCAACATACCTCATGATGGCGGAATACAATCGTGTAAGGAAATACGGGACTCGCGCAACACTTTGGAACCACCTACCGAATGTTTAGTCCAGCTGCTTACTCTGGTTCTGAAATGCCACAATTTCACCTTTAATGGTGAACATTACCTTCAGATAAACGGTACAGCGATGGGGACGAAAATGGCACCGTCTTACGCAAATATTTTCATGGGCAAATCAGAGAAACAAATCATTTCAACATCTTTATCCAAACCTCTATCTTGGTTCCGTTTCATCGATGATGTTGACATGAAATGGATTAAATCCCAACAAAAATTGGATGATTTTATCAGACATGCAAACAACGCCCACCAGTCAATTAAATTTACATATGAAATTTCCGACTCTAAAATATCTTTCTTAGACACAACTACATCTATAAAGGACGGTGTCATATCAACAGACCTCTACTGTAAACCTACAGATAAACATCAGTACCTTTCTCCCCAAAGCTGTCACCCCAAACACTGTACAAAAAGTATCCAGTACAGTCAAGCTCTCAGAGTAAAGCGGATTTGCTCCTCTGAGGAGGCTGTCACTAAACGGTTACAGAAACTTCGCAGATTTTTGACCAAACGAGGTTATAAGAAATGAGACATAGATAAGGGGTTTGCGCGTGCTAACAATAACAGCTGCAATGACCTATTACAGTACAAACAGGAGAGGCACAGCAAAATAGTTCCGTTTGTTTTAACATACAATCCCGCCTTTACTAACCTTTCACGTTTGATCCGTGCCAATTGACAAATTATTGCCAAGCACCCAAAATTATCCAAGAGCATTCCCAAACCTCCTGTCTTAGCTTTTCGGAGACCAGCAAGTCAGAAAGACATATTTCTGAGAGCTGACGTCTCCTCTAATAAAAGCGGTTCAACTGCAGGATGGTGCAAGTCGTGTGGTAACAGACGATGTCTGACTTGCCAACAAATACTGAATACTCAAACCTTTACTTGCCACTCCACTGGGTCTGTGTACACTATATTTTGCAATCTAACTTACAAAACCCAGAATGTTGTATACCTTCTTCAGTGTCGATGTGGCATGCAGTATGTTGGCGAGACAGAACAGCCATTCAACAAACGCATGCATGGTCATCGAAGTGACTACACATGCAAGCCAGCCCGACCTCCCGTAAGTCGTCATTTGAGATCACCTGGGCACGCCCAAGCTGATCTCAAAAACCTTACCATCACAATCATAGACCACAACGAGGGTTGGTCAAAGGCCGACAGACTTGCTCGGGAAAGGTTTTGGATAAGAAAGCTTAGGACAGTTTCACCAGAGGGCATAAATGAAAAAAAACATAGTCTTAGATGCATGATTTTTTTTATTAGTTGTTAGTGGCTTTGAACTAGCTATCAGATAACTGCGAGTACTCTCAGATCTGTTCCTTATGTCTTTTTGTTGTTGGGATATACAAGTACCCTGCCACGTCCACTTGTATTTTTGTCCATCTGATGAGTTAAGCCTTTTTCAACTGATTTTAATAGTTCGTTCTTATGTTGTACTGTTATATCACTGTCCCAGGTTAGGGGAGGGTTGGGATCCCGCTAACATGTTTAACCCCGCCACATTATGTATGTATGTGCCTGTCCCAAGTCAGGAGCCTGTAATTCAGTGGTTGTCGTTTGTTTATGTGTTACATATTTGTTTTTCGTTCATTTTTTGTACTTAAATAAGGCCGTTAGTTTTCTCGTTTGAATTGTTTTACATTGTCATTTCGGGGCCTTTTATAGCTGACTATGCGGTATGGGCTTTGCTCATTGTTGAAGGCCGTACGGTGACCTATAGTTGTTAATTTCTGTGTCATTTTGGTCTCTTGTGGACAGTTGTCTCATTGGCAATCATACCACATCTTCTTTTTTATATAGAATGAGTCACTTATTTCCCTACTATCACTCATTTTCCTACCTTCACTTATTTCCAGTAACTCAGGCTTCCGTACTGGACTTACAGTTTTAAGTTTTTTTTTAATTATACCAGTTTAAATTACAGGGTTCTATTCATTTTTGTACTTAAATAAGGCCGTTAGTTTTCTCGTTTGAATTGTTTTACATTGTCATTTCAGGGCCTTTTATAGCTGACTATGCGGTATGGGCTTTGCTCATTGTTGAAGGCCGTACGGTGACCTATAGTTGTTAATTTCTGTGTCATTTTGGTCTCTTGTGGACAGTTGTCTCATTGGCAATCATACCACATCTTCTTTTTTATATAGAATGAGTCACTTATTTCCCTACTATCACTCATTTTCCTACCTTCACTTATTTCCAGTAACTCAGGCTTCCGTACTGGACTTACAGTTTTAAGTTTTTTTTTAATTATACCAGTTTAAATTACAGGGTTCTATTCATTTTTGTACTTAAATAAGGCCGTTAGTTTTCTCGTTTGAATTGTTTTACATTGTCATTTCAGGGCCTTTTATAGCTGACTATGCGGTATGGGCTTTGCTCATTGTTGAAGGCCGTACGGTGACCTATAGTTGTTAATTTCTGTGTCATTTTGGTCTCTTGTGGACAGTTGTCTCATTGGCAATCATACCACATCTTCTTTTTTATATAGAATGAGTCACTTATTTCCCTACTATCACTCATTTTCCTACCTTCACTTATTTCCAGTAACTCAGGCTTCCGTACTGGACTCTTACAGTTTTAAGTTTTTTTTTAATTATACCAGTTTAAATTACAGGGTTCTATTCATTTGGGAGGGATGTACAAGTACGCAGTCACGTTCAATTATTCAACCTTTGTCAAAATTTATTATTATTTTTTAATCATTATCAAACTGCTATTTATTTGGGATGTTTAAATACGCAGCCTCTGTTTTAATAACTCTACCGTTGTCAAATTTGAAATATTATATTAGCTTAGATCGGACAGTGCTGTTTTTTGGGAATGTATTTGCACGCAACCGTTGTTGTAACAGCTTAACTGTGGTTACCTTTGATATTTTAGAGTTGTTCCAGTTCATATCGCACATTACTATTTTTATTTGAAGCATTTCTTTGCAGTCTCTGTATTAAATAGCTATATAACCTACTTAAATGAAAAATTAGAAGTGTACAAGCGTCTCTAAGATGTTCAGTTTTGAATGTTTTATTGTATAAATTTCAAGATCGTTGTAGTTTTATAATCAGATTAGATTGATATGATTCATTTTACATCGTGGTCATACTGATGAAGGATATCTGTTGTCCGAAATATTTAACATTTGTACATTTTATTATTAGTGTTTAGTGATGTTGTACCCTTTTAGACTTGTTATATATTATATTTTGTAGTGTACTGTATCATAATTATATGATCCATCGCCCCGTAAGATTTATCGTTGGCTATTATTCAGTCATTTTATATATATATGTCTTTTGGAAAATGTTGTTTGTGCTGTATTTAGACCCCTCTACCAAGAAATTTGTTTTACATGCACACGTATAAAAATTGCGGTTTTATCCAACGCAATCATAGGATTGGACATTGTTTTCCATTTAGACTTGTTTATATTTTTCCGTTTGGGCTTGTATTATATTTTCCTCTGGGTTTATATGATCCGTTCATCCTATTTCGACTCTTTAAAATTCAAGAGTCTATCCTAAATTGATGTAAATCATATGGCCTTCCAAATACCGTTTCGATCCCTAACATCACTGAAGAGACATTAGTTGTCGAAATCCGGATACGGTGTATAAAATTTTTGCACCTCATGTTTGTGGTAAACCATCTTTTCCACAAGTTTATTGTTTTCTGTTTGGTATTAAATTAATATTAAGATCCATGTCGTTAGATCTGGTGATCAATTTATTTGGCAATCGCCAATGGCAGTCAGCAGGGTTTAAGAACATCCGTTGTTCGACCTGTTAGTCAAATGCGTTTTGTTAAAATATACTTTTTCACTATTTTGGTCTTTTGGAAAATGTTGTTTGTGCTGTATTTAGACCCCTCTACCAAGAAATTTGTTTTACATGCACACGTATAAAAATTGCGGTTTTTATCCAACGCAATCATAGGATTGGACGTTGTTTTCAGTTTAGACTTGTGTGTATATATATATATATATATATATAACGAAACAAAAACAGTGTCAATTTCTCTAGTCAGTCAATTTTAATCTAGAACGGTCATTTCGATCTGAACAGTTCGTAAAAGACTATATTAGTAAACAATAAAGAATTAAGTCATTTTCAGTCTATCGGTCAATTTTCATACTTATCAATTGCGATAAATTTAGTACTGTTCTAACAATTTATTGCAGTCAATTAAGATATATTCAGTCTAAGTTCAGACTGTTCCGTAGTTGCTCTTTACCTGTACAGATAAACATCATACTTAATTGTCTGAAAAGCTACTGAACAATACTGAATTGTTGCAATCGAATTGTGTGAACAGTACTGAGTTTACCACAGTGGATAAGTCTGCGAATTGACTAAAAGGCTGAACATGACTAAATTACTTTTTGTTCAGACTTTTCAGGTGATAACCATTGAAACAACTACTATAAATTTAGCGTTTATAAAATATTGAAATATTAAAAGGCTAAGGTTTCTCTACCCCATGTATATACAGTGAAACCTGTAAAACCAAATAGGAATAGTAAAACGTGGTTTCATGAGACAGGTATGAAAGGCAATACAGAGGGACCTTAGATTAATGGTCTTATAACATAGGTTTTTCCTTAATATAGGTGTTTTTTTTTAAGCAGATTAGACTGTCTTCGTCTTAATTGGCACATTTTTGTTGTTGAACGTATAGGTTTTAATGCTTTTGTTTAAAAGATCTGACGAGTCTTTCAATAAAATCATTATATTTGGGTATGCATCGTTAAAGCTGTATTTGCTTTTTAAATAAAGAATTATGTAGATGCAACGCACGTCTGGCAAAACAAATATAAGCCTAATACAATCACTGACTTAGAGGCCAACAAAAAAGTGAAAAATATCTCTACGAGCGCTGAACGCTCTCCCTAACCAGTCACAGAAGTATGACAGCACAACATAAGAACAAACTGTAAAAATCAGTTTAGCCAGGCTTAACTCAGTAGATCGATTCGAGGCACAAAACAACAATCAACAAAGAAGAATACACAAAGAAACCGATATAAGAGTACTTGAAATTACTAAAAGCTAGTTCAAAGCCAATCACAACTAATGGATGTATAAATAACCCTATTTTTGTCATATAAAATAAAATTGATAATGGAAATGGGGAATGTGTCAAAGAGACAACAACCCGACCATAGAGCAGACAAAAGTCGAAGGCCACCAATGGGTCTTCAATGCAACGAGAAACTCCCGCACCCGGAGGCGTCCTTCAGCTGGCCCCTAAACAAATAAGTATACTAGTTCAGTGATAATGGACGTCATACTAAACTCCAAATTATATAAGGAAACTAAAATTTAAAATGATACAAGACTAACAAAGGCCAGAGGCGTCTGACTTGGGACAGGCGCAAAAATGCGGCGGGGTTAAACATGTTTTTTGAGATCTCAACCCTCCCCCTATACCTCTAGCCAATGTAGAAAAAACAAACGCACAACAGTACGCACAGTAAAACTCAGTATAAGAGAAGTCCGAGTCCGATGTCAGAAAAGGAAACAAAAGAAAATAAACAAAATTACAATGATACATAAATAACAACAGACTACTAGCAGTTACTGACATGCCAGCTCCAGACCTCAATTAAACTGATTGAAAGATTATGTCTTCATCATATGAATATCAGACACAATCCCTCCTGTTAGGGGTTTATGTCTTTCTGCTTTGTATCAATCTGATGAGTTACGCCCTCAATTGATTTGTATAGTGTGTTCTTATGTTGTATTGTATCTAAGGTTAGGGGAAGAGTTTGTCGCCAACAAATTAGTTTAACTCCGCCACATTTTGTATGTGCCTGTCCCAAGTCATAAGACTGTTATTCAGAGGTTGTCGTTTGTTGATGTATATAATATTTGTTTTTCGTTCATTGTTTTGTACACAGATCAGCCTGTAAGTTTTCTCGTTTCATTGTTTTACATTTGACATTTCAGGCCTTCTATAGCTGACTATGCGGTATGGGTTTTGTTCATTGTTGAAGACCGTACGGTGACTTATAGTTGTTAATTTCTATGTTATTTGGTCTCTAAATGAGAGTTGTCTCATTTACAATCATATCACTTCTTATTTTTATATGTATGCTGCGTTTTGATTGGTTGATAGTCAGTGTATTTTTCATGTATTTTTCTTTATCTAATGCATATCAGGTCATAAATCGTCTTACGTTTGTGCGAGGAAAAATCCATGTTTGCACGACAAAACCCCTTTTGATCCTTCACAGAGACACTTGATCATTTGTGTGTTTTACCACTTGATGGTTAACAAATAATGAGATGGAATTGAATGTTTTAATTAACTATTCCTATTCGGTTGAATCAAACAAATATATTATGTTCCGTAGGGGTATTTGCTTGGTGACTGTGTCAAAACTACCCCAGCAAAAATGTTTGGACTCAATAGTATGTTATATCCGGTACGGTGAAACGGATAAAAGGCAGGATTTCTATTTATTTATTTGTAATTTTTATGATATTGAAGAATATAAATACACATTTAACTATTTTCGATTGTGAGATGTGATATTTTTTACAACCGTTCTAGATCAAGGGTAAAATAAGTAAAAAGGCACGTCAGAATGATGAATTGAGTGAACCTTGCCTCGAATTTATCATTAAAAAATGAAAACAACACGTTATAAATTTTATGCGTCCGAAGTGCTTTTCTGGATTTACTTTCATCAGGAATGCTCAAAGGCAAATATTTGAAAGCAAAGAATGTACAAGAACCGAAACCGAAATCGTTAAATTGTGCACATTGTAAAAGATATTAACATGGAGATTGCAAGACTAGTCACTTTGGGCACCTCAATATTTTTATTAATGTGCATGGAACGATAGAAATTGGTTATGTGAAAATTGAAGTCGAGTTGTTGTCTCTTTGACACATTCCCCGTTTCCATTTTCAATTTTACAGATTCAAAAAAGACTAATTTTTCGTAATACATCAACTAAGATTGAAGTTATGCCACATTTTAGGCAACAGCCCATTTGTGCCAATTGCTATTTTCAACATGTATCATTTGCGCCAAATACTATTTTTCAAAGGTATAAATTGCGCCAGTTTACGGAATTCATTTGCGCCAATTACCTGAGTGTACTTATATTTATCGTTCATGATAATCCTTAATACAAATTGTACCATAAAAATAATAAAAATAGTAATTCATGAAATTAGGGACTGTTGTAAGATATGTAAAATTAATAACATATTGTTGATTATGTGTTGACCACATATGTTGATGTTTATGTGTTGACGACATATGTTGATGATTATGCTTTGTTTCCACTATCCGTATGGAGTTATATTCCATCAACCGTGAGATGCACTAAAACTGGATCAGAGGCATTCTGTAAGTATTCATCGTAGTATGTTTGTATTTTTTGGACGATATCTTAAATTTTCAAGCCTCTACTTACATAAATTGCACAATGCGAATTCAACAGCACTTGAATTATACATGTTATATGCTGAAGCTCAATAGAAAATTATCGGACAGACGATGCAATCATAGATCAGTAATTTTTCCTAATAAAAATTTGAATAACATACTCCAGAGTACATGTAGTTAAGAGACTATGCCTAAATTCAGTGGAAGTAAACATGACAATTACAAATGTATACTAGAAAAAAAAATAATATTACACATTTCAAAACACGGATCCGTTTGTATATACTTAGTCCCAGAAATAAGACTAATTCCGGTTCATTGCTTTTTATTAAAATAATTTGGCACAAACACATACGTTATTTTTGAATTACCTGATATTGGAATGGAGAATAGAAACAGGGAATGTGTCAAAGAGACAAAGAGCAGAAAACCACCAAAGGCTACCAATTGGTCTTCAATACAGCGAGAAAATCCCCCACCCGGAGGGGGTCTTCAGCTAGCCTCTGAACAAAAATGTATACTATTTCAGGGAAAATGGATGTCACACTAACCACTCCGAATCATATAAATGAACCAAAATAAAAAAAAAAAAAAAAAAAAAAAACCATAAAACACTAACAAAGGCCAGAGATTCTTGCCTTTGAACAGGTGCAAAAATACTGCGGGGTTAAACATGTTTAGTGACATCTCAACTTTCCCCCTATACCTCTAGCTAATGTAGAATAAACAAACACGCAGCAATACGCACAGTAAAAGTCAGTTTTCAAGGAGTCCGAGTCCGATGTTAGAATAGGTAACAAAAGAAATTATAAGCAAAATGACAATGATCAACATGAATTAAGAAAGGAATACTAGCAGTTACAGACATGCCAGCTCCAGACCTCAATTAAACTGATTGAAAGATTATGTCTTTATCAAATGAAATCTGTTTATACAAAATTATAAATTTATGAATATATATATACATATGTGTATGTCTTTTTGACGTGTATTGTAACTGATTTCGTGTTTTGTTAACAAGAGGTGAAATATAAATAGTATAGTTAAGTTGTCACCGTTATATAAATCATAAACACTTAGTTTTATGTTTATTTTTGTTTTTTTGTTTTGTTTGCGGAACTAGGTCACTGACGAGTTCTACACAAAAAAGAAAAAGCAAAACAAATGTCACGGCTGTATTTTTTCTGTTTTTTATTCATCTTACTTTCTCAATATAAAAATAAGAAGATGTGGTGTGATTTCCAGTGGGGTAACTATCTATCAAAGTTCGAATGAAGTGGATGTAAGCAATTATAGGCAACTGTACGGCCTTAGACCACGAGAAAAACCCATACCGTATAGGCATCTATAAAAGACCCGACATGAAAAATATGAAACAATTCAATTGAAAAAACTAACGTCCTTATTTATGACAAAATGATTTACGAAAAACTAATATGACAGACATGAACTCAAGACAATCACTGACCTACAGGCTCCCGACTCAGTATTCTTTATATGTCCTATGTGTTATTTGTTTTGGAATTTACTCAAAATACGTTTTTGTTACTAAAGTTTTTGTCAAGTAATTGAAGAGTTCTTGATAAGGAAAGGAACTACATAGTTTGTTAAAATGCTGGGATAAAAAAACATAGTCTCAAATCTTGATGAATGAAAAACAATTATCTTAAACAGATTTTAAACCAGAGAACAGAAATACTTTATCGTATTTGTTTTCAACAACAATTTAGTACAATCTTAAAGTTTATTATTGCAAAAAAAGGCCAATATCTATTTTCCTTTGTATCTAATGAATAATGATCTCAACAGTACTGACGGACTTTAAAAACGCAGCATTAGATTATTCTTTTTAATTCTCATTTTCAAAACTCAGTTTTTGTAAAATAAATGTATCAAGGTCAAAGTTAGAAAGTTGAATTGATTACGTCATGTTTTTAAGTTCAAATCCTGTGGTATGCACTGTAACCCTGGTTTCCCCCTTATCGATGAATGTGTCACCGTCGGGGCAATGACTGCTTGTAACCAACGCCTAAATGATTGATAGAAAGGTCAATCAATTCTGTTTGGCATGTTTTGAGTTCTGTTTTGTACCTTCTGATTTGGCCTCTGTCCCACCCATTACACTTGTTTAAATGTTAGACCATTGCCTTTTATATTCAAGATAGGTTTATTCGTAATTTTAATTACACAGGCAATAAACTCTAATTAGGTTTTTAAAACAGTTTGAAAGCTCAACTTTATACTTAAATCTTTTTTTTAAAAAGTCCAGCTTAATATTTCATTTCTTGGAAATCCACCAAATGATAGCTCGTGTCAAGTACGAAATTAAACAATCCAGTTTTTTTTTTTTTTTTTTGTAACACATTCATACATGTGAAAATTACAATTGCCTATGACTATTAAAATTGAGATCCATGCTAACGAAAATATATAATTGAAGTCGACGCAAATAGTTAACTTTCTTTGTCCATTTTTTAGTCCTTATACATGTACTTTACCTCTTGTTAATGCCACTTCTTAAAATTAACATTTTGAACTTTTAACTTATTTATAAGTCCCCGGTGCGGTTCCCTTTACATGTATAACAAATAGCACTAGAAATAAAATCTGCCGCTTTATTGGGCATCTTTTGTCACTTAAAAGTAAAATTACTATTTTGAGACATGGTTTAACACAAATGAATAAAGTCACGCAGTTATGAGCACTTTATTACCAGGATTGCTAGTCATAGACCATATAAATATGTAGCGTCACACAAAAAAACATGATTTAAAGACAATGTTGATTATAACACCAAATGGGTCTGTCTTTACTTTTTCTGCAGACAATTATCATTCTGTAGTTCTGATTGGATTTTTATAGTTCCTTGGTACAGTGGTCATTCTGATTAACGATCCGTTTGTAATAATTGTCACAGTTTCATTTTTTTAAAATAAATGATATGAAGAATATTCATGTACTTCTAAGTTTGAGCATCACTGATATAATGTTCGGGTTTCTCTGGTTTATAGTAATTGACACAAACGTTACATCAGTCAATATTTCGTACACGGAATGTGTCGTTCGTTTTTCATTGGAGCACTGTCTTACTTCGTATCAAATGTACATATATTCAACATTTTACTTGACAGAGTGTGCACAGTTTGTTTGAACATTAAATTGTTTACAAACCACCGTGGAGCTATTACCATATTGACAGTTATTGGTTCATGGTTATTTTCTGTTGGTTCATTGGTTTAGATTCAAACTCTAAATGGTAGAGACGGTGGTGAGCGTGAGTGTTCATTAAGTTCGAGTTCTTGTCCCAGGATTTCCGCTAACAGCTGCGTTACTTGCACTTATTGAAATTGATATATGGCCAATGCTTCAGTTATGATAGTTTATCTTATTCGCCACCAGAATCTGATTAAGTCGACGATTACGAAATGAAACTAAAAGTAAACCTAGTAAAAGTGACATTCGCCTTTGTATTACAGAAAATTTAAAGCCTTATTTCAGGAAACTACACAGTTATTTAACCGTTGTAGGAAATAAAAAAAAAAAAAAACAGTGTTATGCAATTCACCATTTTGATATTACCTACTTTTCACTCCGAAGTATATAACTTTTCGACAGATCACCTACTCTGTAGTAGGACATTCTGGTACTCGGTCAAGTACGAACAAGTAAGATAAGTAAAATCTTGTTTACAATCAGTGGAATGTTTGGCTAAAATTAACTGTTTAATGTTTTCTGTTTACGACAAAATCATCGAAAAGCATTTAATTTGCCCCAAAATTTGCACCGTTTGTAGCTTGATTTTACTTATTTTACTTGCTCTTACTTGACGGAGTACCAGAATATGACTGATTTATTTAACTATGAACACTGTTTTATTTAGGAGAATATTTCTGCGGATAATACCATGGCGTTAAACAAAGGAGAGGAGAAAGATACCAAATGGACTTTTAAACTCGAAAGTCGAAAACAAACTGACAACGTCATGGTAAAAAAAACGAAAAACAGCCAAAAGTAAAACAACAGTATACAAAACACAACACAGAAAACCAAAGACTAAGCAACACAAACTCCATAAAAAACCGTGGGTGATGTCAGATACTCAGGAAGGGTAAGATTGAATTATGCATGATCTACAATATGAATTAATCAAGTACTAATAGTTAAAGCGTACAAATAGGATATCATATATACACATTAATTTGTTTCATTTTTTTTTTTAATGCTATTTTATAGGAGTTGACTATGTAATACTTACAAAATGTAATCTCATGATCAGATCAATAGTTAACATCTTCATGTCTGGGTGATTTGGGTATAATTTATTTACTAGTAGTCTATCCTGAATACCTCTTAAAACGTACTAATCTTTTATTATCTTAAATACGCAAGTTTCATAGATACAATATTGATGTACGAAATATCTTACCATCTTATCTGATCTTGTTTAACCTTTAAGGAATTAATGTTTGACACATGAAGTCTTCAATATAAGGAACCTATTTGCAATGATGTACACAAAACAAAAAAACCCACATGCAAACAATAACAACTTAATATCAAAGAACTGTTACTAATTGTGTATTTAAAATAGACCACGCCCATTTAACTGACCGTGTATTTAAAATATATCACGCCCACTGACCGTTTTATAAATATATGCAGTTTCCACGTGATCGATTTTAACCATTGATATTCCTAAAATTTTACCGGAGTTTATATATTAATAGCTACACAGTCTGCTATTGACCTAATACAATATATATTGGGTAATTTCCATATACTGACCCCATATACATCGTATTATGTCACTAGCACACTGTGTAACGACTTTATCTTACCGACTATCTTAACATATGGTATTCAGACTAGTGGTCTATCAAAGTGACCATGTCTCCAGTATAAAGAACCTAATTCCATTGGTCTATACAAAAGCAAATGCCAACAACAATTTGTTAGCTTTTAGTGTGTTTTTACCTCCATTTCAGACGTTCATCGTCATCTTCACTTGTTGTCCGGGTGAAACATTTCAGATTTTTCCTCAACGCCGTGTTGTTTTTATAAAGGGACGTAACACCACTACTAACCGTGTATTAAAATGAACAACACCTACTAACCCCATATTTAATATGCAGGATCTCCAAGCGGTCGCTTTTATCCAATGAGATTCCTAGAATTTATCGAAGATTAGATGTGACAAAATATTGATTTTTAAATTTAACACCAGTTTACAGATTGTGCATATCTCGAAACACACATTTTTTTTTATGTTCTTGCATTTCTATGGTTTTTATTTTGAATCTGAAAAGGACAAGGACGTTTTAAGAAATGGTATTTTTTTATTAGTCTATCTGTCTTAATTTTAGTATCTTGAAATCTGTACGAACTAGATTTTATGCCTTTATTTTAATTTTATGGACTAAGTCGTAAACGAGTGAATCATAAACAAATCAACTCTCGCAATTTCAAAGTTGATCAAACTGACAAAAAAAGTTTTAGATAACGGGTATTTTGAGGTAACAGGAGTAAATATAACCGTAGCTATCAATTTGGACAGACATACTTGTTTGGGAAAACAAGAATTTTTAAATAACTAGATTTAATGTAGACCTTTTTGAAATAATAAAAAAATATGGCATTCAACTTATTTTTATATGTCGTTTCACATAAAAAAAAAACAAAAAAAAAAAACATTTAAACAGCTTTTCAAAATTTTCTATCAGATAAGAAAAGGTAGTCTTATGTTTCAATTGCTGATATTGTCATACTGTCTAATTACCGAACACACAGTTGTATATGTAAGTAACGGTGGTATGATATTCTTATTCAGGATGAGCACATGAATAAATGTAGAAATTCAACCTGCTCTGGAATAGACTGATACAGATACTCTGAGCTTGATTATTAAAAACATTTAACAAGTTACCAGTACTCTTTATTAAACTTGTAATCTAACAGTGCTTACCCTTCCGCAGCACCTGAGATCACCCCACTTTTTGGTGGGGTTCGTGTTGTTCAGTTTTTAGTTTCCTATGTTGTGTTTTGTGTACTATTGTTTGTCTGTTGGTCTTTTCCTTTTTTAGCCATGACGTTGTCAGTTTATTTTCGATTTATGAGTTTGAATATCCCTTTGGTATTTTTCGCTTCTCTCCTTCGGTTGCACATTTTTATTATCAAATTCGTTCTATTTACTACATAGACTGTATAAAAACAATTATGTGAGAAATCCCAACCTAAATCTATTTAGGATATATAACAATGTTCGAATAAACCATCAGATGAAATTTGCCTTCTTCTATAATTTAAGAGCAAAATAACAAACTACAATTAGCTGTACGGTCATCCTTCAAACGCACTTGTGTTTTATCTGGTTTTGGGTAATTATGTGCTCTATAAGATGCAATGGGATTCCAATGTAAGGTTAAGAGCACCAAAACTTAAGATTTTATTCCCGAAATGCTCATTTTCGGACATAAATATAGAATAAGTATCATCATATATATCTCTTAATTTAACTAGGAACTTTCATCTTGAGAAGTAAAATTGAGAATGGAAATTGGGAATGTGTCATAAGACAACAACCCGACCAAAGAGCAGAAAACAGCCCAAGGCCACCAATGGGTCTTAAACACAACGAAAAAATCCCACACCCCAAGGCGGGCTTCAGCTGGCCCCTAAACAATGTGTTCTAGTTCAGTGAAAAATGAACGTCACACTAAACTCCGAAACATATAAATTAGCTAAATTAAAAAAACATACAAGACTAACAAAGACCAGAGGCTCCTGATTTGGGACAGGTGCAAAAATGCGGTTGGGTTAAACATGTTTTGTGAGATATCAACCCTCCCCCTATACCTCTAGCCAATGCAGAATGAACAAACACACAGCAAAACGCACAGTAAAACTCAGTTTAAAAGAAGTCCGAGTCCGATGTTAGAATAGGTAACAAAAGAAACTAAGCTAATGACAATGACACATAAATTAACAAAGAACTACTAGCAGTTACTGACATGGCAGCTCCAGACCTCAATTGAACTGATTGAAAGATTATGTCTTCATCATATGAAAATCAAGCATAATCCCTCCCGTTAGGTTTGTTTATGGTAGAATAATAACCATATAACTCTAGGGAATAAATGCCCACCAAACGTTTGCACACCTGATGAAAGATATTCTCAGTACTGAAATAGGTATAGCACAGTGAAATGGAAATAGAATGTATAAACTGGAAGATGAAACGAATCACATAATCGTATCATTTAGAGATTTTCTCGTCAATGAAGATGGACTCAAAGATATTCATAGCGCTAAAAACCTACAACAATAACAAAGTGATTTGTTTTGTACTTCTGTGGTCTGGTCTATTTGCACAAGATGTTTTTATTTTTATGTCCCGTTCTTGTAGATATATACATATAAAGATAACAAAGAAACGTGTACTACAACAATGTTTGTGTATTACGAGTCTGCTCTGCTGTGTTCTATACCAAACAAAGAAAAAAGCGTTGCCTAACTCGTATATAAAAACCATGTAAAAATTTTAAAAATTGAATATTGACGTCGCCCGGGTTATCAAGGTCCTCTTCTTCTACACAGTACGCTGTAGCATTTGATTTGTGTGTTCCACAGAATATCCTTCGGGAAACCCCTGATTTGACCTATTTACAGCCAGAAGGTAATTATTACTTTAAAAATTCAGATACTTTTCAAAAAACAAAAACCATGTACTGTTAATATTTTTGTCTCTTTAAAGACACCTGCTACAAGTCAATCAACTATCATGTCTACTTTCTCAAACATAAAAAGGAAAGAGGAGCACGTGTAAGACATGTAATATGTTAATCACGACTCCAGATCTCACTAGTAACTTAACAGGAAAAACTTATTATACAAAATGTTTTGAACCTCTGGACTGTTCCACGGACAATGTCGTTTACGGAATTGAATGTACTTTGTGTCGACTACTTTTGTTGGTGAAACTCGACAAACTTTGCGTAAAAGGATGAATGATCACCGGTCTGATAATAAAGATCCGAAATTCCGGGTTCTTTATAACCATTTTATTCAACCGGACCTTCTTTATCTATGAAAGTACGCATCATCCAGAAAATTTATCACCACACCAATAGCCCTATACTAAGTTATGGAACGCCACAGCTGTCTTATGTGGAACTCTGATATAACTTTATGTTGTTTTATTATTACTTGATGATATTTTGTCTTTACTTAATATGGTTTTGACATTACGTTATGATGTTTTGATATAACTCAATATGGAATAGTCATTACTTAATGATATTTCGATATTACACGATATGGTTTCGTATTGACTTGATATAGTTTTGTCATTACTCAATATGGTTTTGTCATTACTCGATGTGGTTTCACCATTATTTAATGTGGTTGTGTCATTAGTCAATGTGGTTTTAACATTACCTGATGTGAATGTGACTTAACGTTATGTAGTTGTTTCATTACATGATGTGGTTTTGTTATTTTGTAATGATGATTTGCCTATTCTTTATATGGTTTTAACATTACGCAATGATGTTTCAAAATTTGACGATTTTACACTACATGATGTGTTTGTTTCATTATTTGATGTGGTCTTGTCATTCTTTGATGTGGTTATCCCATTACTTGATGAGGTAAAACCACGTGACCAATTCGGAAAAAATATGTTCTATATTTAAACAGATTTCAATATATCGTTTGTTTAATGTGCTTTGGATGGGTATCGCTATCCATTGAGTTAAAGTTCAAATTAAAGTTCGAGTGGTTGTTCAGAGTTATTTGGTATGAAAAGGGAACGGCAGATAATAATAAGAAAAAGTATTAAAAGTGTATAGTATTTCGGACATAATTGGGATATCCCCAAACCACTTGGTCCTGTTGTTTTTATCCTAAGTTCTCAAACGGAAGCAGTATTTTGTAATAAATTTGTAAAATATTCCACGGAACCCTGTGTCTCGCCTGATATTGCTGCTGTAAGTGTAAAAGCGTCATGTTGATCGGCTGTACATTTATCTATACATTTATCGGTAAAGAAAGAAAAAAATGTTTTTCTGTAGATGCTTTTCTTGAAATTTAGGAATAACTCCTATACAAGTTTTAAAACACTTCATGGAGGTTTACAAATTTATCATGTCAAAACAGTTTACATGTAATTCGGTTTTATTTAACTAAAACAAAACTGTATGGTTTTCAGCAATGAGCAAAACCCATACCCTATAGTAAGCTATAAAAGGTCCCGAAATGAAAATGTAAAAACTAGAAACCTAACGATCTATAGATTAGATAGATAGATAGATAGATAGATAGATAGATAGATGATAGATAGATAGATAGATAGAGAGAGAGAGAGAGAGAGAGACAGACAGACAGACAGACAGACAGACAGACAGACAGATAGGATAGATAGATAGATAGATAGATAGATAGATAGATACTTTATTCTCTAAAACTAAATACAAGTTTACAGAGAAACATACAATATAAATACAGATACAATAGTCGAGGTAAACAAATCCAGTATGATGTTCTAAAAGAGACGCCGACGCCACTATCGACGACGAAATATAGGTTTGTTGTGTCTCACTGCCGCTACATTGATGTCGCAGTCTCGACACAAATCAAAAGACTTAAACTTTATTGTTAACAAATGAAACACTTGAAATCAACTCACACTAAAGTTACAGGAAACGGGGGAGGGGGCTCGGACTAAGCGAAAAGCATCAATACTATAAAACAAGAATTCTCCGATTTTTTTTAGCGTAAATGATCATTTGAACTTATACGAATATCAATCTTTTATTTGTAATCAATTGAATTCCTGATCTACCTCGTACTAATTGAAAATAAACTTTTGGAATATCTGTTTCATATGTGACATGTTCCAGTGGTCGTAACCGTAAAACCGTCATCTTTTCCTTGAATGTAAACTACCAAATAAAACCAAATCACTGGGTTTGTACTTTCTCGAATAACACGACGGGTGCCTTTCTGGAGCATCCAAGATCACCCCGATTGATTTATATTACCCAGTCATACCGATCTATTGAAACAGCCAAATGAAACTGTTTTGTATGCCACCGCAACTGAAAGTTGGGGGGGGGGGCATATTGTTTTACCCCTGTCCGTCCCATTATGGGTATATAGTTATTCCGCATAACTCCTCCTACAGTTTGAATCCTAGGAAGTTTTCTCTTTACTGTCTGTTTGTACATATATTGAAGGTATGCATGTGGTCAGGGTTTTTATTTTATTATCTTTTGCTCTTTTGGGAGATAAATGAACATTTTTTGTCATTTTGGGGTATAAGCAGTTAAATGAGTTGATTTCGGGGCATCACTTTGTCTAGTTTACATTTTTCTCGTGTTGTGCTGTTACACAACTTTAACAGTCCGATGTAAGGTTAGGATTTAGCGCTCACATACATGTTAAACTCCGCCACGTGCACTTTCTTTATGTACCTGCCCCAAGTCAGGAGCATGAAGTTCAATTGTTGTCGTTGTATAGATGTGTGTCATTTCATTTTGTAGATTGTTTATTTATAAATAAGACCGTTTGTTTTTCGTTTGAATTTTTCACATGTTGCATGGTGGCCTTTTGTAGCTTACTATACGGTGTGTTGAAGGCTGTACGGTTGCCTATATATGATTTCTTACATCCACTGCATTTAAACTCTGATGGATAGTTGTCTCATTGTCAATCACACCACATCTAACTTTATTTCAACTTCTATGTTGCGTTTTGTATACTGAAACATTGTTTATCTTTTGTACGCATACCTCGGAGCCCTCTTTTCGGAAGCCCGAGCAAAAGTCCTTGTTCCGCGGTAGAAAATTTAATTACGAACTCATATAAGATAGCTCGAATTTCAACTCAAAATCTTAATTAATCTAAATGAGACTTAAATTCGAATCTTACTCAAACTCTACCTCAAAAAATGACTCAAATTTAATGGCGTAACTAGAACTCTACCTCAGTTAAATGTGACTCAAACTCGATGTCCAACTCGAAACTCAATGCTAACTAAAACTTTAATTCTAATAATGACTTGAATTCGAAATCGAAGACTAACTCAAAGTTTAACTCAAGCAGTAACCTGAACTTTAATTTGAACTCTAATTCGATGGATGGCCACACTCATCCAAGGCACATACAACATGGAAATCTACCTAAAATAGAACAGGTTTTCCGAATTGGTCACGTGATTTTACCTCATCAAGTTATGGGATAACCACATCAAAAATGACAAGACCACATCAAATAATGGAACAAACACATCATGTAGTGTAAAATCGTCAAATTTTGAAACATCATTACGTAATGTTAAAACCATATAAAGAATAGGCAAATCATCATTACAAAATAACAAAACCACATCATGTAATGAAACAACTACATAACGTTAAGTCACATTCACATCAAGTAATGTTAAAACCACATTGACTAATGACACAACCACATTAAATAGTGGTGAAACCACATCGAGTAATGACAAAACCATATTGAGTAATGACAAAACTATATCAAGTCAATACGAAACCATATCGTGTAATATCGAAATATCATTATAATGACTATTCCATAATGAGTTATATCAAAACATCATTACGTAATGTCAAAACCATATTAAGTAAAGACAAAATATCATCAAGTAATAATAAAACAACATAAAGTAATATCAGAGTTCCACATAAGACAGCTGTGGCGTTCCATACTAAGTACTTCTTTCCGAAAAGATTAGTATGTTTCCCTATGCAAATTGTGTAACTCTTCATATGAGTACAATCTAATTTGTCTAATTAGTCTAAGATTGCCGGTTTTCCCGTCAAAGGTTGGTGGATCTCTCCATGTAATTCGACTTACTCCAACTAAAAAAATGGTCGCCTTTATATAGCCATATCGGCTGAAAGTCACGTAAAACATCAATCAACGAGTGTTAAAAAGGCATTTGTATTCCTAATTACCTTCCCTACGTCAACTTTCCTTTACCCTCCATTACTATGCGGTCCTTCTGGTATTACAATTACTTAGAAGTTATTTTTAAGGAATGGTAAATTGATGCAAAAAGCGTTTTGTGTAAGGTAAACGAACGAGTTTTGTTTGGTAGTTCATGATTGTATAAGAATGTTTGCATGTTGTGAACAATTTTATAGGTCTTAGCCCATTTTCAATACTGATTGTTAAGATAATGTTATACTCTAATAAGTAATTAAGTTCCTTAACATAATTCCACTTTTTTCAGACAAATAGATGTAAAATTTATTATCTGCCCATCATTTTTTTTATTCAGCATAAACCATTTTTGCATGCGAAGAAGATTTTAGAGATATTTGAATTTCAAGAGCAGTTCGGGTAACTGTGCTGTAAACATATTTGTCCAGACAAATATTAAAAAAATATATAACATTCAGAACGGAGACTGACAGTCAAATGTCCAACACTTCTGATAATAGCCTTTTAAATATTATACATAAAATTTGGAAGATAATCATAATTTGAATTAAAGATATTATAAATGAGCTGTGATATTGTATGCAGACACCTTCTGCTTACGGCTTAGATTTGATGGATATCTTATGATCGGCTTCTGTTATTGTTTAAACCGGTAAATAACTGCTAAGTGTTTCAATAAATGTCAATAAAAAAAAAATATAACAAAAATACCGAACTCAAAGTCAAAATGAAAAAAGGGTGAATAACCAGAAAAAATGACGTCATCCGTTATCAACCAACGGAACGAATGAAAAACAACTGTCATATCTCTGACTTGGTGCATTCATTTTCCGAAAGAAATTGTGGGTTAAACCTGGTTTTATATGAAGAAAAACATCCCAATTGCATGACAGTTGTGTAAAGTTCCGATATATTGACAATATTGGTTGATTAACCCAAACAGACATAAAAATCGGGAATCTGATGTTCAGTAGTTGTCGTTTGTTGAAGTGTTTCTCGTTTCTCGTTTTTTATTTAGATTAGACCGTTGGTTTTCCCGTTTGAATGGTTTTACACTAGTAATTTTGGAGCCCTTTATAGCTTGCTGTCCGGGGTGAGCCAAGGCTCCGTGTTGAAGACCGTACTTTGACCTATAATGGTTTACTTTTATAAATTTTGACTTGGATGGAGAGTTGTCTCATTGGCACTCATACCACATCTTCTTATATCTATATAATAGGTTAATGTGACAATAATTCTTACTCATCAGCCAAAACTGTGTTAACATACATCACAGACATACAACACTGAAATATTCATCAAACATACAAATAAATCTAAAAAACGCAAAGTAAATTACGTAAATAGGAAAATGAAATTTGAATGTATAGTAAAATCTTTTAAAAAATACAGGTGCGGTATTTTTCAATGAGAAAGCAACATAAACGATACAAATGCATAACCAAAGGACATTTGTGTGTGCATGTATTGTTTGTACAAAAGTAATCATATAAACATCGGGATAGCAATTATCTCAAAAGAATTACTGAAGTTTTTTAAGAAAAAAAACAACGATGTCCTTTTAGTGAAAGTTGTATTAATGTAGATATGTCGATAAATGCATGAAAAACTTCCTAGCGTGTTCTCACTAACAGTTTGCTTTTGAAGATTATATAATTGATTCGCCATAAAAATCCAATAGCTTGTCATAAACGGATCACTGTAAATTATGACAATTTTACGTAAAAAACAATAATTGTGCAGCATTCGTGTTTTCATGGACCTTTATTTTGGTGGCTATAAGTGAATATTCCAGTTTTAATATTCTAAATATTTGAGCTGTCTATGTCAAATGTATCAACGAAAACAAAACTCTTCTTTACGGATGCATTTTTATAAATTCTTTTGAAAAGAGACTTACAAAACACATCAGAAGACAACAATTACATGTGATGAGCGTATAGACAAGAACTGTTCTAAAGTTTATGTTTCTAACAGAAACAATTCTTGCACAATCACATTTAACAACCTCCCATTATGCACGAAAGAAAGAAAATGATGCTATAGGTGTATTTTCAATTCCCTTGAATGATTGGAGCGCCACTATTCCTGATATAAAATTAAAATCTTTCGAACTTGATAAATCAACCGAAGCAGAAATATTTGATCATTTGATCACTACTCAACATTTTGTAATAAAGTAATTGAAGAAAACTAAACAATTATAGAAGAAACTTGTAAAAAGTAACATAAGTTGATATCCAAAAAGGAATGTTTTCAATAGGAGCATGTTTTCGTATGGCAACGCATCGTTTTGTCAGTTTTATTTGTTTTATGTAAAGGCGTCAAATCAAATATTCATCCTATTTTGGCCAACAATTCAAGTCTAAAATTTGTTTTGCTGTTCATCGTAAAGTCATTCATTTACGTGGACATATCTCATCTGATAGATTAGAAAAGAAAGGATATGGAGTATCCATCCATTATATGCACAGCAAAAAGCAAAGGAAAAGCGTTTTTATTGTTGTTCTTCATCACAAAGTCACAGTGAGGCTTTCAACACGGAGCAAAAAACTCTCACCTCACAATACTAACTTTTAAGACGGCCCATAGCACCAGTTTGAGCGGAATTCTTTGCAAACTGACGATCACGCCACAACTGTGTATCGAAGAACAAAACCAGAGTGATATCAATAAAATGAATCAGGCAAAGAAATCAAACTTGTACTGTCATAATTTAGCCCGGCAATCATCTACAGCGTGCCAAAATACATAACAAACATTTAGACAATCATGGGGTACATCGAAATATATGTTAGATAACTTTGCAGGAAATAAAAATATGTAATGGGCAAATAATTCGGTTAGACTATGTAAGATTTAACACCACCAACTCGGGCCCGGTCAAAAAGAACATACCGCAAAGTAGTACATATCTAAAACAGATAGTTTCTACGCATAGGTGTAAATATCAAAATATGTTGAATATATTTTTGGTAAATGAGGTATCAAATAAAAAGTGAAGGACTGGTGATCCTTGTAGAACACCTTTTCTCTAATTCTTCGTGAATTTATCCCTTTCTGCACCCATTGTATAAAAAAAATGTAATCAACGTGTGGTTCGTTTGATCTCAGTTCATCATTGGTTAAAATCCGATTATGACGTCGAATTTTCTTACTTTCCTCTGAATTTCTTATTGTGACGGCATGAAAAAAGGCGACCATGCCTGATGACGTCACATAGAAAGAACACATCTTTTTTGCAGATCATTCGAAAAGAAGGAATAATTTTGCTTGCATATTGTTTGAAAATCATTAGAGAAACAGATTCCACCACCAAATCTCGTGTAATACGATATTTATCCATTCTCGACAGTTAAATTTTAAATATTTAAAACGCTCGGGCAAGCCTCGCGTTTTAGATTTGAAAATTTAACTGTCTCGAGTGGATAAATATCGTATCACATTCGATGCAGTGGTAGAATCTATATTTCACTGATAATTTTGAATTCTACAAAAATGTATAAATAAATTCTAAAATTGAGGGCATATATTACCTGTTTCTAAGATATGAAGTACCTGGTTTGTTGTATTCAAAGTTCCGGTAACAATACAGTCTGATGTGTAAAAAATGGTATATTGACCCTGCCCTCTGTAAATTTTTGAAAGTTAAAAATTTAACGAGGAAAGCAATTGGGGCCAAGAATAGTTGGTGTGCGTCCTAATACAATTTTATTGTCTCTTTGCCTTTATTCTTAAAATCATATTATTGAGGTTTTTTTATGGCGATTTTTCATCGTCCCATTAGTATCCTCCTCCTATTTTTAACATGGTATGCAGTGTAAATACCTTCTTATGATGACCTTATTTGACTCAAAACAAATAAGATACAGATAACATAATGTGTCATAGGTAACTAGAACATTCATATTTTGTATTGTATCAAACCATAAAAAGTACACCAGCGTTCTTCAAATGTGATTGTCTCTCTGAATGCACTGTTCAATACTAAAATGTAAAGTCAATGACTTATCTAAATAACCTCTTTTCCTGACGGCAAGGGCAAAAAAAAATTCGGCGAATGAAAAGACCGATTAAATCAAACCACCAACAACATACCAACTCGTCTAACCTACACCTGTCTTTAAATCTGAAATACATTCAACTTAACTCATCTCTTTGTCATGTCGTTAATTCTTAATGAGCGAAATGTGTACTGATCAACTCAATATATTATTTCAGTGAAAAGTAAAATAACAAAAATACCGATATCCAAGGAAAATTCTAGATTGAAAGTCCCTTATCAAATGGCAAAATCAAAAGCTCAAACACATCAAACGAACGGAAAACAACTGTGTAACATGTATTCCTGACTTGGTACAGACATTTTTTTTATGTAGAATGTGGTGAGATTAATCTGTTTTTTAAGGTAGCTAAACCTCCTCATCTTAAATGAAAGGTAATACTCAAAACTTATTTAAAGCGTGAAAGTGGTTGGTGAGTTGTACAAGAATCATTTTTAAAAAATGTCTGGGGTTAAAATGTTCAGATAGTGTCAAAGTATAATACTACTTTAATTAAATAAATATAGTGATTTCAAATATGCTTCTGAGGAATGTCTTTCAATTTTTAACTGACGAATTCACTTGAGTATTAAACACCTTGGTATATGATAGTCTCAATGCTTGAATATAAGATATAGGCGGCATAACATACAAGGGTCTACTCTCAATCCCACTTGCAATCACAAATGTGTGTTTTATATGGTCATAATTATAAAATACCTGTTTAACTTTAAGTTTTCGAAAACTATAAATGTTTTACCCTAGGAATATATTACATAAGAGAGAGGCGGAAGATACCAAAGGGACATTCAAACTAATAATTAAGCCGAAAATAAACTGACAACGCAATGGTAAAAAAAGAAAAATACAAACAGACAAACATCAGTACATAAAACACAACATAAAAACTAAGCTGTGTTTGACAAAGCCTTTCGGAATTCAAAATTTGAATCCTGTATCTATGATAAGTTTATTTACCCCATCACATTCCTTCATCGAAACCCTAGCAAGTACAATTTTATTGATGTTAAAAGGGGACGGTACGATGTTGGGCCAAGTTAACCCTTAACTGAAAATCCGTCTTGACTGGGCTCCCTCTTCTTGTCCAGTTTATGTAATACTTGTGCACTTAAGACCTCAATTGGAATGTCAACCAAAGTACATAAATCAAACATTTTGCATAGTCGGGAAGTTTAAATGCATTCAAACCTGTATATAAAGGTCGTCCTCGGTGTAGTTTTTGTTAATAACATACACGTTGCATGTGTTAAACCGCCACTAAATGACAGTTAAATAGCGAAAGTACGCTAAATCTTTACTTTCGGTTGGTTACATTTGCCTTTTATTTCACGCGTAAATGAGTCTCACTATTGTATATTGTAGAGGACACTTATATCCTTAAATTAATAGTTTAATACACAGAAAGATTATATGGTATTTAGCTATATACTTGCTAAACACTTCTCGGACAACCCATGTGCTGTATGTAAACTTGTTTCTTTTGACATTACACTTAGGTCGATTCTTTGTGTCTTTTGTACTTATGTTATTTGTTTTTTGTTTTGTTTTGTTTTTTTGCTTTGTGCCGATCTAATGAGTCAACTGCTATTTACAGTTTCTTTTATTATGATATAATTATACACCACTAACCCAGGTAAGGGGATGTTTTAGTGCATTTAAATAAGTTTAAACCGGTAGTCATTAACCAGTGATATAGTATCGTTGTGCAAATTTTTAGACTTATATAATTTTTTCCTTATCTGTACAGTATCGTCTATTCTAGACGATCCGGTACATAGTAAATTTGCTGGTTGGTCCTTTTTATAGACTTCTATATATATATATATACAAGTTAAATTGAAAACAATGTTCAAACTTATGATTGCGTTGGATAAAAATCGCTATTTTTATTTCTAAATAAGTCTGAAAATTAAATCCAACAGCGTTATAATTAGATTTTTATGCTGACAAATTTTTGTCCCATTTGAACTCACACCTCTGATACACTACAGCACCAATCGCTTAGCCTCATGTCCAGCGTTCTAGACCACTAGACCACATCCCCTATATTAAAATATAACTTCGATAGCCGTAGGGTTACCTTGTCACGTAAGGCGAATTTAAAGATAGACATAAGACAAGATAATATATATAATTCGTCTAAATAACAACCCAACAATGTTAGATCTGTAAATTTGCGGAAGCAATTATTTTGTTCTTCCCTGGACGGGATTCGAACTCCTGCTACTGAGATGTATATATTATATATATAGAGTCTATAAGAATCTACCAACCAGTAAACTTAATAGGTATTGGATCATCAAAATTGACAATACTACACAAACAGGGAAAATTATATGAGTCTAAAAGATTGTGTAACAATACCGATAAATAAAGGAAAACAAAACACTAAAAGTGTTGAATATCATCGCACAAAGATGGAAAAACTGAACAGATGATATAAATTATACAATAATTGCAAATATTTCGGCTCAACAAATGGCCTTCCTCAGTGTTAAAAGTTTTAACAATACTGATATATAATGTACAAGGTGTAAACATAGATCAGTAATAATACAGGTAAGTTTTGGTCGATTGATTTTAATTCAAAATCCTGAATATCATAATATAAACATTAGACTGTAAATTTAATTATTTCTTTCTATTAATTCCATCTGGATTGAGGACACCCAGTGTTTTTATCCAAAACTTCTCCCGATTCTCTCTTTGCCTATTTTGCCATGTACAATCCTGTTCGATCACAAGGATCTTCATGTGATCAAAATCTTTCAGATTGTGATCTGGTAACCTGAAGTGTTGGCTGACAGGAATATACGGTTTTTTTGTGAGGTCACTCCTGTGGCCATTAAGGCGTTTGTGAAATCGCTGCATAGATTCACCAACATATTGGAGACCACATATAGGACACTCAAGAACGTAAATCACGTTTGAGCTTTTGCAGTTGACATTGCAGAAGATCTTGTATGTCTTTTCTGTGGTCTTACTGTGAAATGTTGATGAATGCTGCAATTGGTTGCAACATTTGCAGCGCTTATCCCCACAAGGCTGGCACTTACCTACAGCATGGTTAGGTTTGGAAAGGTCAGCACGGACAAGTATATTTTTCAGGCTGTTAGGTTGTTTGAAGGCAATCATGGGATGCTCAGGAAAGATTTTGGATAACTTAGAATGTTTCTCGATTGCTGTCCAATGATCACGAATGGTCTTGAAACTATTTCTCAGGCATGGATGGTAAGTGAGCACACATGGGATTCTTTTACTTTTCTGTTTTTCTTTGTAAGTTAGCAGACTGCTTCTGGGGATGGATTCCGCTTTTCGAAAACTATTTTGATGTTTTGTGTTTATATCCCTTCTTTTCAAATGTCCTTTGAGCTGCATCAGACGTTGTTTTGCAGTGTCTTCAGAGGAGCAGATTCGCCTATATATTCGCAACATGTTGGTGAATCTATGCAGCCATTTCACAAACGCCTTAATGGCCACAGGAGTGACCTCACAAACAAACCGTATATTCCTGTCAGACAACACTTCAGGTTACCAGATCACAATCTGAAAGATTTTGATCACATGAAGATCCTTTTGATCGAACAGGATTTTTCATGGCAAAATAGGCAAAGAGAGAATCGGGAGAAGTTTTGGATAAAAACACTGGGTGTCCTCCATCCAGATGGAATCAATAGAAAGAAATAATTAAATTTACAGTCTAATGTTTATATTATGATATTCAGGATTTTGGATTAAAATCAATCGACCAAAACTTACCTGTATTATTACTGATCTATGTTTACACCTTTTACATTATATATCAGTATTGTTAAAACTTTTAACACCGAAGAAGGCCATTTGTTGAGCCGAAATATTTGTAATTATTGTATAATTTATATCATCTGTTCAGTTTTTCCATCTTTGTGCGATGATATTCAACACTTTTTAGTGTTTTGTTTTCCATCTATTTATCGGTATTGTTACACAATCTTTAGACTCTTATATATATATATATATATATATAAATTTGTTTTGCATGCACACGTATAAAAATTGCGGTTTTTATCCAAAGCAATCATAGGTTTGAATGTTGTTTTCAATTTAGACTTGTTAATATTTTTTCGTTTGGGCTTGTAATATATTTTCCTTCGGATTTATATGATCCGTTCATCCTATTTCTAATATTTCGACTCTTCAAAATTCAAGAGTCTATCCTTAATTGAGGTAAATTATATGGCCTTCCAAATACTGTTTCGATCCCTAACATCACTGAAGAGACATTAATTGTCGAAATCCGGATATGGTGTACTAATTTTTGCACCTTTTGTTTGCATCTTTTCCACAAGTTTATTGTTTTCTGTTTGGTATTAAATTAATAATTCATGCCTTTTGTTCATAATGCTGTGTAGGGAAGAACATATGAGGAAAAAGTGATCATCAGAAACGATTATTGATAGGTGTATATACGAATTGTCAAACAATCAACTGTGTTCCCTAATAGATAAAGGTAGTAAAATACATCATACACGACAAAGATTTATCATGTGGTGCTGGACTTGGTTTAAACAACCCTGTTTACATGTACCCGCTATATATTTTGTTGATCGTAGTAATTGTTAGTTTTTAAAACTTTTTTGTCAAAATCAAACATTAAAAGATTCTTAATATATCACTGTTTAGATAGAAATATAGGTTATCTATTCATGATAACATTTTTGTTTTGTTAACGATATCTCTAGTCGTCAATGGATATAAAACGCACACTATCAGTAAAAACATCACCGTAACGAAGTGCTCAAAAAGGTAAGAAAAATGTGTCATAAATATATATTTAAGTTTTGCTATGCATTGAAAATAATTTAATGAATAGAACAGAATGGAATAGAATAGTATAGATTATAATAGTATGCAGTATAATTCAATAGCATATTTTGGTGTCCAATCAAGTGTCCACAAACATCATCATAAAAGCTACATGTATAAATACAAAGAGGTAGGGCCAATTTCCCCTGAAATTTTTTCACAGAAGGGCCAATTTCAAAAAGTGCTGAAAGAATAAAATTTACGATAAAAACATGAAATAAAAATGTTTTTTGGTCAATATCTCGATTTTTATGTATTATGTTATGTCTGGAAAATAGTTAATTTAACCTCCAAAAAAGGATGAAAGTCAAATATGCGGAATTTACCGTGTTTTTAGGTTGGAAAAACAGGGAATCCCCCTAGAAGGACACTTCAAACCAAAACAAAGTTATGTTTTTTGTTGTTGTTGTAATTTATACAACTTTTCCTCTCTAAAATGAAATTGGTTTAGTGTGTCCTTAATACCTAAAAAACAACTTTTTTAATAAAAAGTGAAACATCACTAAATTTTACCTATATAGCTGCTTAATATTGACTATATTTTCAAGAGTCGCCGTGGCTCCATTGGTATCGCTTAAAACTGTAAATAATGGATTGTCTTTAAGATGGGATTCAAATCTAACGCTAATTTTTCTCATTTTTTATGTTGAAATATTAAAATGTTATGTTTCTATCACATTTTTTCGGATGTTTGTTTAATTCAAAGAGTCACACTGAAGTAGGTGCTTGTACATAACCAATAACACGAGAATTGATTATATAGCCATGAAGCCCAAATGTTGTGTGTGTTATACACATACCGAAAAAAGGCCATAGCAGAAAAACTTCAAAACAACAAAAATATTTTTTCTAAATCTTGAACAAGAACGTTTTAGAAAATGGTATGATATGTAACAAATGCAGACAGTAATTTTATCGCCAATTCACCAACTGTGTAGATACTAGTACTGGCGTTGTTACATTGTCCCTACACCGGAACCTAAGTCATCAGAAAATGAAACAACACCACAGAAAATTATCAATTATGCTACCAATCGTGACTGTAGGAAAAACATCAAGAAAGTGTTATCTGTATCACAACATAGGATCGATCCATTTGGTACAATGCCATGCAGAAAAGACCAGATTACATGTGTTTGTTACGCAAGCCGTTCTAGTACCAACTGGTGTAAGCTGTTGTCCGGTTCATATAGACGGTAAACTTAAAAGCTGGAACAGTGTATAGATATAGATACATCCAGATTGAGGAAAACAACATCCCAGTAAAATGCGTCCGATATTTTTTGGCTTCATGGCATTAAAACAGAGACCGATCTTGAATCAGATTAGCTGATTTATATCAGATAATTAGATTATTAAATGTTTCTTGTATTTATATTTAACCCCATTTTTTAGGCGCCACTTAGGGGCATTCAGTTTTTCGGTCTGTGCGTCCGTTCGTTCGTTTGTCCGTCCGTCCGTCCCTTCGTTCGTCCGTCTGTTCATTCGTCCGTCTGTCACGTTTCAGGTTAAAGTCTTTGGTCAAGGTAGTTTTTGATGAAGTGGAAGTCCAACCAACTTGAAACTTAGTACACATGATCCCTATGATATGATCTTTCTCATTTTAATGCTAAATTACAGTTTTTATCCCAATTTCATGGTTCACTGAACATAGAAAATGATAGTACGAGTGGGGCATCCGTGTACTATGGACACATTCTTGTTTAATATTTTGTTAGTTCTAAGTTTAACAAAGCTGTGAAATACATGTACGCTACAAATCACCTTCCAACATTAACGCGCTAACTGAAGCATCATGTTTTTTTTTCAATACAAATCTAATTTTGAATATCTATTAGTCGATAATTCATATTTTAATGCTCCTCAGGGGCATTTACAAACAAAATCAATATTGGTTTTGATAAACAAAAAAAAATCAATAGTCTTGGCCTTGATTATTGTAGAAATACCTGTTCAAGGTATGAAAATAGATGATGTGACGTGTTTTGATATACTATAATTAGTATCTATCGGGCTATTTAAAAACATGATTTACCTAGCTAATCAAATGAAAAAAACCCACGGAAAATAGCCCTACCTCTTTGCGATTTAGGAATACAGTAGGAATGTTATATTCTCGTGTATACGTAATGCTATGATGAACTATCTGTAACTATAGAAATAATAAAATAGAAACTGACATATAGGTAAAAGAAGATGTTGGCTTAATATGAAAGAGACAACCACTCAACAAGATAAAACAAAACAAGAAAATATGCATCGATTCCTTTCAAAAGAAAAAAGTGGTATAAATAAATAAATTAAAAAAAAAAAAAAAAAAAAATCAAGGAAAAAGTAGAAATGGAGGGATCTTTATATAAAATACACAGTCTTAAGTGTCTTCTCTGTCTCCTCCGTAATAAGCATAAAAATGTTTTGCACTGGATGATAGCAACATCTAACAATTTGTAAAATAAATCAATACATGCAATCAGTCAATAGTTTTTTTACTTGAAAGATTATAAGCATAATTGAAAACTGTGCTTGTTTTTACGTAAATAATATTTTTGAAAGATTAAACGGCAAAAGATTCAGACTGCTTGTCTTTCCATTAAGATGTTATGCAGTATGTTAAATTAGTCAGACAAGACCGAACAACAATTATTTATCAAATAAAAACAATCACTCATCTATAGGAAAAGTTCACTAATAGATGTCAGTTATTTTGATTAATAACATATTAACAAACGTAATTAACTGCAGTTAATAGAAAATTACAATTGTAGATAGTGTCAATTATTTTATCCAATAATACTAGCAAAATATCGTTGGTTTTTGTAATGCCATGTCCTTTGATAACTTACAATACGATATGGGTATTCCTCATTGTTGAAGGCCATGCAGTGACAGCTAGATGTAAACATCCTTGTCCTTTGTGCACTTAGGGCTTGTTGTCTCCTTGGCAATCATACCTTATCTACTTATTTCAAATTTATGTAATGGTGGGAAGAGACCTTACAATAACCTTAATAACAATAATAGTATTACTTAATCAAGAAAACAATTACAGCTTAAACTTTGTTTAAACAATATCATTACCATAACAACTCGTACCAAATCACATTGCGGCATAATACTATCCAATGATACAATGATAATTTATTTAAAATTAAATCATAAATAATGGCAACAGTAGTTTACCGATGTAAATCATTTACGAAGAGAAAACACAAGATAACAAAGAAATAAAAAAAAAAAAAAACCCGAATGAATTGCATGAACACCAAAAAAGAGAACTCATGCGTCGATAGAGCAAGCGTATCCTGCTACTCATGCATCGCAAGCCATGTGAATCCAAAGTCAGTCAAGATGTTACAACCATGAATAGAACATAAACGGTAAAATAACAGATCAGACAACTATACTAATAGATGCAGATGCTTTTTAAAACCAAGCAAGAAATTGTCAGTATTTGGCCAAAGCATTTAATATTGAAATTTCCATATTTTTACATATTGTCTATAAACGATATCAATATACATGTACGTAGGTAATGCAGACCGCTAGCATCTGAATTGTCACTGATATATCTGAAAATATGAAGTGAGGGATCAGAATCCTTAGATTGTTCATCTGTAGTAAATGATATTATTTAAAAAAACAAATAAATGTTTTTTTGAAGCAGAGAATTCTGTCTGATTGACAGTGAAACTAGACATTGGTGACACTGTCAACTGCCATTAAATTGAGTTTAGGTGCGCATTTGTGTGTCAAATGCATTCATCAAAAATAAAAACAAATGAATTAAGTAAAATTGTTAATTAAAGAATTGAATGTATATAATGTCAATAAACATACAAACTAGAGTATTCAAAGAACTTGTGCTACATGTTTACCTATACAATACTTTTGCATTTAACAACTAATTATATACAATTTAAAAAAAAACAAAGGTTTTTTAATCAATATCAAAGTTATGTAATCTGTACGTTTCTATACACATTTCCCGTTATCAGAAAAATAAGTTGACAAATCCGTTACTATTTTGATACCAATGTTTAGTCTTATTTGTGGAGGAAAATTTTCATACTGTTTTTCTCAACAGTTCATAACTGGAATGTCACATCACACTTTAAGCATGCATGACTTATTGACAGAAAGACTTGAAGTATTTGCCATCTAATTGAAAGATTAGTAATTCAATTTTCATGGAAATAACAATGCATGATAACCAACAGAAACTACTGCTGAATCGGTCGTGTCATTAATATCAGCAATGTATAATAACGAAAGCTCGGAATTCACTTTAGCACAGGACTTTCCTAGATTGTATACAACTTCCAATTAAGACCACTAATATTTGCTTTACATCAAAAAGTAAAATCGATATGTACTTCAGTAGTTCTTAGAATTTTCTTGGATGAACTGTGTAATATACATTAAGAAATCAGATGCATTTCCGGGATTTTGAAAAAGGGGGCCACCCAAACGTAACAACGTTTGGAGTGGGGCTTGTTACAAATCTAGGCATTAACCCTATTTGTAGCTCTATAAGGAGGGAAACATGATCCCTCCCCGTAAATCCGCCTCTGTAAGTATTAGAAACGCAGATATCTATTGCTCAAAAAAACAAAATGCTCAATAAAAAAAATGGTTTAGTGTATTTTCAGAATGAGCAACTACTTAGTAATATACCCCTCTAAATGTGTGTTGCTTGCTTTGGATTGTTGTTTGTCAATAATATACCTTATTCAATGTATTCACTTTTGATATGTTTTGTTTCTTTAATACTTTAGGAAACATTAGCTATAACAGTGTGCATGCTTATTATTTGAATAGGTTGAATTAATGTAATCTTTACCGCTAGAATTGTAAAATTTGTGGTACAATTACCTTATGAATAAGCTCGACTGGTTACAGTGTTCATTGAAGTTGATGTAAAGATATTGTAACGTGTTCGCCGACAGGTGTGGACCTTTCTTTCAACCTAGATCAACCACAAGACAAGACAACGGGAACAAACTTTGACCAAAATAATTTGATAGACAAACCAAAACACTAAGAATAATTAATACTGCATTAAACACGAGTTGACACAAACAGTCTGCAATTATAAGTCTCATTTTTCTGTTGACGCAAAGCCTCTTGTTTGTGTTGTAAGACATATCAATAAAGAATTATTTTCTCTCTTAATGGCGAAGTCCTAGATAAAACTGGATACTGGAACAATAAGATTCATTCAGAGGAACAGATATAAATAATGAAACTACATTTTAAACGCAATTTCAGGAATTTCAACAGTCTAAAGCGGAACTTTACCTTAGAATTCAATCTGAAACCATCTTTATAGAATATTAAGCATTAGCAATAAGCCAATATACACTAATGTAGACTTAACGCACCTTGATCTTATTAAAAACTAGAGATCAATTTACTATTGTTAGTAGGAACATTACCACCAATGATTAAATAAAAATCGAATTCAATTTTAAGCATGGTTGCATTTTACCACTTTTTATATTTTCCGTTACTCACATAACTCAAATTTGCCTTAATATATCCCCTGTATGTTTCCTTGAATCGAATGGTTTCTAATTTTGCCATTAAGAATAAACCTTTTGAAATTGTCATATGAGACACTTAGAAATTATTCAGAAATAATGTTGCAACTCACTCAGGAAAAGTTGACCTTAATGAATTTGGCTATTCATTTTTGGCGCTCTTTGGTCATATAGCTACTAAAATAAGTAATATATCCTTGGCTTTTAAATTTTTGGTTGACGGATTTCCTTTTTGTTTTTCGTTTAACAAGAAATCTATTAAAACCAAAATCACCAAAGAGCCTTTGTCGCTAACATGGATCTGTATACATGTTAAACAATGGCCTCTCTCCAACATTAGAGACTTGAATATACCTCATTACAAATATCTCGTTTTTGGTCATCTTCTATAACTATATATATAATAGGCAAAAGAAGTTAAGTCATTATTAAAGGGCAAAAACCCCTACACTGAGTCGACTGAAATTGCAGCCGTGTTGATTTTTTTTCAGATTTTTATCTTCTATAGTGATGGTCAAGTATGCAAACAATTGGTAAAAATCTTCATTAAAGGTCAATAACTCATATTAAAGGTCAACTAACGATTGCTGACATTTTAAACATTTCCAATCTAATAATAATTAAATCTCAGCAATTCCTCATTTGTTTTATGCTTGATCGCTGTGATTCAATTTAAATTAGATTGACACATTTCTAGATGTAGTCCTATCAATCAATGTGTTTTTTGTGTTTACGGTTTGTCTTTATCTATAAATTTTCTCTCTTTACAACAGTTTGCAAAATAATAGACATAACTTGCATTTTAACGCCAAGCTTTTCTTTTAGCCCTATTGACCATGTTGGTTGGCAAGCGCAATCACATGACATATTTTAAAACTTGATATACTACAATGATGATTGTTGCCAATTTTGGTTTCAATTGACCCAGATGTCTTGGAGGACATGTTGTTCGTAAGAGTTAACAAATAACAAAACCTTATCCATGCTCATTATAACAGTGTCGATCTAATCTCATATTTCTGGTACCAAAGACTTTAGCTGAATATTCTGTACTTTTGTATACCGGGAATCTTTTCTCGGTTATGATAATTTAATTTTACATCATATAGTTCAAAGTTTTCAATTTCAATTGAAAGCTGTATAGGGGTACATTGAACTAAAATGTTATTTTGTCGTATGAATATTAAAGGCAACTAGTGAAAATGTTTATCCACTAAAAGAACTGTTCACATTATGTATATAGAATAAAGTTATATCTTCCAGTGATACAATGATGATTCGGAAATAGGGTTGCAGACTTGTTAAAAAGAAGCAGTGGTTGAACTATCTTGATTGTAAAGCGATGAATCGACAAGAAACTATATGCTCCGGAATAAAAGATGGAAAACGATGTCCCAAATTAATCAGTAACAAAGCTGTATTCTGTTTAGATTGTGAATCTTTAAACACTGACAATGTCCCAGGTAACATTTTATTTTATATTGACAGAACTAAAAATTAAAAAAAAAAAGATATTTTCATTTTTCTGTAAATTTACTGTTTTTAACCTGATAAATTACTCCTGCGGACAAAGCTTCAAATAATATTGTGTTTGTATGTAAATCGTATTACTATGAGTGTCTTGTAAATGAATAAGGAATAAATCAGCACTCAGGTAATCTTTCATACAAAAACATATCATTTGACAAGGATGAGATTTAGGCCAACCATAAGTCCTTCATACGTTCAATGAACACTACATTGAACAGCAAATTTGAGGACTTACCTTGTTTGTATTGGATACCTAAGCTTCACAAAAATCCGTACGTACAACGATACATTGCCGGCTCATCTGCATATTCTACAAATGAATTGTCTATTAGATTGACAAAAAATCTGGCCACAGTGAAAGAGGGTCTTCAGACATACTGTGAAACTGTTTACTCGCGTAGTGGTATAAACCATATGTGGAGTCTAAATAACTCTAAAAAACTTCTTGATGTTTTAAAATCTCGATCTTCCTCTGAAATTTATTCTATCAAAACTTTTTTCAACCCTGTATACCACCATTCCCCATGTGAAATTGAAAAATAGTCTTAAAGAAATAATCCACAATACTTTTCAATATAAAAATTGCAGCATGCGCTACACATTTATTGCTTTGGGATACCATACGGCATATTTTGTTAATAGTGAACAAAAAGGTTAAACATCCTACACAGAAGAACACGTGATCACTATGCTGGTGTTCCTCATTGCTAACATATTTGTTGAGTTGAATTTGGAGGTAGACTTTTTCAGCAAGTTGTCAGCATTCATATGGGAACGAACTGTGCGCCTCTCCTTGCCGATCTCTTATTTCCATATGAGTCGGAGCTCCGTCGGACACTTGACAATAAAAGAATATCAAAGAAGCCCGATCATTTAAGGTAGCACAATACAAAAGCAACTAAATTTTATCAAAATTTCATTTTCAGCTGTTTTTGTTACTTCTTAATATCCAAAAACCACAGAAGAAAAACATATTTACTTATCTTGCACTGTTAATGAGTTTTGATGATAATTATTTTTTATAAACAAATGCACGTGTCTGACTGATACAAGATAAGACCATGTGGGCAGTACATTGTGGTTAATCAATAGAATCATTTGATAGCTTTCCAACCACTGACCAGCAATTAAAAAAAAACAGTTATGAAAAAGAGGTTGATTAGGGATTTATGGAAAAATGAAGATAATGAATTCCAAATAAAAATACATCTCTGTATTGGAGCTGCCAGAAGAAAAAAAAAACCAACTATTTGGAGCTATAGAGGGAATCAAAATATAAATGTACAGATATTAAACAAATATAATTGTACAACAATTAAAGTTGCTGATGTTTATACTAGAATTTCTTGAGGAGAATGTTTAAATATGAATTCTTTTTAAAAGACAATGCAAATTAAATATTTCATTTTCAAACTGCAAAAAATAAAAAAATCTACTTTGTGTAAAACACCATATTGTCATTGTATACAATTATAATTCTAGAAATCCCCCATAAGGATCCTCTAGACTGACCAACTGATCATTTTGTGTACACATGCATAACTTACTTTTTGTAACAATGCAAAAAACAAAATATATCATTTAATGTACTAAAAGAATAAAATCCATATTATCCATATATCCAAACTTCTGAGATCATTAATAGTAAAGGTTTATCATGGTGGGCGGAGTTTTGACCATATCAATAGCAACTGACTTACAGCAAGGTCAATAATGATATAACATCTCCCGCCAGATCTGATTTTTGATGCATAGGGTTTGCATTTTCTTTATATATTTAGAATTGCTGAATTGGAATGCTTTCTTACTGGTCAAAACCTAATTGATTTATGATTAAAGGCCAATTCTGAAGTATCCCCATGATACATGTGTGAATTATATTGAAGTTAATGGGGTACAAGTAGGAAAATCCTTATTTATTCAATTGTGACACATTAATTTTTGTAAAGAAAATGTAGTTTTAAATGAAATTAGCTCCTAGATGGGTGCCCCTAGATGCCTGATTTTCACACATGTTGTTCCTTAACCAGTTATCTTCAAAAGGGTGTCTCAGATTTCCAAAAACATCAATAGAATAAATTTTATACCCAATTTAATTTAGTGATCTCTTATGAATTGAGGTTGCAAACTTCATTGAAGGTTTATGAGAGAATGAAATGCAATAAGAAAAATCTGAGACACCCTTTTGGAGGTCAAACTGTGTTGCACAAGAATCTATAAAATATTTTGGGATGGTATGAATAACAAAGAAGCTAATTGCATTCAAGTGTGGACATCACAATATAGCAACTAATTACATAATAATTAATTATGTAATAATCATGTCATAATGAAATAATCACCATTTGAAAGATTAATCTTTCTTCTTTCATTTGGTACCTCATTTATAAATTTAAAGCTGGATGAAAGAAATTACATCAGTTTAAAGTTGTCTGATTGGGGGTGAAAAAATCTTTGTATTGTGCTACCTTAATTTCACATACGGATACTTTGATGAAGTTCTTTCCATTAACAATCCAAACTTTTCTAATTGGGTTCCATTGATTTATCCTGCTGATCTAGAAACAACAGACACGGCTTCCTCCGCCTCATTTTTAGACTTATACCTCAAATTTGACATAAGTGGTCATCCCAATACAAGAATCTATGACAAGCGAGACGATTTTAATTTTGAATTATACATTTTCCTCGTCTTAGCAGCAATATACCAACTTTACCTGCGTAAGGGATATACATTTCTCAACTCATTCGGTATTCAAGAGCTTGCAGCTGCTACTCTTACTTTATAAAACATCACCAGTGTCTGAGCAGAAAGTTGGTGATCCAAGGTTATGTCAAAGAACGTCTCGTCCTGTTTCTAAAAGAGTTCATTGGAAGACACCAAGACCTTGTTGATAAATATTCCGTATCAACTTCACAAATAATACATGATGATCGTGAAGTATAGATTCCAGGTATTGACGTTGTTTATCATCTTAATAACGTGTGAAAGTTCCCTTTTTGTCCTAGTATATTTCTAACCAGTACAATTTATCCATGTTTGATAATATATCAACGTGGATCGGTGCTTATACATCCCGCAATTGTGTTATTGTGATTTGGTCAATTTTTTGTTCTTTTATTTTCAGCCTTGCTTATGTGTTTTGTTTGTATGCCATTTTGTGTTTCTTTGTGGAAACATTATATGTTTTTATAGTGATTAAGATAATATTAAAAATATTGACTGCTGTACCCAAATTTTTGACGTTTTTACCTATTATGTCTTTTTGTTTTGCTCACACATTTATGTTAATATAATGGAATTTTATGCGACTGTCATAGAAGTGAGAGGTTTAGCTAGCTATAAAATCTGGTTTAATCCACCATTTTCTATATAAAAAAATGCCTGTACCAAGTCAGGAATATGACAGTTGTTTTTCATTCGTTAGATGTGTTTGAGCTTTTGATTTTGGCCAATTTCCGATTTGAATTTCCCTTGGAGTTCAGTATTTTTGTTATTTTACTTTTTACTCGTAATACTCAGATTTGTCTTCCCCCAGGCACAGATAGCCTTCGCCTTAATTGCCGAAACTTTTTGAAATTTTCAGTTTTTTAAAAGTATTTGATTTGCATTTGATTTAACTGTCCAACCATATTGATTCGAGCGTCACTGAAGAGACTTATGAAGACGAAACCCGCATCTGTCGTACAAAATTATAAGCCTAGTATCTTTGATGAGTTTCTACATACGATAATTTTGTATGTCATATTTGTTTACTCAAATCCGAGTCCTCTGTTTGTCAAAACATTATTTGGCATTTACACCTAATTTGAGTACATTTCTTTCCACCGATTGAGATTATTTTCGACTCATTTTATATAGTTCTTTATTATATTGTCCTATAATACCACTGTCCCATCTTAGAGGGAAATTTTAGCGCCAGCAAACATTTGAACATCGCCGTAGATGCCTCTCCAAATTCAGAAGCCTGTAAGTCAGTTGCTGTTGTTTGTTGCTGTATATCATATTTGTTTCTCGTTTAATGTTAACATTGTGTACATAAATCAGGCCGTTAGATTTCTCGTTTGAATTATTATTTATTTGTCATTTCCTGGTTATAGCTTGCTTTGAGGCATTGGTTTTTCACATATTTGAAGGCCGCAGGGTAGCCTATAGTTGCTAACTTTTACGTCAGTTGATCTTTGATGGAGATTACCTTAACTGGCAATCATTAATGTACCACATTTTAAAAATTTTTTATTGGTTGAATTTCAAAGTAATCTATGTTAGCAACAATGTGTTTAAAAATATTATAAAAATCACACAGTCTATTCTCCATTCAATATAATATGCTTAAATGCAGTAAGCCAAATAAGGTCTGACAACGTCGAGTGTGTCAGTTTATTTAAATTTGGCTATACGTTAGTTCCTTTTTTGGTTTGATCAGTTTTTAAATGTTTTTATAGGTTCTGATTTTCAAATACTTTGGCCTCGAGCTTCACTGAAGGGACATTTGTTTTCGAAATGTGCATCTGGTGCAGTGAAATAGGTACCGTTAATGTTATGAATGAAAATTTCAACTAAGGACTTTGTAGTCCCTAAATGTTTGACATGTGTTGAAAGGATTGAAACAATTGTTTGTATATTCAAGGGACATGTACTGGTTTTTATTAAACCTCTTCTTTTAGTTAATATTAGAGAAAAGAAGAATATGTTCAGATGTTATTGCAGCAGATTTTCGGAAAATTTAAGTTATTTCAAGAGTAAAATAGTTCAACATTTAATTGTGGTATACAACAGAAAGTCTAAAACTTATTTTATTCTCCTGCATATTTTTGGTAACATAATTTGGTACTTTCCGTAGTGTCATACTAATATGTTATAGAAAAACAGTGATAAATTATGAAAGAAATTAGACAATTATATGATACTCAACTTGTTTTAATTAACAATGATCAAGTAAGCATTAATCAGCATATCATAAAGCAAAGCTATTCTGCCTAATATTTCAGTTGATTCCTTATGTGAATCGGACAATAAAAGTACAGGAGAAAGTGATTCAAGTGAAAACCACGATGATGACAATGGGAATGAGAAATGGGATTTTAACGAACAACTCAATATATCCCATGAGTCTAATGGTAAATTATTTTTTTACTGTGTTTATAACAAGGATTGATTGATTGATTACTTAATTGGTGTTAAACGCCACTTTCAGCACTAATGTGCTTTTTCGTGGCGGTCAGTTTTTATTGGTGGAACAAAAATGAAATAATCTGTGTAAGAATGCGTGATAAAGGATGAAATCTGCAGGCCACTGTATGATTAAAACTGAGCTTCAGCATTATGAATTAGTTCAGACAAGCATCACAATGAATACATATATCAAATATTCTAGACCTATAATGCTTTTTTAAAATGTTAACGACTTCAGAATGAAATCTTAGCTACTAGATCTTGAATATGAGGTCAAAATATATGACTATGACTGACAAGCTTCCATTACCTAACTCTTTATCGTTGTTTGTTATATGTTAAAAGTTAAGATGAAATATTCAGGTTATTTGCAAGTTAACGCCTTACATATCAAAAGCGCTGTCACTGCTTGAAAAGTCATATCTATGTCTCACCTTCTGAGACATTTATCTGAAGCTAGATTATAAAATACATGTGTTACTTCAGTGATGAGTTTCTGATCTTTCCACATAGTCATAGTAATAAGTTGAATAAATTTAGTCTATCAAACCTTGAAAGATTTAATAAGTCTCTAGATATGTATGACGTCACAAAAATGAAAAGTTTGATTATATAATGTACTTATATTTTGGCATTTATCATGATCATGTTTGTCTTAGACATTTGCGTAAGTCTTTACACTAAATCCGTTAGCTGTGAACTGATTGATATATGATTTTTTGTTAGTAAGTAATATTTTTTAAAATGGTGTGTAGTAACTGCGAGTGCCCTTATATGAGTACTTTGTGTTTGTTGTCTTTATATTAGTTGTTAATTTTATTGTGCTTTGTACCAACCAGATGAGTGTGGCCATTTCTAACAATCCTTTACAATTTGTTTTAATGTTGTACTGTTAAACCACTGCCCGAGTTAGGGGAGGGTTGAGCGCTTAACCCCGCTATATGCTTAATGTAGCTGTCCCATGATCAGAGATTGTCGTTTGTTTCTCTTTGTCTTATTATTTCCCTTTTATTATTTTATCATAATGAAAGAGATGATTACTCTGTCGACGTTCCCGGTCTCGCTCTGTTTTGAATTTGTGCTTTTCCCACAGTTTCTATGTGATTTTTAGATTTTATCTCTTTCTACTCGATTAACGAATTTATAACATCAGTAAATAACTGTCGCCTTATTTTATCATAAATCCGGCTTTTATATGTTTTTGAAAGGAGTACCTGTCCTGCAGACCACTTTTACATAGTTCATTAATCAACGTTAAGTAGTTTGTACGTTTTGCAATTACTGTAAGTAGAAAGTCAAGACTGGTTGGTCTATTTTATTATTGTTCGTCTGACCAAGACCTCATTATCATAACTAATTGATCCCTGATAATGTTATGATTTCTAAATAAGTTTCAAAAGTACTTTAGGTAATACAAAACCAATGATTATTAATCAATAGAATCACTGTAAAGAATTTAGGTTAATATGGCAGGTGCTGTTGTACGTGGCTTCGTTGCATGAATATTTCCTACAATTCAAGTATTTATTAATGATTCCGTCAGTTTTCAAAGAACCTTTTTAATTGAAAGTAACATTTGGTTTATATATTAAAAAAGGTATGCAAAGTATTTGAATGTCATTTGACAGTGTCACTTGACCTGGACCTCTTTTTATTTAGTTTTTCATTATCAATGAATTCATCTATAAGAATGCTATTTAAACATGGACATAGAATCATTGTAAGGTGTTCATGTCTGAATGCTTGTTCAATTTTCTTGCTCTTGTAAGTACACGATTATCTGAATTTGTCTTTTGAATGACATCATAAGATGTATATATCTGACAGGGTGCATCTGACTTTACATATATCTTCACAATATATTGATTAAAATAAACAATAATAATTACTCTTTTATTAATTTTAAGAATTTTTTTTTTTCTATTTGAAATATGTAATGTTGTTTAAAAGACCCTTGCATTACAAAATGTGAAACAATTTGAAAGAGAATCCACAGCCTGATTTATTATCGATATTCAAAACAAAAAACGAGAAAACATATGTTGAACAGTAACCAATTAGAATCACGTAATTGCAGGCCCCTGTCAGGCACATGCAGAATGATTGCATTCTGACCTTAAATCTTACATGTTCCTTCTCTCATCTTCAGTAAAATATACAACCTTTAATTAAAACTTGCTATCTGATTGAACAATATCGAAAAAAATGTCAATTTCGGAGTAGTAATGACGTATATCACTTTTCGGACTTGCAGAGTTTATGTCCTGAAAGTTCATCTTATTTTAATGTTCATTGTTTACATAAAACAGACTGTACTGTACGAAAAATCAGTGTTTGCTGAACCGAATCTTTATTAATAAAATTATAGTTCTAACTGATTTTGTATTGAAGGATTATATGTTTATATCATGAACTACTAAGAAATTTTTAAACAAAAGTAACAATGCGCATGCAATACATGTTGCTTACATTAGAATATAACGGTATACACATTTATCTAATATGGAAGGAAACATCAGGTTGACTTGTATTTCATAGTCTATTGTATATATAAAAGAAGAAGTTTGACAAAAATCAGGTGTAAGTTGTCAATTGCTACAAATGTACAAAATGATAAAAAGTGGAAAATATTTTCTTTATATCAATATCTTCTTATTTAAACATTAAATGTACCATTAGTGTCGCAAGATCTGCTAAAATTTCCGGGAACATGAGATCACTACTTGTTTTTGGTTATGTTCGTGTTTTAAGTTTTGCATTAAATATTTTGTGAGATTGTTTGTCGTTTCATCGTTCATTGTTGTTTGCCACGATATTGTCAGTTCAATTCGCCTTTTGAGTTTTGAAAGTCTCCCGAATATTTTTCGCTTACTTTAAAAAAATAAAATCTTACTCCGTTGTTTTTTTTATAAAAGTTTTTTTTTCTAATTTTTGTAGTGAATTATCTATATTGAAACAATATAAATGTAAAAAAATCAAATCGGTTATCTCAAAAAATATGAGAATATTTATAACTGTTTCCTTTTCTCAGATATTTTCAAATTATTATGGAGTTATTATACAGTTGTATTGGTATATTGCACAAATAAAATAGCATTTGATCAAAATCAAGTTGTAAACTTGACAAAAGAAAAGTGAAAGATAAAATTCTTTCATTTTGTATTTGACAACGAGAAAGTTAACAAATTAAATAGAGCATTTTCAATCCCATCGTAACGATCGAGTTTTCGATACATATATACCATATAATGAAGGTTCTAGATGAAACAATCGCGATTTTATTTCTCTAATCGAAGTTCAAAGAATAGACATTTTTCAAAGTGCACATCATTAGCAAACAAGATTAGTCTTTTCATAAAACATAAAATTATCAGACATGGATCTGACTCTTTTCGGTATATTACCTTTTTTGTGCTAAAGATAACGGCAGCGGCCAAAAGAGAGGCGGAAAATACCAAAGCGACTTTCAAACTCATGAGTCGAAAATAAACTGACAACGCTATGGCCATGTGATGGCTAAAAATGAAAAAAAAAAGACAAACAATAATAAACAAAACACAACATACAAAACTAAAGACTGAGCAACACGAACCCCAGCGAAAAACTGGGGGTGATCTCAGGTGCTCCTGAAGGGTAAGCAGATCCTAGTGTGGCACCCGTTATGTTGCTCATGTTAGTACAAACCTGGTAATAAGTCTAATTCGGTAGGTTACGTTCGGGTAAAAAGGAACGGGGTTGTAGTTACAACCTTTGGAAAATATCCGCTGTCATCTGGGAAACGGATATTAAGGTCAACCAACTCGTGAAGGCGTCCGTAAAATTTACGAAGGGATGATTTCAACTTCACCACTTGGAACTATTGGTTTAATACCTTCCTTGTGAGCAGCAACTCACTATCAAGGAAATCATGATAGAAAATACAAGCCCTGCAATATCGTATCAACTGGGAGATATATACTCCGTATGCAGGCGCTGCTGGAATGTTGCTACATAGAAATGGAAAATTCACAATTGGGAAACTGAAATCATCTCTCTTTTGTCGTAAAGTTTTGTTTTCAACCGACCCTCCTTGTCAATTTCTAGATGTAAGTCAAGATACTAGGCAGACTTAATGTATGTATAAAATCATGAATGGACTTCCTGATATAACAGTAAAGACAGGAAGAAAAAATGTATCTAGTTATCATTAATATTTCAATTAGGTACACCTAACAAACTAAAGAGTCAAAACGTCTACAAAATTCTTCCGGTTTTTTAAAGATTTGATATGATATTTACCCCGTTGCAATACTACCAATTAAATAAATAAACATTACGGTAATGAAATTGTTTAGCAATATTATCATGAGGGTAGTTATGTGTATGCTTTTTTCAGTGTCAACAAACTCATCTGTGAAGAAAAGATGTAAGAATTGTGGGCATACAATTCAGAAAGATCAAATGTTTTGTGATAAATGTGGTAATAAGCTTGGAGCTGTATGTATCGGCGAAATAAATGGAAAACCATGCTCAAAATTTATCAGTGTTGAAACCAAATTCTGTGCACACTGTGGGACAGCAAATATTGAGAATAGCTCAGGTAAAACTAGTTCCGTTTAATAAATCATTACACAATATTGCTTAACTATATATAATTTTATTTTTGAAAGTCTAAATTGAAAACAACGTTCAAACCTATGATTGCGTTGAATAAAAACCGCAATTTTTATACGTGTGCATGTAAAACAAATTTCTTGGTAGAGGGGTCTAAATACAGCACAAACAACAATTTCCAAAAGATCAAAAAAAGTGAAAAAGTCTATTTTAACAAAACGCATTTGACTAACAGGTCGAACAACTGATGTTCTTAAACCCTGCCGACTGCCATTGGCGATTGCCAAATAAATTGATCACCAGATCTAACGAAATGGATCTTAATATTAATTTAATACCAAACGGAAAGCAATAAACTTGTGGAAAAGATGGTATACTACAAACATGAGGTGCAAAAAATTGATTTTTGTACATTGATTTCTATCGTTTGACTCAATTATGCCTTCAACTTTACGATTTTTTTTTTATAATTATCAAAGGTGAACCCTCACGATTTAAATTGCTTGTTGAAAGGTGGACACAAGGTACTGTGACATATTTTTGAATTATCATTTGATGAACAGAATGAATATAAAGGTTAGGTGTCGTTTCCTACTATTCAGGTAGAAAAATACTCGATTCAGTCTTTAAATTTCTAGAATGTGTTGTGTCTACTGATGGATGTCTTTTGGTTTTTTTTTTTTTTTGCCATGGCATTGTCGGTTTGTTTTCGAATTATGAATTTGAATATCCCTTTAATATCTTTCGCCTCTCTTGTATAGTTTTAATTGAAGTACAGGAAGACTCATATACTGTTTCAGCTAGCAAAAAGTGGTCATACCCAGATTTAAATTTCTTAAAATGACAAAAAACAAGGTGACGTAAGAGAAAATTTTATAAAAAAAACTCATACAAGATACCAGGCTTATCATTTTGTATTCCAGACGCACGCTTTGTCTAAGACTCATAAGTGACGCTCGAATCAAAAGGCTTATAAAATCTAAATAATGAATTGCCAAATGACCAGGTTGATTTCTAAAGAAAATAAAACAAACTCACCTGATTAAACTATTCGATGTCATTTGAGTAAATACACAATTTTATTAAGATTAAGCCCCCAAGGGTGACTGGGGAATAGAAGTATGGTCACCATTGGTCTTCCTCCGACCGGCAGTAAAACTCTCGCCACAGTGGGGCGTCCGTTTGGCTTTGCGGGATGTACAAATTTGCAGCCACGTCCGGTCAGAATGGGGACGTTAAATCCGATGCCTCGTTTAAAGAGAGTGCCACGCTCTTTGCACGTTAAGAACCCTTGCAACAACTCTTTGAGGGGTCCGTAGGTGACCTGTTGCAAGGCTAAATTTCTGTCCCTATCCAATACACCCTCATTTCCCGTGGCAGTCTAAATTTCTCCGACCTTTATCCCGGACGCCCCTATTACAGAACCTACCTATTGTATTTATCGTCCTGAACATGCATGAAATATTTGCTACTGGACGTTAAGCAACCAACAATCAATCAATCAATATTAAGATTAAGGTTTAGTTTTTAAAATTCGCACATCAGCTTCAACCTACTTATTGAGACTCAACTGTCTTTCACAAGTAAATTAATAAATATAACGCTTATATTCCGACCACTCGCATAATTTGGATATATTCTCATGTGGTACTTATCAAACACTCACGGGCTAATTACTTGCATTATTCATAACAAAGATGCATTGGTCCAATAAACTATGTAAACATTTTTTTTCAGGAAAAAAAAGAGATCGACTGAAAAGAAATTGTAAGAGTTGTGGACACGACATACACAAACTTCAGAAGTTTTGCAATAACTGTGGGTATAAGATAGGAGCGCTTTGCATTGGGAAAATACAAGGAAATATATGCAATGAATTCCTCAATGTTGAAATTAAATTCTGCGCAAACTGCGGTAAAGAAAATCCTGATTACATAACAGGTAAACGAGTTTACTTTCACAGATATGGTACAGTATGATACAGCACTCTTGATCAAGAAAACTGTCTTTCTGAATTGGCAAAGCTTTGAATACCATGGCCTTAGAAATATATACACGATACAAGTTGAGAACATCAAAAAGTTACCTGCTATCATTTCTTATCTAAAGTATGAAATGCGTCACAACACTTATTTAATAAAATTGAAAAGGTTTTGTTTAAATTAATAAATAATAGGTTGTAAAACACTTTAAAACTTGAAAATAAGGTTTTACATAACAACGAGTCCAGTATTGCGGAGGTATGTTTGGTTCATCAGATGTCATAGTAACAGATTAATGTAATTAATTACTGTAACGAACCAACTTGTTTTTGAAGGCCGTACTATAACTTAAAGATGCTAACTCCTACCTCATTTAGTCTCAGGTTTGACGTTGTCTCATTGGAAATCATACCAAGTCTTCATATCTTTATATTTTATATTGTATCTCTTTCTTAAACAAATTTCAAATCGTATTTTCAATTTAAGATCTTTTAATTGAGTCCTGGTTTGTTTTTGATAAGCGCCTGATAATCTTGAATCTACAAACACAAACAAAAACAACCAAGTTTACACTTAAGTATTACTAACAGATTTCAACTGCGATCATAATAAGTAAAGATGTCAAATGTTCTTACACGTTTTAATTGTACTATACTTAAATTTCAATTATAGGAATATAAAACTTACCGTAATCTACAAAATAAGGAATAGGGAAAACAGTTATCATCTGCGCATATCAGCGCTTAGAGATAAATGTTTTCGATCGACTTGAATTATAAATAAAACGTACTGGTTTTTTTTTTTTTTCATGAATATCGATAAATTTAAGGAAGAACTTCCAATCAAAGGAAATTATTAATAGAGATATTTTTTTAACTCAGGAGTTTAAAAATAATATAGAAGATGTGATATATAATCTTTTTTGTAAATAACAGTGCATTACATGCTAAAGACTTTGTATATACGCAAGACTGTAATAATATTGTTTATTATTGTTTGAAATCGGTATAATTTATTGAAAATTTCAAACTTCGAAGTATGAAAGTAAGTAATAAAAAAAAGCAACTGGAGGTCGAAAGATCACAGTCCGTCATTTTACATTTTTATTTCAATATTTGATATAAACAATGTCTTACTGCTGCTTCGGGCACTTTAAATGATTTATTCCGCATCTTCGCACAATAAAGGGGTATCCGCGAACCTCACATATTAGTGACGTTACCTTAACCTCTTCTATTTCAGAGTTTCTGTAATAAGATTGTGCGATATTGTTATGAATGAATAATATTGTGCCACGTTTGCTAGTCTAAGAAGGATAATCTTCTTTTTTCATGACCCGTACTCTATGCTTCGGTACTGACATGATTAACAACATACTTTTGCAATCAAACCATTCACTGAGAAACTATAAAAATAACTAAGGTTCCAACTCCTTCAGGCAATTTGACCTTTCATGAATTTGTTTATTTTTTATGCAATTTTAAATATTAAAGCTCTTCACCTGTTTAGACAGTTACACATTATTGACTTTCATTTTTATGGTTTGAACTTTCTTTTTGAAGATAAATCCAGAAAAGCGTTTCAGAGGCAAAAATTCATACAGTACTACTTTCATTTTTACTGTGCTATAAGCTTTTTAAACAGTAAATAAACTCATCATAGATACCAGAATTGAAACTGCGTACGCAAGACGCGCGTTTCGTCTGGGAAAGACTCTTTAGTAAAGCTAGAATAAAAAAAGTTCAAATAAAGTACGAAGTTGAAGAGCATTGAGGACCCAAAATTACTTAAAAGTTTTGCCAATTACAGCTAAAGTAATCTTTTCCTGGGTAAAAAAATCCTTGGTATTTCGAAATATTCAAAGTTTTGTAAACAATAAGTATTACAATATCAATGATAATTCATGTAAACACAGAAGTGCTGATTAATTGGCAGGCGATAACCTCGGGGAGAAAACTCCATTAGCAGTGGTATCGACCCAGTTGCTATAAACATGATAAATAAACACATTATAGTTACCAGGATTGAAATTTGTACCGTTTCGTCAACAAAAGACTCATGAGTGACGCTCCAATCAAAAAAGTTAAAAAGCCAAATAAAGTACGAAGTCGAAAAGCTTTGATGGAGAATTGTCTCATTGGCAATTATACCATATCTTCTTATTTTTATATTTGAGGACCCAAAGTTCCTAAAAGTTTTGCGAAATACAGTAAGTCATTCTAATTTGCCGTTAACAATGCCAATATCAAATAATATTGCACAAGTACAACGATAAGGAACGAATCTTTTACTTTTTCGACTGGTAATTATACATGCTGTGCAATAATTGATTATTCACCTACAGATCCTAGTGGAGCCGTCTAGAAAAGCAGCATTACTTATACTTACAAGTTAGGATTTATCCGACAAATCGACGAAAACGTGACATATCCAATTCTGGAACATGTCCCATAAATATGTATTAAAATACAATAACCATATGTCGAGTTCGATGATTAAATGGGTTTAGATTATTGAGGTTTTCTGCTAGCAAGTAATATTATTTAAAAAGATCATTACAAAACCACGAGTTGAGTTCTCAAGTCGAAACATCTAATTAATGTATTTGTAACATACATGTATACTGATATAGTGTAACAATTGAGGCAGATTTTCTTAGCTATAGAACATGTAAGTATATCATTAGAATACGATTAGGTATTATATTTCAGGACATTCTGTTCAAATGCTAATCAAATTTAGCTAGATACCGATCAGACTTTCCGTCTATCAATATTTGCGAACTGAATATTAAGATTTTTTTCATATAAGACATTTCAGTTAATTGAAGAAAGTAAATCATGACCGTCAGTGAAAAAACCTACAATCGAACTTCATACTTTTTCAGCACAATGCCAGGAACAATGTGGAGAGCCAGATAATTCTTTGCCACCAAATGAATCAGTAATGACATTAACGTCAATGGGATTTACTAGGGAACAAGCAATAGATGCTTTGAAAAATACTGTAAGTTTTTAATAAATAGGTACATTTAGAACTTTAGCATAGCCTTACATGAACAAACTATACTTGCCTTTGTCAAAACAGGAATAGAAATTCTTGTACCCTCTGGTTGTTGTTTTTTTTTTTTTTCCTTTGATATCGGAAGAATGATTTGTCTGAACATTTCAGTAATATAGAGAATTATAATACAACATTTTAAGGTAAATATTCATGAAAAACGCTTGTGGTTTTTCTTAATGATTTCTCTGAAAAGTTACTATTAATTGGAAAACATTTCAGAAAAACCAAAAGGAATAGTTGATCATCTATTTCTTCTCCTGACAAATCTGATTTATTTTGTAAACTGTAACCTATTCCCTTATAATTAAAGAATGATTTTAACAACCGCGTGAGAAGAAAATCATTTGCTTCATAGTTGAAACTTTCACCAAGTTTGGTTAGACGATTTGTCTTTCCAATTCTATTTTTCTGGTAAAAATGTTAATCATCTTCTGACACAAAAGTAATATTTTTCAATTTTCTTTCATTCCATTTTTATACTAGGGTATAATCATATAATCAGACCAATACTAAAGAGGGGTGACCATTATACACGATGTATAAATACGAAGCCACGTCTTTACAAATGAAAAAAAAAGATATGTCATAATTGTATGCGCTCTCACACACCGCATCGGAGTTTATTTTTTCAGCAAAAACAGATTTTTTTTCGTAATTTACCATTATTAGATCTATCAATATCTAATAATGAACACTATTAGATCCAATGTACATACCGCATGACATGTAATGGCAACATATATGGAAATCATGATATAACTCCGGTTTTTAGATAAAGGATTCTAATATATCTGTATATATGCGAGTGTATGTGCTATCATAAGTGTTTGATTGACACTTATATGTTATATATTTTTTATTCGGTTTAAAACAATAAATGTTTGGTTTAAAATTGTCTTTTTAGGGAGACAATGTAGAAGTGGCTATTCATAGGATTCTAGGCCTCCCTGTTTATGAAAATAGACGGACAAGAAGGAAATTTAACCATTCTGCAGGTAGATACATGTGATTAAAGCTAATTGTTAACACTAAAACATAAGGAAGATAGTTCATAGCAGTATCACATTGTCAACGAACAATGAAACCGTAAAGTCCGAAAAATTCCAAGGATCTTGCCATGAGTAAGCAGTAATATAGTTTTGCTTTTGTTAACTGTGACAAATTTTATCTGACATATTATTACAAAAGCTGTAGGTTTAATGGTAATTTCCTTGTCACCTTTGTCATTGTTAATGTTTACAATGTGAATCTGACTCCTCAGAAAAATGGAGGGATTAATGATCAGATTATTAATTGATTTAGAATTAAAAACAATATTAATTCACACAGTTTCAATCACTACAAAACGTTAGCACCTTTATCCTATTAAAATCAAATACTGAATCGTATAAAATGACTCTTCAATATTTATTACCATATATATCTTTGTCTTAACTTTTGTCATACCTCTTTTTACAAGATATGAAAAGATTATTTTGTTTACAATTAAATTACATTATAAATTTATTTTGAGTGTTTCACTAAGTTTCAATCACACATCGATTTTACAATCTATGGAATTTTAATATATTTTACTGTCTAAAACAATATGTTTAATGTTGATCCAAGTTAGTAAATATAAAACAAAATGATGATTTATTATAGATTAAAACATTATCAGACAACATATATTTACAATGATAATCAAATTAGCCAGATCAAACAGTGGCCAGTGAATCCCTTTACTAAAATGAGACAAGATTATTAACATGATTATATAGATCCGAATGTAGCTGTTGTGTTTTGATGTAACCGCTTTTGCAATAATTTACAACATATTCTTAAAGTTTGTAAAATCATAATTGAAAAACTGTTCGAAATTCAATGCGTTCCGTTTGTCATTATAATATGGCTTTTTGTGTCAATTATAAAAAGAAAAACAAAATAGGACCGATAAAATATATTTTTAACCATTAATTCAACAATCAATTTGAAAATAATAAACCCTGCATGCTAAATAATGAAATCTCATGTGCGCATATTTTTTGGTCTTTGTACATGTACATGTATGTGTGTTACAAAGACTAAGTGTGCAATTGTTTAGTCGGAATAGATTATAGCAAATACTGCGAAGTATTCACAGTTTCCATCAGCTCTCTATCAAGCATTTTCGTTGTTTTCAATTTTTGATCTCGTGATGCAAATGTCAAAAAGAGATTTTATATTTGTCGAATTAATAATAAATATCAACGATGTTTGTTACAGATATCGAATGAAAAACGTAACATTGTCTTGATATCAATGAGCTAAATCGAATATTCTTTAGGCAAACTATTGACAGGGGAAAACGTCACAATTGATAGAAATATAAACAATCATTAAATTGTATCAAAAATATGTATTCAAGATTAAGTAATTTGTTCATAATCTTTTAGGATAACAGCTGGTGTGTTTACAAGTCAATATTTCAAAATATCAAAATATTTAATTTCCTATAAGCATACTACTTATAGTGCAAACTGATCATTATGAGCTACAAAAGTGCAATTGCTACATACTAAATGATATTAAAGAGACTTATGCTAATGATACTTTGAAATGTTCTGTTAACTCACAATTTTGATAGCACTTTCAAGTTCTTTTGATGTAAATTTTAAGAAGTTTAGTTCTGCATCAAATTTCTCTTGTTTAATATAAATGAGTCAAAATGACAATTTATTATTCTTGTTTGGAAACACAGAACACTCCCACTAGCTTTATGAATTTAAATCATAAGGCGATTTTAAAAACTAAAACGCATATTTTAGCTTAACTATTAACATCAATACATGATCACATGTTTTAAAAAAATTATAAGTGAAGTATGTCAGTCAACTTACGTTTCGACAAAGAAACGAAATTCAGATTTTTTAATACTCTATTTACAGTTGTAATATTCTAGTGTTTTAAATATTTTACCAATATTTTTAATTATGTGAGTTAAACCGGTCTATTCCTGTGATGATCAAATACAAAAAATTACCCCTTTTGTAGACAAAAAAAATAACGAAAATAACACTTATCTTTGAAAGACATTTATGACCTAAAATACCTATTGAGTAATTGTATGATTTTAGAAAACGGAATGTTGAAGATTATGCTTATTTTGAAGAAATTCCCGATAATGTGTTGGATTCATCTCAAACGATGTCACAAAAGGGAGAAAAAGTTACAAAACTGATCCATCTCTTGCTGATGAAAAATAGGCAAAATATACTCAGTTTCTTCTATTACCTATTCTGACATCGGATTCGGACTTCTTTTTAACTGGGTTTTACTGTGTGTATTGCTGTGCGTTTGTTTATTCTACATTGACTAGAGGTATATGGTAGTGTTGAGATCTTACAAAACATGTTTAAACCCGCCACATTTTTGCGCCTGTCCCAAGTAAGGAGCCTCTGACCTTTGTTAGTCTTGTATGGTTTTTTTTTAATTTTAGTTCAGTTTCGGAGTTAAGTGTGACGTCCATTTTTACTGAACTATTACACATTTTTTGTTTAAGGGGCTAGCTGAAGCCCGCCTCCGTGTGTGAGATTTTCTCGCTGTGTTGAAAACACATTGGTGGCCTTTGGCTGTTTTCTGCTCGTTGGTCGGGTTGTTGTCTCTTTGACACATTCCCCATTTCCCTTCTCAATTTTATCAGTTAATAATTTAGAAACAAAATTACCTGTAAAATAAAGTTTTATAAATCATATCTTCAAAATATAGTTTTACATAGCTCAGCTTTTAATTTAAGAACAAATGTAAAAGTGTATACAATATATTAAGAAAAGCTATTCCTATTTTACAAATTCTGCCATACGAGTAGTTGTCACATATGTTGATCTGATTTATTTTATCAATTATAATGTAATCGTTATGCCTATTGTATAGACAAAACATAGCGTATTGTCATAATAAACACAAATATAAATATTATAAAACAGATAATAGAGGCAGACATTGTATATTTCAATACAGAAATATAAATAGCATATTATGTAGCAGTGAATAGTCCGATTATTTATTTTTCAGCACAATTCCAGTCACAAAATGAAAACAAAATATCTCCCATACCAAGTGATGAATCGATTATCCAATTGTCCTCAATGGGTTATACCAGGGAACAAGCAATGGACGCTTTGAAATGCTCAGTAAGACTTTACAAACTAATTGTCAATACAGTTATTGGTAATTAGCTTATATAAACATATATTTTCTGTTTCAGTTTCTCATCATTTTTTTGGGGTAACATACTATATATATGAAATTTAAATTTACGATTAATTTCTTTTATTTCACTATTCGATGATAATAATGTTATCATAATTACCACTACTATTTAGGGAGGACATGTGGAGATAGCTGTTGATTGGCTTCTTAGTCTACCGACTGATGATGAAACCATGACAAGAACAGAAACAGTATTATCCGAAGGTAAGTTTAAAGCAAAGAAAAAACAATCTAGCAGTACATGACAGCTGTAAAGAAACGGACACATTTATTTAATATTTTGAAATTCAGTATAAACTGCACCTGGTCAACTAGTTTTACTTTTTATTGAATTGGCAGATCTTAGACCTTTCAAATTTACTCAGTATGTGGAATGGTATTTGAAAATAAGGAGATGAAGGATTGGCAATCACAAGAATGTCCAATTACCAAAGGACAAAGATGTGAACAATTACAGATTATCGTACAGTGGTCAACAATGAGGAAAATTTATACTGTTCAATAAGCTATAAAATGCCCTAGTATGACAAAATGTGATATAATTAAAAAAGAAAATAAACGACAATATTCATATTACGTCATTGAACGAAAACAAATATGACAGACAGAAACTAAAAACAACCACTTGAGAACATGCTTTTGACCTGAGACAGACAATATAGAATATGTTGGAATTAAACGTATTTGTTAGCGCTTGTCATTCCTTTTAATAACATAGGCCGATGCTGTGAGATCCCACCACCAGAACAAACATTAAGAATAAGTCGGATAGTGCTTGACTCTTTAGTTTAAACACGAGATATATTGCAGTTATATGATATCAAATTTCATATTGAGTATATCATTAGTTCGGTAAAATGCAATTGTTTGCACCTGTCCTAAGTCAGGAATCTGATGTTCAGTAGTTGTCGTCTGTTGATGTGGTTCATAAGTGTTTCTCGTTTCTCGTTTTTTATATAGATTAGACCATTGGTTTTCCCGTTTGAATGGTTTTACACAAGCCTAGTAATTTTTGGGGCCCTTTATAGCTTGCTGTTCGGTGTGAGCCAAGGCTCCGTGTTGAAGACCGTACTTTAACCTATATTGGTTTACTTTTATAAATTTTGACTTGGATGGAGAGTTGTCTCATTGGCACTCATACCACATCTTCTTATAACAATTATCTTCTTTCGTTAGTAAAATCCAGTAGAAAACTTGGGGAATTGTGAATTGTGTGATATCAAAGGAACTCGAGCATACGTTTGTCCACTATGAATGAAAAAAAATATTCAAATTTATTAATAATAATACTCATAATCCTAAAAATAAGACGTCAAAGTATTTTGTTGCCATAAAACTTGGGATAGTTGACACATCATATGTTTACATGCTAAAAAATGTGATAGGTTTTATTTTGATAAACTATTTCACATGATATAGAAATTGGATAGTAACAAGTAATTTACAGTCGGTTAAGTACACCCAAATGTCGTTCTTATTCACACCCCCGTTTTGATAAAAAAAAAAAAAAAAAAAAATATGAACATTGTATTATGTTGTGACAGAATTTCAACTTGAATACAATAGTTTCCAATATGACATAATGCTATAGAAAAAATTATAATTATAAAGTGAATTTGTCCCCTTGGTATAATTTCCATCACGTTTTCAAGGTTTTTAAAAAATAGACATAATGCTTTATTGTACATGTTTGTTTTGCAGTTATCATTTATTTTATATATATGATTTCGGAGTGGAAACTATTAAAACCAAGAATAGATCTTTATATTTCAGGGAACGGCAATAATTGCTAGTGCATATATATGTGCTTAAAGTATAATTGGAGTCTGAAAGTGGTAGTATTTATATCAGTTAAAACTTTACCGTTGAAACATAAAACAGTTGATATCCTTGTTGAATACTGGATCATTGTTAATCCTTTATTGTTTATTTATCTGCATCACCTTTGGAATTTTGATATGTTCTGAATTATTCTTAAAATTTACAAATAAATCACATCAACATAAATGTAAATAAGGTAAAAACCTAGAAGGAAAAAAAACTGACATGGCTAGCTATCTCTGCCTCGTGCATAAGGTCAGAATATAATTTATACATATTCCATGACACGTTATTTGCTAGCTATGAAACCAGTATTAACCCACTATTTTCTTCCAAAAATGCCTGTTCCAAGTAAAAAAATTTCACAGTTTTATTTTTCACTCGTTCCGTTGGTTGATCACGTTTGATTTTGTCAGTTTTTATGCACTTCACCTTTTTGAATTTACTTTGGAGTTCGGTATTTTTGTTATACTTTTTTATTTAGTGTTGTATTACTTGTTTATGTTTATTTCACTGTTATAGAGGAATTATAAATTAAATTACCTCTTCATGAAATAATTTATCATTGTACATTCTTTTTGTATACATCACATACATATATATATATATATAAAACGTCTAGATATAAGTCAACGATTTTTTTACGAGGGCGCTGGATCGTTACGACTAACGATACATGTACACAATAAATAAATATATAAAGGCCTAAAAAGTGTACAAAATATACACCAATATTAAAAAAATAGGAAACATTAAATGTTATTCTCTATAAATATTTCGGATAACAGATATCCTTCATCAAAAAATATGATTATGGTGTAAAATGAATCATATCAAGCTATTCTGATTTAACTATAACAATCGTGAAATTTATACCATTAAAACCGAACACAACAACCATTGTACAATTCTAAAATTTCAGAAAATGACGTAGGTTAGGTATTTACAACAGAGACTGCATAGATATGCTACAAACAAACATATCGTAGATTACAGCACTGCTTGGTCTAGGGAGAAAAGACTCGCAGTGCTTTTCATTTGGGTTATATTTCATATTACTACACAGTCTCTGTTGCTATTCCTTTACCTTTGTCAACTCTAAAATTCTAGAATTATACCAGTTTAAATCGCAGGCTGCTATTCATTCGAGATGTATAATTACGCAGCCACGTTCAATTACTTAACCTTTTTCATTTTTTTTTAATCATTATCAAACTACTATTTATTTGGGATGTGTAAATACGCAGGCTCAGTTGTAATCACTTTACCGTCGTGAAATTTGAAATTTCATTATTATACCAGCTCAAGATGATCAGTGCTGTTCATTGCGAATGTATTTCTACGCAGTCTTTGTTTAATATCTTAACTTTCGTCACCTGTGCAATTTTAGAAATGTACCAGTTCATATCGCACATTACTATTTCTGTTAGTAGCATAGCTATGCAGTCTCTGTTGCAAATACCTAACCTACGTCATTTTTGAAATTTTAGAATTGTACAAGCGTTGTTGTGTTCGGTTTTAATTGTATAAATGTCACGATTGTTATAGTTAAATCAGAATAGATTGATATGATTCATTTTACATCATAATCATACTGATGAAGGATATCTGTTATCCGAAATATTTATAGATAATTAAATTTAATGATTCTTTTTTTAATATTGGTGTGGTTTTGAACACTTTTATGCGTTTACATATATATATATATATATAGTGTCTAAAAATAGCAACAATCAACATTCAATCTATCTACATGTAGGTGTGGATCAGTTTGTAAATAAACTGATGCAGTTACTACATAAAATTATATAAGTGCCTAAGAATGTAACTTTAACACACTAATGAGTTAAAATTTATTGATGTTCTATAAAAATATATGTTTGTAAATTGTCTAGAATATATAAAATATTTTGCCGCTTATTGTACATAGCAACAAAACCAAAGGAATAAATCCTGAACTTCATTCTATTTAACTAAAACAACTATTTGTTTTGATTTAAGAATTGCTATGTACAATAAGCGGCAAAAATATTTTATATATTCTAGACAATTTACAAACATATATTTTTATAGAACATCAATAAATTTTGTTAAACTTTACTCAAATTTTGTGTAGTTCAAGCTACAAAAATATTTTTTGTCATGCATCCGATTTCACCTTGAGAGATGCACACGCCGGATGAAGCTAATTTGTTTAGCGAAATATTGCGTGAATAATATAAAATATAACAACAAATTTTATAACACTCATTAGTGTGTTAAAGTTACATTCTTAGGCACTTATATATGTATATATATATATTGTTTATATTTATATTTATCCAACCGGTCCAGATAGTAAAGAGAATTGATGGTGTTTTCTAGTTTCATGTCGACGTGTTATGATATCCTTGTTCATGCTCTAAGTTTGGAGCATCGTCAGTGGGTTTTTTTTTTTGTTATCTCTTAACAATTTGTGTGATGATATTTGACGGTTATTGGCAGTGTGTAAAATGTCTTCCTATCATTTGAATTCGAGTTGATTTAGACATGCTAAAGATTTCATGTGTTGTCTAGAGATTTTTCTATTACTATTGATAATACTTTCATCAAACAATGTATTTGTTTTCGGGTGAGTGACGTTTGGTTGCTATATTATTGACAACAACACTATTAATCCTTATATACTTATTTTCAGCACATTTCAAAGATCTGAAATCTTTAATACCGAGTAACGAGTCGAGCACGGAATTTACGTCAGTGGAATTTACTGGGAAAATACCAATAGACGCTCTGAAATTAGTTGTAAGTTTTAAACACTGATCCTTATAATAATAATAATAATAATAATAATTATACTAATAATAATAATAATATTATAATAATCATAATAATAATTAAAACCAATTGTTCAGAGAACAATTGAAGGTCTTTCCACCCATAAAGATCAATTTTGATATTGAAATATTAAAACTCATTTAGATATATCATATCAAGCGTCAAATGATAGCTTATTGACACTGATTCCAAAAATATATGGTTTCTATACATTTTTTCTAAATAAGGAGATAAATTGTTACTTCCGATTTGAAAAATGTCACTTCCGGTTTTATTTGATAGTTTACTTGATACTGATTCCAAAAAAATATATGGTTCAATATACTTTTACATTAAATAAGTACAAAAAAATAGCTACTTCCGGTTTACACCAGGTCACTTCCGGTTGGCTTTTTCATAGTCAAGTGGCTTTATCACGTATACATATTAGGTAAAAGCAAAGGTCAAAATCTAGAACGTCAATTGTACCTATGACCTTGAGCTCAATTTCAAGGTCATAAACCAAGGGCTTCAAATCAAAAGACTATATGTTTTAATTATATATGGTTAAAGAGTTATATCACTATATGCTTAACTTTTAATAAAAGAGGGGAGAAAACTCCAATTTAATGTTAGCGTACCCTTTAACCAAAATTTATGTGTTACGACATGTCGCAACTTACAATTTAGTAAAAATATGTTGTCGATATCTTATACGGTTTTTGAAAAGAATTGAAAATAAGCGAAAATCAAAATTTATAATATGACCTTGACCTCTGACCTTGACCTAATTTTCTTATTTTTGGATCAAGGACCTCAAATCAAAAGATCCTAGGTCTCTATCACTTATGGTTTACAAGATAGAAATGCATATCATTTATATCAAATGCATAAGGGGAAATAACTCTCATATGGAATATTCATATCGCCTCGGTCAAAATAAGACAAATCATGCAAAGGATATAACGAGCAATTTTATAAAATAAATTTGTCGCTTTCTTTTACGGTTACGGAGGAGATGCAGTCACAAGGAAAACAGTGTTCGGGGAGATAACTCCTACAAAGAAAATTGGTCGGCTTAGAATGGGTGAAAATAAAAAGCGCATAAACTGTATGATACTATATAAGAAATATCTAAGCGACATCTTGCGAAACAAAATTTTACGCGAGAATAAAAGAAGAAAATAATAATAATCAGAACAAATACAATAGGTCTTTCCACAGAAAAGTGGAAAGACCTAATAATAATATTAATAATGATAATGATAAGAAAATTTCATTGTAAAAGGATGCTGCTACGAAAGTTTCCCAAACATCAATTGAATTCCCCCTCCCCTAATAAGTGTCCCCCAGGACCTGTATATGCTGGAAATGCCTTTAACTGTGTTCTTGGAACACCTTTCAAATACAATTTTAACAAGGGTTCCCTAGAAAGTATAAAAATGAAGCTTTATTGTATCCTCAAGGGTCTGTATCTGCTAGAAATGCCTTTAAATGTGTTTTGGAGCACCCTTTAAAACAATTAGGGAAGGGTTCCCCAGACCCAGGCTTACCCGCCAGGTCTAGGGGGCAAGCGCCCGATCAAAGAAGATATAATAAAGGTTAATAGAATAAGTAACACTAAAAAAAGCTGAAAATGGTAATATCAAGCATAAATTAGTCTCACCACCCAAAAAAATTTAACCCCCTCTAGGAAATAAATTCCAAATCATCTCATTGTAGTCATACAATAGTTACTGAAGACGCCTAATCATTATTTTTATTAGTTTTTAAGTTGTGACCATTTGAAATTGTTTTTTTTTTTTTTCAATTTTCTCCATACACTTCTATAGTAATCCCCACCCACTTTTACTGCCCCTCAAATACTTTCCATCCCACATTTTGCAAAACTTTAACGCTCAGGAACATAGAACTACAATATAATGAAGTACCGTTCACTTGCAGCTTACGATTTCTGAGATTTACTCCGGACAAGTTCTACTGCGAGAAAGAAGTAGAAGAAAAATTATAATAACTAGATTTGCAATTGTGAGCAATAGCGGACGGTACCCTCGTCCCCCTGTTGCCAGGGTAATGGCAGCCATTTTGAAAATTCCAAATTCAAAGAGGGCATCTACACATGACAGTTAACATTTTTGTAAATTTTCATAAATTTTGAAGCATTTTGAAATTTTGGACATTTTCGCTGTTTCCTTGGTAACGGTGACCATTTCCAATATTACAAAGACAAATGCCATATTGGCACATGTCGTGTTACATATCCATAAAGTTTTATTGGGTTTTATCTAATATTCTTTAAGAAAATGCAGCTTTAATGAGTTTTCCCATAGAATCAATGTTTAACTTTCCCCCTGTTTCCATGACAATGACGACAATTTTGGAATTTCTAAATATGTCTGCACATCTAGGCATACCAGGTACCATTTCCATAAAGTTTGATCCAGTTAGGTCTTAAAATGAAAGATTTAGAATTTTGAAAAAAATAAATCACATTTTTGCAGTTTACATGGTAGTCGTGGTCATCTTGCACATTCCAAAGTCAGAGGGACAACTTCACATGGTGGTCAACATTATAGAATAGTTCCATCAACTTTGGTCCATTCAATTCTGAGAAATAGCCCGGACCAAAAAGGTGGAAGAAAAATAATAATAATAATAAAAAACCGTAGAATTACAATATGACACCCCAACTCCGTTGAGGGTGCCACAATAAAACTAATAATAATGATAAATTTTCTTTATCCTACAAACAATTCTAGTAAAATTGATAGATTGTTAAATTATGTTTAACATTAAATACTTGTCATTTTTGTTTTACAAACAAAAATAGGATGGTGACGAGGAAAAAGCTGAAAATAAGTTTCGAAATCTACGTGTTCGTGATGATACCATGCTACGAAAGAAACCAATAATGTTTGAAGGTATATATTAGAAATTGGAAACGAATCTAGAATATGAATTCAAGGTAATTGTGGGAAATTTGTTTCAGGCATTTTTATTTTTTTTTTTCAAATCCAAGAAATACTTGGCTAGATATTTGATGAACAATAAAAGGCAATATTATCTTTTTCTGTTTGACTATAAGCATGATAATGAAAACCAGAAAAACAGTGGTTAATCTTCCAACACCGCCATATAGGTAGAAAAATCAAACAGAGTTCTTATAGAGCACGCCCACTCAGATGAAGTGCGTATTGTTGTCGTCTTATACCCGTTTCGTGTGTGAAAATGCTGTTATGATTTTAAATGACCAATTCTTTTTCTATGAAACCTATGCATTGTTTTATTAAGCATTTGCAAGTAAAAATATAGCGTCTCGTCCTTTTTCTAAAAAATTCATCGGAAGATACCAAGACCTTGTTGATAAATATTCCGTATCAACCTCACATATAATACATGATGGTCTTGATGTATAGATTATAGGTACTGAAGTTGTTTATCATCTGAATTACGTGTTATAGTGTTCTTTTATTTGTCTTTGTAAATTATTAACGTTAACTGGTTGGTCCATTTTTGGTAATATCCTTTAAGCGTGGCTCGGTACTTGGACATCCCGCCATTGTGTTGTTGTGCTGTGGTCATTTTTTGTATTCTTGTGCTTCATTTTTGCGTATTTGCTTTGTCTATATGCCAATTTGCTTTTCTTTGTTGACATATTTGTTTGTTTTTATGGTGATTGAGATTATAACACAATGTTGACTGCTGTACCCCTATTTTTGACATTTTTACCCATTATGCCTGTTTGTTTTGTTCACACATTGTTGTCAATATAATGGAATTTTATGTCTGTCATACAAGTGAGAGGTTTTTCTACATAAGCAAATGCCTGTACCAAGTCAGGAATATGACATGTGTTTTCCATTCGTTTGATGTGTTTGAACTTGTTAAGGAAACTTCCCGTTTTGATTTTCCTTGGAGTTCGGTTTTTTTGTTGTTTTACTTTTTATACTACACCGTAGGGTGTCGACTAGTACAAAGCAGGTTTCATATTCGCATTATTCTTGTATATATTATATGTCATTAGATGGACGATCAATTCATGCTTAACGTCATGTACCAGGTATTTCATCCGTATTCAGGACGATTTGTCAGTAACCGTATTAAACACTAATCCATCATTTCATTATCATATACATGTATATACATGATATACGAGAAGATTTACTACAATTGATTTCAGCTAAGCATTCATATATGATCTTTGGATAGTGCTATGATTTCATTTGTTTTTTATTCTCAACGTCCAATATTTCAGAAGAAACATCACCTGCTAATGCAGGCGTTTTTGAATCGCACTTATAGTATATGCTGCACTTTTGAAAAGTCAAATGGTATTCCTATGAGAACCAAACGCGATTTTCTTTTTGTAGATTTAATCCTGTATTCGTATATCGTAACGTTGCCTTTGTAAATGAGGGTAAACTACTTTTTAAGCATTACCTTTGAAGTAACTTTTTTATATATACACGGATCTCCTCTAAATTATGTAAAGTTTAGTAACTTGAAATAAAGGATACAACAGATACAAACAAGTCTTATTATAATCTTGAACTGCATCTAATTGACTTAATGGTCAATTATTGACTTCACGTTTGTAAGAAAAAGTGATAATATCAAGGTTATTAATTTCTATGTAGCAGAATGCTAAAACCGAATGCATTTGTAGTACTCCCACTTGATACAGGGTTTGCGTTTTCTTACATTAATGTCTAGATAAATGGTTGCTGCTAACGAAACTATTAAACCAAAGGTCCTCAAATGTAAAGTTAAAAACATTCCATGAGTTTAATTATTTATTTTTGTTCACAGAGGTCTACTGCCTATGTTAAATTTGTCTAAGCCACAATCCTGTTATCTTTTCGTACATTTTGACATCCCAAAATTCGACTTATTAATACATTTTTACTTGTATGAGTAACATTACGAGAGAAAGAGGATCTGCTTACCTTTCCTGAGCATCCCTACAATTGTGGTCAAGGGCATCTTGTTACTCTTGCTTTACTTTATTGTGTTGTATTTTATGCATTTGTATTTTTCAGTGTCTATGTCGTTTCTACGGGCATATACGTCCTTGGTCCTGAGAACCAATGTTTTCATTTAACACTTTCACCAACGGCCATGTTTAAAGTTGAGAGAAATTCCAAGACCCGATAATTAATGAATTTAATAATAAGGGTAGGGCATTTGAAAATATGAATTGCATGATGCCTTATTAAAATTTATAATATTTGAATGGATGTCAAACAGCGAATTAATGGAGCAGAAATGTTTAAATACCAATGAACACATGAGTTGATCACCGATATGTAATTAAAGAACGGCGAAAGATAACACAGGAATATTCAAACTCATAACATGCATAAGTCGAAAACAAACTAATATTGCAATGGCAAAAAAGGAAAAACGACGAAAAGACAAACAACAGTACACAAAACCAAAATATATCACTAAAGACTGAGCAACACGAACCCCACCAAAAAGTGGGGGTAAGATCAGTTTATCTGTATTCTAAATTTTCTTCGGAGTGATTTGTGGCATGCTGTAGTCTCTTTTTCAATGTACATAAAATAGATGCAAAAGAACCCTAGAAAAACCAGTTAACACATTCTATAATGTAGCATATTTACAATTTAACAATTATTTTTTTCAGAAGAAATAAAAGACTCTGACGAAGAAAGACCCGGTGAGATTTCTTCTTCCGATTTATCTTCAGGTAATAATAATTACATAGTCAAATGCATATAAATATAATTACCCGGGACGACGAACAACTTCCAATAAAGTGCATTATATATCTAGACCTCTACATGTTTGTGTGGTTGTGTTGCTGTCTGATTATGTGTCTAATTTCATAATCTTGTGTCCTACCGAAGAGAAAGAAAAACAAATGAGTGATGGTAATTTACCGTTAAAAAAAAGCACGACAAAAATAAAACAATAGCCTTCAAACCATTACAAAAAATGAAAGTAAAAATGGTCAATTAGAAATAAAAAAAAAAACATAAAAACAAACGATCATTGCAACTTTAGAATTCAACAAATCTATACTAACTTATGTTTCAACTGTTTGAAGCTCCAGCAAGGATCTAGATCAATACCGAAATTCCTATATAAATTGACGAACTTTTGCATATCAAAGTTTTATGTTTATGGTGAGATTATGTAACAAATGAAATCAAATCAAACTAATTTATATCTTATTCAAAGGACCCTTAAAGGCATATAAATTAAAAACAAGAGAATAAGAAAGAAAAAGAAAAACAAACATAGACACATTTATTATAGATATTAAAGGCAACAGTAATACACCGCTGTTCAATAGTCATAATTCGATTAAGAAAAAAACAAATCTGAGTAACAAACTAAAACCGAGCGGAACAACGGAAACACTGAACTACAACAAAAGCAAACGCCAACATACATAGAAACGGACTTTCTGATAACATCTGCCATGTTCCTGACTTGGTACAGGACATTTTAAGAAAAAAATAGTTGGTTGAACCTGGTTTTATGGCTAGCCAAATCTCCCACTAATATGGCAATGTTAAGAATACAGCTAAAATGACATACTACCTGACAGGAATACATTACAAACAAACGGAAGAACACTCAGCACAGACAAATACATGAATACAGAATATAGTAATACATTAGAACATTATTATATGATTTATTAAACATGTATAAAGATAAACAATTTATGAGAGGAGAGCCAGGTGGGTGAAAGAAAGATAACTCCACCTATTATAGTATCACTAGAACCTGCAGTTAGGTGTGTCAACTTGGTAAATTTATTTTCAAATTTGTTGTTTTGTTTAAAACTTATGTTCATGTATTTGCATTGAAACAAAAATGTTATATACCTTTTTGTCATCATTTGACATTAACCAATTGAATAAATTAAGTTTAGTATTCTCAATTTAGGATATTAAACAAAAAGACTATCAAGTAAATCTTTTCTATCCATTTTTCAGTTCTTTTTTCATGAGGAAGTTTATACAATTTATACTTTGGCTGGCTCTTTGCGCTTCTTGTAAAGGTTAATACATTAAAAGACTTTTCGAAAGCACCAAATTCAATGTAGATCAGCTACGACCTTTATCATGCATCATACAATTTGCTCGAATATACTTAGTTTTAAAATGACTGGAATTTAACAGTTCTAGGTCTCCATAATAACTCATTCGATGAAAAAGAGGTATTGAGTTCAATGTCACGACTTAAAATCAAATTGCAATGTCGTTGGAAACTGACCATTTTTATACAAATAAGTAATATTGATATTTAGAGTTCCCAAGTCAGAAGCCTGTAGTTCAGTGGTTGTCATTTCTTCTTGTCTGTCATAATTGTTTTTCGTACAATGCTTTGTTATAAACTAGGCCATTGGTTTTCTTGTTTGAATTGTTTCACGTTTTTCTTGTCGAGGCCTTTTATAGCCGACTTTACGGTATTTTCCCCTCATTGTTGAAGGGCATACGCTTGTCTATAATTGCTTACATCCACTTCATTGGAAATCTGGTGGATAGTTGTCCATGTGACAATCATACCACTTCTCCTTATTCGTATATTGATGGTGTAGGTAGTCTCGTCATCCTTCACTTTCTTTAAAGTTGTAAACCAGAACAAGCCGACTGTTCAAACATAACATCGTTTAGTCAAAGGAAGTGTAGTCATTGTGACAATGTCATGAAATTAAATCGCAGTTATCTGTTAGTTTAACATGTTTAAAGCTTCAGAAGTCATCACTATTAATGTATATTTGTTTTATTGTCACTTAGAAATCATGAAAAAGGTTTAGCACTGAACTTATCAAACAACAGTTGTTATAAGTTTGTCCTTCTGTTAAAAGAAAAAAAAACCCACAAAAATACTGTGTTGATTCATTGTCTTTCAAATCTTTTTAATCCCTTTGGTTTAATAAAAAAAGATGTATAAGAAAGTATAACAAAAATACCAAACATCACGGCAAATTCAAAAAGGGGTTGTCCATCAAAACTGACAAAATCAAATGCTATCAATCAACGGAACAAGTGAAAAATAGCTGCCATATTCCTGACTTAATCCATATATATTCAGAAGAAAATGGTGGTTGAAACCTGGTTTTATAGCTAGCTATACTCATACATAACTTTTATTTTCAATTCTATTTTTTGCAAACTTTTGAAACCACAAAACAGAAAATAATACGAAAATGTTATTATTGCTTTCTACACAATCTTAACAAAAATTAAATCCAGCCGCATGATAATGCAACATAAAACCGAGTCAGTGATTGTCTTTACTCATTTCATATGTTTCGGTCTTCTATGAAATTTGGCGACGATCACATTTTTTTCAAAGTCGCTAGTATATTTATTCACAAATTATCTCGGAAGATTTAGAGCTTTACATCTGCTATTCCTTCTTATTCAGTGTTGAAGACCAGATGTCCTTTGTTTTTTTGCAAATTTTGGTCACTTTACTTTGATGTGCACCAGAAATTTACTTTTATCCTCATTAAATTATATTTTGTTTTTAAATTAAGTTAGTATGCATAATTTAATATGTGTGCTTTTTAATTTTTATTAGAAAACTTAGTATGCATAATTTAATATGTGTGCTTTTTAATTTTTTATTAGAAAACTTAGAGGAAAACATTATAGAGATTGAAAGTAAAGGAAGTATTATAAATGACATACTAAACCGATTAAAAACTGATGGTGCGATTGCCACCAGACAATATCTAACAGAACAAGTCACGAAATGGAAAAGAGCAAAAGTAAAGATTGCAGTTGCTGGGCAAAGTACTGCAGGAAAATCTGCATTCATTAATGCCATTAGGGGTGTCGTATTTACTGACGAAGGCTATGCGAAAGAAGGTTTTGGAGACACAACTTTGAACATTGAAGAATATGTACATCCCAACAACAGGCAAATAATATATTGTGACCTACCAGGATATGGCACTACAACCATAACAAGAGATACATTTCTTGAAAAAGTCATCATAAGCGAATACGACATGTTCATAATTTTTTTTACCAGTGTACCTACAACTGATGATGAATGGTTGGTGAGAATGCTACAAAAAAATAAAATACCGGTATGTTTTGTGAGAACAAAACTCGATCAAGACATAGAAAATGGTAAAAAAATGGGAAAAAATGCAAACACAGTCCTTGCCGATATCAAGGATACAATTGCAAGAGCAACAGAGAGCATGCCCGTCTTAAAAGATGAACAAATATTTATTATTTCAAATCACAAGCCATATGTAGGTGATATGTCTCAATTAGTTAATTTCATGCAAGAAAGAGTTACAAAGATAAAGTGTGAAGCAATTCTTTTTTCTATTCCTGCTTTTACAGAAGAAATTATTGAGAACAAATACCAGGATTTACTAAAACGAATGCCATTTATCACCTTTTTACACGCACTATTGGCTGATCCTCTAATGCACATACCACCGACAATCATAGACGAAATCAGAATGTATTTTAGAGTATTTGAACTAGACACTGACTATGCAACAGATGTTCCTGGTTTAAAACACTACTTCGACGATAAATATGTCTTCAAACTAATGGATGATCTCGCGGAAAAAATGCCTAGTTTCGGTGTTCAGTTAATACCCATTTATTCAACGATACAAACATACAAAGTTTGCAAGAAGTACTTAACTAATTTGCTTGATGAACTGAAAATTGATGCGCACACAATGTATATGCACATAACCAAAAATGTATAAAAAAGTTTACAATGTTAAAAGGAATACTACATGTTCTACAGATGATATACCACCCATCAGGTTCGAAAGCATTAATCTGATTCAATAATAAAATAGACAATATTAGAACATGTTCAGTAATATTAGGTGCCATCTTCAGTAAAATAACAAAAACTAGCAAAATTAAAGAAAGATGTCACCTGGCTTTTTTGCTTCGTTTTTAGAATTGACTGCTTATGCTGCTTAGTACTTTCGACTCAACCTGCTATCGGTAATATTTTACCAGTGGTAAAACGGAATAAACCGTTCGTGTATTAAGATTATTCATAATTATTATTATCGCTATTTGGTGGATTTTTCCTTTGATCTTTTTTGTTATAATTTTTCATATCATGCTACTCGCTTGAGAAAGAAAATTATCGCTCGAAACTAAAAGCGCGCGTGCTGTTTTCAATGTTACCATCAATGACTTCACAGGCAACCTAGTGATAAACATATTATCAATGGTCTTTCAAACTCGAGAATGTTTCTCGTCAACATTTCATCTCAGGGCTTTCACCTTTCGATGAGATTGTAGCTGAGAAACACCCTCTCGTTTGGTAAGCCATCAATAATCTATCTTTCTACGTGAAGTGGAAAGACGTTTAAATTTTGTTCTGATTATTGGGCTTTCCACTTTATGTTTTTACCGCCAAAGGACTAGGGGCTATAAGGGTCATTTTGGCCCCACCCCAAATTTCATTTAATTTGCCATGCTGTAACTCTATACCATAGACCTTCTAAAATGATTGCATTTTGGGTCTATCTCTTATATTTTGTTGCCTAGCAACCAACATAATAGCGGAGTTAAAATGCTTAATATACGGCTTAAATCTATATATATTTGAAATTAAATCTGTTTATCATGAAGTAAACTTTTCACTTATACACTGTTTTAATATAACATAATGAAATGTACATTTCTTGCAAAATTGACTGTTGTTTCCCCTAGCAACAAATATTTGTCCATAGCAACGGCAATTGGTTTTCTATTTTACAAGACTTAATTTTAGATATGTTGCGACAAAAAGACAATTCAAGATGCAAATTGTAAAAAATAACAAACTCGAAAGCGTATGTAAAGGGGAAAAAGCAATATTGAAACATTAACAAACAATACTACACACAACCAACAGTAATTCTTCAAGAGAACTTGGTAAGGAAATGCACTTAATTAAAGAGTCCATCTGTGGAGTTAAAAAAAATCTATCTTTGCGTTTACATGTACGGTGAAATTTCTGGTTATTACATTTTTTTCAGGAATTAATGCTTGTACACCTTATATATTCTTATAATTATACTGGGTATTGCTGATATATACAGATTGTGCATCTAGTGCTAGGTGGGTGTCTCACTTATCAGCGACAAAAAGAATAACATAACGACAAGAAGACTTATTTAGCGTTAAGAAATCTTATTATTACATTGATTGCAATCAATTACATTGATTTCCCAGTGAAATAAAAACCGATAATTTCACATGTGAAATAAACGTTAAATAAACGTGGTTATTTCACTCCTCTGACGTCATACAACAATAGGCGTTGTCAAGTCGTCGATTACGCCCGATCAAAACAAATTGTGAATCAAGTCGTCGATTACGCCCGATCAAAACAAATTGTGAATGCATTGAAAAAGATATTTTCTACTTTAATTTCATAAAAAAAAAAGCAACTGTCAATGTAATAAAAAGAATAACTAATCAAAGAATTTAAATGTCGAAAAATATTCAACTCGTGACCTAACAACACTGATAATTAACTTATGCGCTACGCGCATTCGTGAATTAATGTGTTGTTCGGTCACTCGTTGAAAATTTATCTCTATTTGAATTCATTGATTATCTAAAATAAATAAATAAAATATAGATATATGCATAAAAGGGTGTTTTTAAATATCAGTGTGTTTTCATTAACTTGAAGTGCTCATGTCTCGGTTGGGGGTGGGGTCGGGGGGACTTCTATATACAAGGTGATAGGACGTGCCACTGGAATAGGCGACCTTTTCAAAATTGAAAATATGTACATAGTTCGGGAAAACTATCAGAAATATATGATAAGGTCAATAAGGTTCCCATAACTTCTTCGTCTATCATCTTTCTTGGTGTTCCCGGCTGTGTCTTTATCAACCATTTTTTTCTCTTTTGACACTTTGGTATTCCACTCTTACATTACACACCACATGAAACCAAAACAATATGGGAAAAGGGTACTTTTTTACCTACGCAATATATGAAAAAGGTATATATCTTTAAAATCTAAATTATATGAAAATGCTGAGCACAGCGACACCCCCTATCAATTAAGTATTGGAATAGCACCCCTCCCCGGGGGGCCTTAAGTAGAGAATCAATAGGGTTGACATTTCCAAAATTCAGAGCATCTTTTTTTTTTGTATATTTTATTCATTTCAGAGTCAAGATAACCATATATATAGCATTTCAAAACTGTAACGTGCTACTAAGTAAAACAAAATTTTAAACCTTTCAAACAAACAAATAATCAGCTGTAATTAATTGACTTTTTCTATTAATTTATTGTTTTGATATTATATAAAATGTCTTGTCGCTAATAAGTGAAACCACCCGCTGTGGCGGAGAAGGCATTATTGTTGGTATCCGGTTCTTTCGTTCCCACATTTGTACGGTATACGTTTGAACCCCACACGTTCGCCTCATGGGTTCGTTCGCACCATATACATTCGAACTCCATTTTTATTTAAATGCAGGTTATTATATGTACATTTGTATTTTCAGATGTATATATCAAAATATCTATATTTTCATGAACAAAAATTGTTAATTGTTGGATGAAATTAATTCTAGGTGATTAGGTGATTAATTTTTGAATGTTAATTATCTATGATTACTATAAGTGTATTTGCAAACCTTATTTGGTATTATTGTAATATATTTGAAATCATGATAGCTGTTATAACTAGTGGTGTAAAGAGAAATACAAGTAGTTATCTTGGTCGGTGTAAGAACAAAGAAAATTTTCAATTGAAAACATGAAAGTTAGTTGCTTTAAACAGCTGGACTCCTTATTCTCGTTTGTATTTAGACAAGTATGATATACAACAATGCCAAAAGTGGTAGAGGGTCTGTATGTTGGGTCCTTCATATCTGTATTCTTATTTTTTTCTCTATTCTTTATATATATATTATTTGTTTTATTGTGGTTGTTGTCACTGTGACTAGTATGATCTTTGCTTGGTATCTTCCGCCTTCACAAATCTTAGAGACGTATGACCTGGTCTTTGATTTTGCGGTTTCCGTTCTATTACTTTACTTTGCCACAAACAAATGTTATGAAACTTGTACTTAATGCTTATTACCCAGAAAGACACATCAAATTGGAATAAGGGTGGTATCATTTTCAAAATAAATCTCATGTTTCTCACCAACCATGAAAATTTAAGCAAAAATCTTTTAAATTCGGTATACTTTGTCCCCTACCCCTTTTTTCCCACATAAATTATAAATCCGACCCTAATACCAGAGAAGATTGCCCCATTCAAACACCAGATTTTGAATTGAGATTAGCAGAAAAATAAGAAATGTACAGATTGTGTTATATTGCACATGTTGCATGTCTATCTCAAATTTCATATTTCATGAAAAAACTTTTCCTTAAAGTTATCGTTTACTCCTTACAATATGTAGGTCATCGCTTTTGGTTTTAAAGTTAAACTAGGTACACTTACGAAAATAATATAAAACGTACATGTTACTGATTCATAAGCAAAAAGTAAAATTCCTATGGACATAAGAATGTATAAATTAAACTTTGTCAGAGAAACAGGTCTTATTTTGACGGCAAATTTCAGCTTTTATTGCTCCGCTTGGCTATGAAAATATATAATAAACTATTGCACCAACCTTGCACCAAAAGATTTTTATCTGAAGTTTGATATGTATGAACTTGTCAAAATGTTAAAATTTCTAATTGGTGCAAGCATGGTGCGGTTGTCAAAATTTAGAAAACCATCCCAATTTCTATATTTTTGCTTATTTTCCGTTTATGACGTCATTTGCACATACCATTGTGACGTCATTGAACCTTTTTGTCAGATGAAAACAGTTTTTTAATCATAGACTCATATTCTAATAATTTATGGAGAAAATCTGCTCTGTTTGAATTTTTATTATTTTGTAAATCTAGGGCCATTTTGGGCCCTTATAGACCCTACTCCTTTATTGCTTGCGCTGTATGGTTGTTTCGAAAGATGTCGCTTATATATTTGATATTTAATATCAAACAAGTTATACGTTTTTTGAACTGACATTGTTTAACCAAACAATTTGCTTTGTAATAACTATCTCCTCGATCACTGTTTTTCTTGTGTTTGCTTCTCCTTCTCAGCCGTAAAAGATAACAACAAAATTATTTTACCAATTTGCTTGATATATCGTCAGGATCTTATGAACAATTTAAACCATAGAGATCTGTAGATTCCATATGAGTTATTTCCCATGATGTATTAGACATAATTGAAATGTTATAGAAACTCATAAACCATGGCCCACAAAAATAATAATTAGATCAAGGTCAAAAGTAAACGTCATATTCTCAATTCAGATTTTTGGCCTACTTTCATTTTTTATCAGAAACCGTTAAAGATATCGACAAAATTTGTTTACTACATTGTTAGTTGTAACATGTTGTTGCCCATACATTTTGGATGAAAGGGAATGTTGACATCTAATGAGAGTTTTCTCCTCTGTTATATTTTAAATAAGCTGTTTGGTAATATAACATGCATAACTCATTAAACATATATAGAAGAGATCTAGGGACTTTTAATATGAGGTCTTTGCTTTATGGCCTTGAAAATGATGTCAATGTCAAATGTGAATTTGTTGTTCTGAATTTTGACCTTTGCGGTAACTTCTTGTTGTTACACGATAACCAATAATATGAAAATAATGCATATAGGCTAATTCCGGTTTACAAAAGGTCACTTCCGGTTCCACTTCTTCAAGGTCATATGTCTGAACCTCAATGTAAAAGACCTTATGCATTATTTTCATGTGAAAGTTACTAACCCTTTGTGTTTTTGGAATCAGTGAGAAGTAGGTTCAAATGAAACTGGAAGTGAAATTTTGTAAACCAGAAGTATCTAATTTCCATTAGTTCAGCAAAAGTATAATGAAACCGTTTAATTTGAAAATCAGCGTTGATTGGGCTATTATCTGACACCAGAATTGACATTTTAAACTGGAAGTAAATATTTTCCTATCAAAATATTTGCATTTGGGGTGGAAATACCTGCAATTTTCAAGTATTTTTTTTTCTTTTTTCGCCACTTTTATTTCTTGCGTGTGATTTTTGTTACGCAAAATGTCGCTTTAATGTTTGGTTTATGATATCGTACAGTTTATGTGTCTTTGAAACCGACCCTCCTTTACCGAATATTTTCATTGTAAGAGTTACAAAATGTATTCCCTCGTACATAGTTTTTCTTGTGCTTGCATCTCCTCTTTCCCGTTTAAAAAAAAAAATGAAGAATTTATTTTTCCAAAGTACTCGTTATATCCTTAGGATGTTATGTTCAATTTTGACCGAAGCAATACGAAGCAATACGAAGACTTCAAATGAGAGTAATTTTCCCTTCTGTATTTTACATATTAACTGATATATTAATGTATTGCCTGAACCTAGAGACCTAAGATATTTGGTTTGAGGTGCTTGGTTCACAATAAAGGAATTTAAGGTCAAGGTCATGTTCGAAATTAAGGTTTTTAATTGTTTTTGCTTTTCTAAGAAACCTTTATAAATAATTACAAAAGAACTATACAAAATTATGAGCTGTGACATGTCGTAAATGAAACATTTTGGTCGAAAGGGTACAGTGTTTTTAAAAAGGAGTTTTCTTTCCTGAGAGTTTAGAATAGGTTGTATGGTGATATAACTCTTAAACCATACAAAGTATAAAGTAGAGATCTAAGGTATTTTGCCTCGAGATCCTACCTCTATGACCTTGAAATAGACATCAAGGTTGATTCAAAATTTGACGTTTTAGATTTTAACCTTGCTTTAACTTCATACCGTTACATGATAAAGCCATAGGGTCTTATTTTTTACACAAGAAAATGCCTTTACCAAATCAGGAATATAACAGTTGTTTTCCATTCGTTTGGTGTGTTTGAGCTTTTGATTTTGCCATTTGATAAGGGACTTTCCGTTTTGAACTTTTCTTTGTATTTTTGTTATTTGACTTTTTGTATTAGGTTGGGAAATCTATGACCTTTTAAAATGTCAACCGAAAGTGACCTTATGTAAACCAAAAGTAGTATTTTTTGCACTTATTTTATCAAAAAATACCTAGAAACCTAAATTTGTTAATCAGCATAACTGAACCTATCTTTTGACCTTATGTAAACTGGGAGTAGCAAATTATCTGTCTTATTTCAGACAAAAATACTGTATATAGATATAGGAAGATGTGGTGTGAGTGCCAATGAGACAACTCTCCATCCAAATAACAATTTATAAAAGTAAACCATTATAGGTCAATGTACGGCCTTCAACACGGAGCCTTGGCTCACACCGAACAACAAGCTATAAAGGGCCCCAAAAGTATTAGTGTAAAACCATTCAAACGGTAAAACCAACGGTCTAGTCTATATGAAAAACGAGAAACGAGAAACACGTATAAATCACATAAACAAACGACAACTACTGTACATCAGATTCCTGACTTAGGACAGGTGCAAACATTTGCAGCGGGATTAAACGTTTTAATGGTACCAAACCCTCTCCCTTTTTCTGAAACAATAGTATAACATCACAACATAGAAAACACACGATAAAACATCAATTGGAAGGCTTAACTCAATCAAAACGTAAATTAACACACTATGAACGAATAAATTCGATCTGTGATACCTGAAAGTAAATACATAGTTAATAAAATATTAGGGACAAACATTCAAGGCCAAAAGCAAACAAACAAGTCCAAATAAAGCCATGGCAATACACCACCGCGAAATATTTAACCCTTAGAAAATAATCACTTTTGAAAAACCGGTTTTCATAATATATACAGGTAAATGAAAATAACTTTGTCGTTTTAGACTTTTCTGTCTATATATAATCTTCCAATAATTAGGAATACCAAGAAAGGTCTGTCATATAAATACTATGTACTTTTTTCGCGGTGTTTTTATTTTGACGAAATCCGCGGTAGAGATATTTTCGCGAAAATGAATACACGCAAATGCAAACTTTATTTGGAATAATAAAAAAGTATATGAAATTATAATAGAAGGGCACATTTGCCCTGTTGTTCAGATCGGAAGTACCTGTTTTTGTACAACCAAACTTCCGGGATGCAGTGCGCTCTAATATGCAATAAAGGTATTTTGAATTTTTCAGCACAAGTCAGGATAAGGTATAGTTTTGACATTAAATAACTGCCACTTTATATGAACTTAAGACAATTATATGTTATAATTATGTTGGTGTTAAATTACAGCCCTCAAACTGCTACAATAGGGTATTTCAGCTTTTTCTGGTCATTTAGCACGCATACAGTTAAAACTTAACCTAAAATCTAAATTTTTGCATTATTTTAGACGGACATCAATGAAACATGTATATTATGACTGTTTTATAGTACAAATATAGCTTTTGGTCAAATTATCTAGTGAATTTTCATGTTTTATTGGGTTTCTTAATGTATCATTTATTTCTACGGAAATTGATATATACTTATATAGGAACTCCAACATCTCACTTGAAACGCAATTTCCAACCAGTTTAGCAAGTTGTCTAGCTGGGAGATACATAAATTGATCTTTTTGATCCTTGTTTTTACATAATAGTTCCTACGCATTGCTGTAACTTTGTCAGTTAGTAAAATATTTTGGTAAATTTGATATCAAATGAAAGCTTAAGAACTTGGGATCACTGTAGGATCCTTGTTGAAAGTTTACTTGAAATAATAAAAAATATATGAAATTATAATAAGAAGGCTTCTGTCGAAACACCTGTCCGTATATTTATTATTGGTCTGTTAACATTTCATTTTTGTAGTTTCTCTGTGAGAGCCTCTAAACAGAATAAAACAGAGCCTTTTTTCCCTGCAAGAAGCCTATTTTCTCTACACATACAGGGGTACAATGTATTGTGTATATATCCTTTCTAAGGGTTTCTATTTTGATGCTAATTGGTCACTTTATATGAGGGCCATTGCTGATTATAAATCATTATTGTCTGAACCTTGAAAAACTTCTAAAGAACCACTATAGGGATTGAAACCAAACCTAGTATACTTGTTCCTATCAAGGTCTTGAACAACTTTATTAATTTGATGCTGATCAGATATACAAAATGGCTACCAAAGAAATCAAACTCTATGGAAATTCACATTTTCCTTTTTTGTTTGCCCCTGCCGTAGGCGACGGTGGCATTAAGTGTTACCCTTGACCGTCCGTCTTTCCGTCCTTCCGTCTTTCCGTCCGTCCGTTCCATTTTCGTTTGTTTAAAGCTTGAGCGGGGGCATTCGTGTCCTCATGTAGACACATTCTTCTTTAATTTTTCATTTTCATATGATGTTAGGTGCAAACATTTTATGCAGGAATCATCTTAACAAGAAGGTCAAAAAGTTACATCAGATTCTGTGAGATTAATATGTCTCTGTCCCTTTAGTTATTTGTGATGTTGCAGTGGCAATAAGTCCATGGATTGCCTATAGTTATGTGTGATGCAACAGTGGTAATAGGTCCCTGGCAAGGGGGTCACATAATTTAGTGTGATGCTGCAATAGTAGGGGGTCTCTGGGTCTAACTGTTCCATATGAGCAATAAAGGGCTTATATTGTCTATAAAAGTATTGCCTCTATAAAAAAGGGAAAACAATCGGGGAGGTTGGAAGTTGGGAGGGGGTAGTGATGTTGAGATTATTTTATTTATATTCATGCATTATCTTAATTTGATTTATGCAAGTATAAAAATAATTTTGCATTTTCATGTTGTTGTTTTATGAACGGATGCCAAAAACGATATATCTCAATTTCACTTATGCAGCCTTTATTTATACTGGTTATGTATCACAGCTTTTATTTCGACTTTGTTAAATGTCAGGGTTTAAAGCAATTTTCAAAATAAAAGAAAAAGTCAACAAAAAATTTCACCTCTCTAATTTTTTGATATTGTTATTAATGGTAATGGACTCGTTGTAAAATAGTTTCAATAAGGTCGGTTGTCCAGTTTTTTTTATATACTCTTTAAAAAAAAGGCTAAAAAATCACATTTTTTTTACTTTATGACAAAACTGCCGAATGAGAACTTCATATGCATGCCACTGCATGTTTAGATTTTTTTTCTTTAATACTTTAGTTAGATAAAGTTCAATCATGATAGATTTAAATGGAATAAGATAAATTATTGCAAGTTCAGAGTATTCTACAATATGAAGTGCTGAAAATTTGGAAAAAATCAGATTTGTTTCTTATGGAAAATGGCTAGAGATGATGATAAACAGTTTCCATAGCAACCAGATTTTTTTTCAACTTTTGACATTTTTTTCATAATAAGACATCATAAATAAGTCTTTTTGCAAAATTTCATTTAAATCTGTGACTATGCGATTCCAGATTTTTCCAATTAAGTTGATATTTATAAAGAATGATTCTTAAAGAATTCGAAGTTATGGTCACTATATTCATCATTTTGCCGTACACTTTTACTTATAAAATTGAGAATGGAAATGGGGAATGTGTCAAAGAGACAACAACCCGACCAAAGAGCAGAAAACAGCCCAAGGCCACTAATGGGTCTTCAACACAGTGAGAAAATCCCGCACCCGGAGGCGGGCTTTAGCTTGCACCTAGACAAAAAATGTGTACTAGTTCAGTGATAATTGACGTCACACTAAACTCCGAAACATATAAATGAACTAAAATTAAAAAAGCCTACAAGACTAACAAAGGCCAGAGGCTCCTGGCTTGGGACAGGCGCAAACATGCAGTGGAGTTAAACATGTTTTGTGTGATCTCAACCCTCCCCCTATACCTCTAGCTAGTGTAGAATAAACAAACACACAGCAATCCGAGTCCGATGTCAGAATAGGTAACAGAAGAAACTAAACAAAATGATAATGATACATAAATTAACTAAGGACTACTAGCAGTTACTGACATGCCAGCTCCAGACCTCAATTAAACTGATTGAAAGATTATGTCTTCATCATATGAAAATAAAGCACAATCCCTCCAGTTAGGGGTTTAGTATCATACCATCATAAAATATATGAGAAGAACATAACCCGTATCATGCCAACGACTGGTTTTAGAATTAATGTGTTTTTTCCGATGCACAGACCCTATGAGTGAATCAATATTTAATTCCAAAATATGCCATCTTTAACGACCTGACAACAGTATAGCAACTATACCCCTTCTGAAAAACTTTTGAGGTGAATGACGACAAATGTGTGCTTTGTATAGAATATTACAATAAAATATTGGATGTGAAATACCTGAACGTATAAGATGTCTGCATATTGATTTATATTTACGAATGATGTACTTGTACCGATGATAAAATTTAGTAAATGTTTTCACTAGTTTGTGATATCGAAAACCCTGGTGTAATAATGTTTCAGTAATACAGAGATTTCTCTTTCGTTAAAATCAAAAAAGTTGTTACATACACGAGCGAATCGAACAAGTTGAGATATATAAACACCATAAGATGGTGACAAGGGAACGTCACCATCTAAACATGGATAGTTAAAAATAGGAAATGAAAAATCATCTCTTTTATCGTAAATTTTGGTATTAAGCTTCCCGTTAAAGATATAGATATCAAGATCCACGCAAGGGCAGTGTTCATTGATAGTATTTGCTTTATTTAAAGTCAGTTCAGCAGGATAAATCTCTTTAGTGTACATACTGATGTCGTCATTATTGAGAGCCAATATTTCATCCAAATATCGAAAATATGTCTCAATTAATCTAGAAAACTTTACATCTCACATTTGAAAATAGTAGTATGATCATTCTATTGTAATAGTTCGAAGACATAACAAATAAGTAACTAGAACTATACAGTCTCTTGGTTGCTCGTCATCGTACTGAAAATTATATGTCAGCGAGTCTTAAAATTGTTTTCATGATAGTTTGGGCACATTGATATAGTTTGCTACTGAAACATCGATCTTAACAGCTCATAGTGAAAGAACTTTATTAGCCCATAGTTGTATGTTCTCTAAACTCAAACCGTTGTGATTGATATTTGGGAATTACTTTCGAGTATCTTGTGACTAGAAATATAGCGAAAAATAAATCGCTGTGAAGAAGTAAAAATTAGATCTTCTCTGATACAAATACATTTAAGAAGTAAGAAAATCACAAAAACAATTGACGTTACGCACTTCTTCTCCAGTTAAGCGCCCAACATCCGAGTAAGAAATTATAAAATATAAATTGCAGCAAAACTTATAAATAAAGAATATGGAGCATCCTTATGCTATAAACGATCCACCATATAAATTTCCGCATGTAATATTCTACCGGTAATTAGTGATGAGAGTTACAGTTGAGATAACAAATAGTCAAACAATTACACCTGACGTCATTTTATTTCCTATGACGTCGTAAAAGAGAGGCGAAGGATAGCAAGGGAACATTCAAACTCATAAGTTGAAAATAAACTGACAACCACATGGCAAAAAAATAAAAAAACAAACAGACAAAAACAGTACACAAAACCACATAGAAAAGCTGAGACTGAGCAACACGAACCTGATAATTTAGTTTTTAAAAATAAAACAAAGCTGAAATTTTTTGTAATCATTTCTTTTTTAAATGTATTTTATTAACTTTATTAATTCACATAAACGCAGAGGCGGATTTAGGGGAAGACAAGGGGCTCGCCAACCTTATGGAGCTACATATATGATAAATGCATAGACTTATAACAAGTATCACTCTAAACGTTGACTTTCTACCCCACCCCCCTTTTTTCAAAATCCTGGATCCGCACCTGAAACGTGCGTTTTTATTTTGAGTTGAAAATAAGGAATATTCAGCCATGTCTGCATTACTATATATTTTTTTTAATCTTTCTTCAACACAAATTCTGCATACTGTTTTTTGTCAATCTAGTGTCATAATTTTATCGATTTTTTAGTTTGTTATTTTTCTAATAAAGAGCCATGTTAATGCCCATGTTTTCGTTCGGAAGATAGGCTAAGATCATATAAAAATATTTGTATGCATGTAAGGTATGATTTTGTATATTTTGAAATGGTCATGTGAAATGTTTGACTACAAGGAAAGAGGTTGAGGTTGAAAACTGTAAAATACATGTTGTAAAATGGACAAGAACTACAACTACGGAATGCACTGTTTTGACCTAGCACGTAAAACATCCGGCTCAGCATGTCGGTCTAGTACAAAGTACGGTTAATATTCATATCGTTTTAACATGCTCTCGACCCGAATATGTATATAGTTTGCCACGGAACGTTTAACAGCCATCCGTCATCGTCATCATCATCATCATCATCATCATGCAACAGCCCTATATTCATTAGTTAACACTTATATACTAGTAAAAATCAGGAATATATAAACTTAGCTGTATTTGGCAAAATCTTTCGGAATTTTGGGTCCTTTATGTTCTTTTATTTTTTATGATTTGAGCGTTACTGAAGAGTCTTTTGTAGACGAAACACGCGTCTGGCGTACACAATTACAAGCCTGGTATCTCTGATGCGTTTTTTTTTACGTTTGATATTCAATACTCGTATTTTTTCATTGTTTCGGAAATTTGAAATAATAGGAGACGTGTATATATCTGATCAAAGGATTAAACGAATCTTTTATTAATTATTTAATCATGTTTTAAAGCCATAATCGAACTGTAATTTTAGAGGATATATGATTGAATAGTTGCTGTTTTCTGAACGTCCAGTGGCAAATATTTCATGCTTATTGATGACGGAAAGCAATTTGAGAATAATTTTAAACAAGAAATAAGAAGTTGCATGCGTTGTCGTTAAAGAAGAATAAGAAAACAATTTTCAATAGAAATAAACAAGGCTATGATCAAAAAGAGTCGACAAATAAACTAACAGGTAAATACAAAACATAAAGACAGGTAACAACAGATGGAGTACGAATCCAACCACAAAACCCGTAAAAAAAAAATCAGAAATATAAACATATTCCATATATATTTTATTCATAGTTAACAACCATCTTTGTTGTTCGTTTGAAGCATATATATGTAGTCTCACCGAATTTTGAAAGAGTATCCCGCGTGAATATCAGATAATTATTTGACTGCAGATATATCACAGTGTTGGATAGTTTTTAAATCTGTATTTCAACTGTTTTTATTTGCAAAACAATATTTGTATAGGGTGTTGTTAATAAATATAACTGACAATATATTCTATGCCATCTCTCCGACGTCGTTATTTCAATTTAATAACAGAAATTTTCTAAAAGCTTTTCTAACTTAAACCACTGTGCAATATGATTTTAAACTTATGTGGCAGAGCCATTTTTATGACCACTTGCATAATTGTAAAATCGTATTAAATTTTGTATCAAATTTACAACATTCATAATAAAAGTTAAAGTAATAAAAAACGGGTTAAGATTATTTACCTGCGTTAATATTGGTATTAAAACATCCTACCACTAGATCCTAGTAACAGAGAATCCATGTTTTACTTGGGCAATTGAATAAATACAAGTCACATGGTGTCTTTTTTTGTGGTCTGAATTACAATGTATGTTATGTTTACAGTCCTGTAATTTATTTTCGCCATCCGTACCTAAAATGTTAACTTGGCATGCCATACTTGATAGAAGTGCGGACGTGAAAGCACTCTTCACCAAAGCGTCAAAGGAGATTACATTCCAGATCATTCTACGGAGGTTCGTTTCGACCATTTCGTCAAATAAACAAAATACGTGTATCTGAAGGGAAAAGTTGTATTAAAATTTAACATCGACACCGATATCGATCGGTTGGATGTAGAATTTATTTTCAAATTTGGTGTTTGTTATGAATACACCTTTCCACGGAGATTAAATGCTTATCAAATCTCTGCCGTTTTCAACTTTGTTTAGTTTTGTATACTTATATGATTTGGATTGAATGACTATTGTTATATACAGAATGATTCATGGTTATTAAATTTAACTCATACGACGCTCTATACAGTGCTAAATATTTTGTTCTGCTTGAGGATTTTACCCATACACGGAAATTACAGGTTTACGACGGAAACATTGAGACGTCCTGTACGATCACTATCTTTGTGCAATGTGCACTAAACTTCATAAAAATTACAAATATAGATAATAAAGAAAAAACCTCAGCTAAAAATATAACAAGCAACCGGTATATAACTTGAATTCGTTAGTTTTGCCTTGTTATTGTGGGACATATCAGTGTCATAAAATTGGCGCTTTACCGGAGATGCTTTTTGCGAATTCATGAATATAAAGTGAAACAAAACTTGATAACCTAACAGTTTGATACCGAGCTGTAAAACTGGGCATGTATCACAACTTGTTATTGTGGGACATATCAGTGTCATAAAATTGGCGCTTTACCGGAGATGCTTTTTGCGAATTCATGAATATAAAGTGAAACAAAACTTGATAACCTAACAGTTTGATACCGAGCTGTAAAACTGGGCATGTATCACAACTGTACTGCATAAATAAAGATTTTAGAGTAACAGCCTTCATTTGTCTGATTAATTTTACCTATTTTTTTTTTTTTCTAATGGGAAGTTTTCTTTTACATGATATTTTGATATTTTGAACAAAAATGCGTATGAATCGAGTTAGTGCTACTTCAAAAAATGAGGATGATATAGAGTGGGCAATCACTATAGTTATTTTCTTCCGTTTTCTTACGATGAAGACACCAGATTTATTTCTAACAAATAATAAATATAAGAAAAAGCCAGGAAAATATCTTTTCGGCCTTTGAACTCCTCTCCCCTAAATATAATATTGTCAAAGAGAGCCAAAAGTATCATATACTAACCTTTTAGCACCATTTAAAAAATGTTCTTCTTTAATAATTCTACATTAAACGTACCTTCTGCATTTTTGTTTTTTTTTTTGTGTGTACATCCATTAATTTCCTTTTTATTTTATCTACTAACCTGTCTTTAAAGAAAGAGAAAACCATAATCAATTCAGACTGAATTTCAATTAGTCATTTACAGCTTTTATATCATAGTGCAATATGTTTTAATGCCCTAGCAGTTAAAATCAAACAAGGGTACATTGTATCTTTTAACAAAAATAAATCATTAATTTTACCTATCACGTACGAAATTCCGATCTGGGGATAGATATCATAAAAATAACTTTCTTCTAAAACATGAGTTTAAACGCTTCTGTATTTGTTTTATGATAATACATTAAGTTACAATATTTTAGAAACAATTACTATTAAATTGATTCTAACCTTTTAAAAGCCATAAAGCTATCAGCAGCAATAACAAAAAGAAAGGTACACTGTCAGGTATAGGTATAGAATCCATGGCTTAACCTACAACAGATAAATTCATAAATATCTATATACATGTATATGTACTTCGCCTGAACTATAGCCGAGCAATGCTAATACTGACCATTTGCTGACACTTTCCTCATAGGGGATTTGAACCTCTGTTTCTGTGACGTCATGACAACCCCGCCTGCACTGTGCCCAGAGCTCAGCCCCACTTGGTTAACGATTCATTATCAAAATATACCTTTCGTTAGCCGAGTAATGCTTTTTTCCTCTAGGATTGTAACACAATACATTATGTAAAGCGGCATGTAGATGATTTATTTGTGGATCAGCTGTTTTTTGTCTGTTGTAAATAATTATAATTCAACTAACATGGATAAATTGATATAACATTAAGTAAATCAAACACTCTAACTGTTAACCTCAATACAGGTCGTTGTAGACCTCAGTGTAGTTTTGCAGATGATTTATTTGTGGATCAGCTGTTTTTTGTCTGTTGTAAATAATTATAATTCAACTAACATGGATAAATTGATATAACATTGAGGAAATCAAACACTCTAACTGTTAACCTCAATACAGGTCGTTGTAGACCTCAGTGTAGTTTTGCAGGAAAGGTCTAATATAACATAGTTGATCTTAATGTAGTTATGAAGACTACAAACTAGACAATGAATTACTGAAGTAAATGCCTAATAGCATGTTCCTTGCCGACTATCATTTTTTTAATTGATTAAATGCCGATAAGACGTTATAAATTACATTGTCCAAATCGCTTATTTTGATTAACTCTCATTATGAACAAATCCATACATTTACATTGGGACCTTTACAAAAAGGGGTCTTAAAGTGATAAAAAATTTGTTTAAGGTCCATTTTGCCTGAGGGAGTTGCAACCTTAAGTTTCTTTGTATACTTACTTTATCAATTGTAAATTTTGAAAAATATGTTATAAATCATATCAGAATCTCAGGTACTAATAGAGGGACGAAAGATACCAGAGGGACAGTCAAACTCATAGATCGAAAACAAACTGACAACGCCATGGCCAAAAATAAAAATACAAACAGACAAATAATAGTACAGATGACACAACATAGAAAACTAAAGACTAAGCAACACGAACCCCACCAAAAAATGGGGTTGATCTCAGGTGCTCCGGAATGGTAAGCAGATCCTGCACCCGTCGTGTTGCTTATGTTATTACAAATCCGGTAAATAGTCTAATTCGTTAGGTCACATTCGTGAAAAGGGAAGGGTATTGTAGTTACGATATAAGGAACATATCCGATATCATCTGTGAAACGGTTATTCCATAACGGTCAACCAATTTGTGATGGCGTCCCTACAATTTACGAAAGGATGATTTCAACTTCACCATTTGGAACTCTTGGTTTAATAGCTTCCTTGTGAGCAGCAATCCTCCATCAAGTAAAAACCCCCCAAGGGTGACTGGGGAATAGAAGTATGGTCACCATTGGTCTTCCTCCGACCGGCAGTAAAACCCTTGCTAAAGTGGGGCGTCCGTTTGGCTGTGCGGGATGTACAAATTTGCAGCCACGTCCGGTCAGAATGGGGACGTTAAATCCGATGCCTCGTGTAAAGAGAGTGCCACGCTCTTTGCACGTTAAGAACCCTTGCAACAACTCTTTGAGGGGTCCGTAGGTGACCTGTTGCAAGGCTAAATTTCTGTCCCTATCCAATATACCCTCATTTCCCGTGGCAGTCTAAATTTCTCCGACCTCAATCCCGGAAGCCCCTATTACAGAACCTACCTATTGTATTTATTGTTAACTTGTTCTCGTCCTGAATATGCATGAAATATTTGCCACTGGACGTTAAGCAACCAACAATCAATCAATCAATCAATCTATCAAGTAAATCATGATAGGAAATACAAGCCCGGGAATATCGTATCAATTGGGAGATACATACTACGTATGCAGACGCTGCTGGAATGTTGCTAATGATGTCAATCAAGAAATGAAGCATCTTGATAATGTCAGTTTCAGAGAATTTTTTGTTTGAATCAGAGTGATTCTTTACAAAGTAGGATTTATCCCTCCCCAAGACAAGATACTAGTTTCTACGTTCACCATTCTTTTTAATGAAACAAAGTAATACCAACTCTTTTAATTTGTCTTTTAGTTTGGAATGGGGAATACTTGTGTAAAGTGTGGAAAAGTCAAATGTTTTAATACTATTGCAAGATGAGAGAGTCTTAGATTGTATGTACTCTAAAAGATCTGATGTACAGTAGTTGTCGTTTGTTTATGTAATTTATACGTGTTTCTCGTTTCTCGTTTTTTATATAGACTAGACCGTTGGTTTTACCGTTTGAATGGTTTTACACTAGTACTTTTGGGGTCCTTTATAGCTTGTTGTTCGGTGTGAGCCAAGGCTCCGTGTTGAAGGCCGTACATTGACCTATAATGGTTTACTTTTATAAATTGTTATTTGGATGGAGAGTTATCTCATTGGCACTCACACCACATCTTCCTATATCTATTTGGAATTTTTTAGTATCTACATCTGATTCACGCCACCTCTAGAATAGGCAGTTTCACAATAATTTTGGAATCCGGCTTATAAAATAGATGTTAATAATTTAAAAAGAGGTTTCGTGGAGCACTTGGAAGACCCAGCAATATACCGTTGTTTGTAAGGACAATTATGTAGTTTAGGTATCCAATACAGTGATGAAAGATCCAGTTCTTCATCTTTGGTAATGATTTGTTAAATGAATAAACTGGTTTTTGTTCTTTTTTTCAGGGAGAGAATGTTTTCATACAGTTTTGAAATCAGAGGAAATATATATTCTTCAGATAAATTATTTTCTGTACAATTGTCCCTTATGAAAAATCGAAAGTCAGGAATCTATGAACAGACAGCAGCAGTATACATGAAATAACAGACAAGGGAAAAGAGATTAAAGTAAGTCGTAAATTGTATATTTTATTAAATGTATTTGGACGATAATAAAAATGTTACGGCATGGCATCCAATCCTAATATTTAAATACGTATAACAAAATCAAATGGAGGCATTTTTTTGTTTGGGTTTTTTTTTTGGGAGATGGATAGATATGTCAAACAGGTCCTACTCAAATGATTCGTGTAATACAACATGAAAACATGGAACGCAAGTTTCTTTTCTCATTGCTTACAAAAGGCTCAATAAGATGAAACATTACATAGCGAATTTCTTTAGTTGAACAATATCATTATTTTGAGAGATCATAAACTGGACGGACGTTTAGTGAACCTCAATCATTCAATTGATCTAAAAACTATATTTACGACGTAAAATTAAACTGTAGTTAGATACAAAAGAGACAACAAAATGCTGTAATTTATAGTTATTTGACAAACACGCTGATAAATAAGTTTTTGTAATTGATAGTACAAACCGTATACAGATAGTATACATTTTTTCGATAAAGTACAAATTAAGTCAAATATATACACAAGGGTAAACAAAATGGGAAAAAAATACTGTAAAACATCCGAATCGCATCTCAGGACCCACCTCGTCATGTGTTCTTTTACTTAGTAAATGTGACAATCGGGAATAGACAGGTGTTTTGGTATCTTAAGATATTAGACCGCAAAAACATGTCGCTAGTGAGTTGAGATCAGACTCCTAGTATCGGTCAACCATTTGGTGATAGAAAAAAAACCCGCTAAGCTTATGTAGTGCGATTTCAGATCTTCTTCCTAATAGCTTTGTTAGAGCAATTTTTTCTGTACGGAGCACACAGCTGTTAATCATGTCCGTAAAGTGTGTACATGTACGAGTGAAACGTTTTGATTAAGTTATCTAAACACCATATGATCAGATAGAAGATAATTTACTGCTTAGAAATAGGAAGTTCACGATTGAAAAGTTGAAATCATCACGTCTGTCATAGATTCTAGTTTGAATTCCTCCATCTATGTCAAAATCAAGGTAAAGATTAAGATAAGAATCCGACCTTTTAGTTTTGGTAATGTCCTTAATCTCAAATTCACTGGAATAAACGACTTTAAATCACTCACTGACATGATGGTTATTGCGTGACAGGACATGATCAATGTATCTGAATGGATATTAAAGAACCATGCAATCTGTTGTTTTTTTTTTTTTTGGTTTTTTTTTTTTTGTCTTTCACAAGGTTGTGTATGAATTCGGAATCATATGAGTACATAAACAAGTCAGGCGGGTAGTGGTGCACTAACGATATCTTTTCCAGGTCCTAGATCTCTTTATACCAGTATTGTCGTATGATCGGCAATCTATCCGACCCAATTGTGCTGTGTGTGAATTTGCCTGTTCGGGGATGAATGCGTTGGAGGAGACGCTTACCCTCAGTTTTTGTTTAGTATCTCGATTTGTCTCCCTTTAATCGAATAACGAAATTTGAACATCGGCCTTAATCTATTGTGATTAAATGAAATACATAAGAACTAAACAGAAGATCTGCAACGAAGATAACACCAAATGTTTAAAACCTAAAAATATACAAGTCCCTGATATAAAACAAAGGCTACAGTAAAATCGAAAACTTACTTTAACGATTAGTATTAACTTGAAACTAGGTTGGCGGTAATTTAAGAAAAAGTATAATCAATATATTTTATGAACTCCGTCAAAAGTCTTTACATACAATTTTTTTTTTTTTAATATTTTGACTACATATATTTGGACATGCATTGGTGGTTTAATACAACGGCATTTTTTGTAAATATCAAATTTATATGAAGCACACGTATAATCGAAATAATAACTCTTTTACATAAGGATCTAATTTATGAAGACATAATAAGAATCATCGGTTTTAAGACATATCTATCATATTTTATATAGAACTACAAATGTAAATCTTCTAAAATTTGTTTTCAGGTACCTTGTCAGTATGCTATATATTCGTGTTGCTCAGTCATTAGTTTCTATGTTGTGTTTTATGTACTGTTGTTTGTCTGTTCGTCTTTTCGTTTTTAGCCATGACGTTGTAAGTTTATTTTCGACTTATGAGTTTGTGTGTCCCTTTTGGTATCTTTCTCCTCTCTTTTGGTATACCGCGTGACATAGTTTCAGGTTCATTGCGCATCATCTTCCTGTTTACCAAATGTTTATATTTTATTCTAAACCATATAAGCCATGTATGAAAATTTTCTCACATTTTAGAAGGGCACAACAAATATACGTTATTATGTTTTATGTGATGTTTTACTGTGTAATTCGTTTTCAAATTTATTTCTCTTCAACTTCATGTCGACCGAAGACTTAAAGCGGATTTATCATCGGTGAGCAATAACTCACAGTTCTGCTTGTTGGCAATAAACAAATATATTTTTACGTTTAAACTGTATACCAAATATGGCACCAGATATTTGTATTGACACTAAACAATTGATAAACCAGGCAGGTAGGAGGGATAAGTCAAACGAAAACATTTAGTTATTTCATCCATAAACATATGTTCATCAAGTAATTAATGAATAATTATATTTAAAAAAACTTAGTTGACCATTATTATGAGCAAGAACTTAACTTACTCCAGACATTTGTGCTAGATCATTATGCAATAATCGAATTATCGTAAGTGATCGACATTGGTCTTTGAAATTAAACAGTTTCTAGTGACAAGAAATTTAAAAAATATGTTATCGTAACAGTAAAACAGAATAATAAAAATTCCAATCTCAAAGGCAAATTCAATAAGAAGAAAGTGGAAAACGACTGAAGTTGACATCTCATCTATTTCCCGGCACAAGAGAGAGGATTCGTATTCTATCTTTGTCTGTCAATTGTAATAGGAAATAAATAATAAATTGTATTTGTGTTATAAAAAGGAATAAGCTGAAATTGAACGGTTGTTTTACATTACCTAGACCTACAACCCACGCCGTTCAGTTCTCTTTACTGATCAGTTACCAATTACCTTGAAAAGTGTGACAAGTAAGTTGAAATTAAATTTCAGCTTGTATTATTATACATGAACTACCAAGCCAGTATCATGATGTCGATATTATTCAAATGGATGATGTTGTGGTATGTTATTATTAGTAATAAATATTTAATGCATCCTTTATTAAATTACCTGCGCCTACGACAGATAAAATTGAGAATGGAAATGGGGAATATGTCAAAGAGACAACAACCCGACCAAAGTGCAGATAACAGCCGAAGGCCACCAATGGGTCTTCAACACAGCGAGAAAATCCCGCACCTAGAGGTGGTTTCTCAGCTGGCCCCTAAATAAAATTGTGTACTGGTTCAGTGAAAATGGACGTCACACTAAACTCCAAAACATATAAAAGCACTAAAATAAAAAAAAAATGAAACATACAAGACTAACAAAGGCCAGAGGCTCCTGTTTGGGACAGGCGCAAAAATGTGGCGGGGTTAAACATGTTTTGTGAGATCTCAACCCTCCCCCTATACCTCTAGCCAATGTAAAATAAAGAAACACATAGCAATACGCACAGTTAAAATCAGTTTAAAAGAAGTCCGAGTCCGATGTCAGAATAGGTGCCAGCGCTAGCTCCAGACCTCAATTAAACTGATTGAAAGATTATGTCTTCATCATATGAAAATCAGGTACAATCCCTCTCGTTAGGGGTTTAGTATCATACTATCAAAAAATATATGAGAAGAACATAACCGGTATCATGCCAACAACTGGTTTTAGAATAAATGTGTTTATTCCGATGCAAATACCTTATGAGTGAATCATTATTAATACCAAAATATGCAATCCTTAATGACCTGACAACAGTATCGTAACTATATCCCTTCCGAATTAGTCTGTTTAAAGGTTTGGTTAGCTTTTGAGGTGAATGCCGACATTTTTGTGCCTTGTAAAATATATTACCATGAAATATTGGATGTTAAATACCTGAACGTATAAGATGTCTGCATGTTGATTTATATTTACGAATGATGTCCTTGTACCAATGAAAAGATTTAGTAAATGTTTTGACTAGTTTGTGATATCGAAAACCCCTGGTGTCATATTATTTCAGTAATACAGAGATTTCTTTCGTTGAAATCAAATACGTTGTTACATACACGAGCGAATCGAACAAGTTGAGATGTATAAACACCATAAGATGGTGACAAGGGAAATATGCTTGTTACTATGTAATAAAACTTTTAAAACAAAGATAGCAATAATATGTATTTCTCAGAACTTTAACAAACTTGTATCACATTGTTGATGTTTAATCAACGTGTGTTCTTTAATTATCAGAACAGTCGTCTGATATGATAAGTCTCCGATTATGTATTATTTCCGGACATGATAAAAATTGTTTTTGCAAAGATCTCCACTCAAGCCGGTGCTAGGGGCCGTCTCAAACTTGCAGTGAGGTGAGAGTTGTTTTTGTTTTTGTTTTGTTTTTGTTTTGTTTTGTTTTTGTTTTTTTTTTGCTCTGTGTAGAAGGCATCACTGTGACTTTGAGATGAAGAACAGCAATACAAGCGGGTCCACTGTAATCTCAATTGTCAGTTTTCCTATCGAAGGTCGTTGGTTTTCTCCAGGTACTCTGGTTTTCTCAACTTATAAAAACTGGCTGCCACACCAATAATCAATCAATATTTACCATTTTGTACCGCCACTTTTAGCTTTGTTCTAATTATTTAATACAGCTGCCTTTCTTCCTTTGAATTTTACTTCTATTGGAAGTAACTTTCATAATCAGGATCTCCATGCAATTAGGTAGCAAACAGTGGTAACTCAAATAACATTGTATCATGATTATTGCCAATATAAATGAATAAATAATAAATATATAAATAAATAAATAATAAACAAATGAATAAATAAATAAAATGATTGATAAACATAAGTTACGCTAAAAAATCGTCTCCTTTAAAACTAAATAGTTAAACATTAATGGGATTGACGATTGCGGAACCCTCTATAAACATCCTTTAAGTATGTTAATCTACGACATGGTGACACAAAGGTCTTATTGAAACGACATCGATCTTATTTAAATGTTGATCAATTGGTAATAATAATGACGTTGGTTGCAAGTTTTTTTTTAATCTTATTAAACATTATATTTTTATCTACTTTTCTTTACTTATAGGGGTAATCGTAACAAAACGAAACATGATGACTGTAAATTTTATTTTGCATTTATTCCTTATCTAGGAAAATATGGCTGCCAGAGACAAATTAAAATGTATAGTTTTTTTTCATATCTAGTGTTTTGATGAACAAAATCATCTTCTCTTGAGTTATCAAGGAGTAGGTTTCCATCCGAACATAGGAGCATCTCAGTTAATCAAAAATAGAATGATAGTGTTATATATAATACTCATTCTTTATATTCATTTTGTCGGATACAGCTTTGAACAAAATTACAAAGAACTAGTATATTGAAGTTTGAATGAAAAATAATGCTTATACTGGAACATAGTTTGTGACCAAAATTTAGTTTCCCACAAAAAAAAATCGAAATAATATTTCGTTTAGTTTTCTTACATCTCGTTTTAAGTACGGGGCGATAAAAATCTTTACATATATTATAATACATTTTAGAAGACCGCATGTCGACATCTTCGTGTCTTTCTGGTTTGTGTTTTTGGGTGTCTGTCACTTGTACCCATCGTTTCCTTTTATTCACATTTCATGAAAAAAGAACATTTTCTGATGTGTTTCTTTATAATTTTGACAAATGTTTCCCGTTTTTTCCTACAAATGTTTTCTTTATAGTTTACAAATAAGAACACAAGTTTGCATGTACAAATATCTTTTATTGTTGTTGTCATTATTGATATCGTATACACACATTAAGATTAAATTGCCAATTGTAATTCATCGAATTTTGCCCATTTATCAAACTGGTATCCTAAAGATAATTAGTTAGCCTTAAATGCAGTTGTGGATACGAACTATAGATAAAGGATACTACAGATACAGTTAAGTCTGCCTCATATCTTGACTTACATCTAGAAATTGACAATGAGGGTCGGTTGAAAACAAAACTTTACGACAAAAGAGATGATTTCAGCTTCCCAATTGTGAACTTTCCATTTCTATGTAGCAACATTCCAGCAGCGCCTGCATACGGAGTATATATTTCCAAATTGATACGATATTCCGGGCTTGTGTTTCCTATCATGATTTCCTTGATAGAGGATTGCTGCTCACAAGGAAGCTATTAAACCAAGAGTTCCAAATGGTGAAGTTGAAATCATCCCTTCGTAAATTTTACGGACGCCATCACGAGTTGGTTGACCGTTATGGAATAACCGTTTTACAGATGATATCGGATATGTTCCTTATGCCGTAACTACAATACCCTTCCCTTTTCACGAATGTGACTTACCGAATTAGACTATTTACCGGATTTGTAATAACATAAGCAACACGACGGGTGCCACATGTGGAGCAGGATCTGCTTACCCTTCCGGAGCACCTGAGATCACCCCAGTTTTGGTGGGGTTCGTGTTGCTTAGTCTTTAGTTTTCTATGTTGTGTCATCTGTACTATTATTTGTCTGTTTGTCTTTTTTATTTTTGGCCATGGCGTTGTCAGTTTGTTTTCGATCTATGAGTTTGACTGTCCCTCTGGTATCTTTCGTCCCTCTTTTAAGATAGCACTGATAATCATAAGAAACATTTAAATTTTCATTTGAGGTTTCTCTACGGTTAATGTAATACATCATTTGATAAATCTTAGGATAGAATAAAATTATTTGTATATCTACCAAACGAGATGTGATGTGTATGTGTAAGATCTTTGTTACAAAAATATCAAAGTGATCATGAATATATTACATATATTAAGCCGAATTGGCTCCACAATTTGCTTCAATAACGAACAACATAAATGCTTTCAGGTTGTTACGGAAATCAAAATAAAAACGCAAGGATAGTAAGCATATATACGCCGAACACTTATTTACATAAGTGGATGAAGCATACATCTGTATACCCGGTTGTTCGCAATCCATTGATAGACAGATCGCATGATTCCTTATAGATAGTCTGTCGTAATGACTTTCTTAAAAAAGAATCATGAGTGAAAGTCTCGTTACTCTGAGCAACACGAACACAAACTCGACACTCGATATTAACAAAATTAATTGTGCCTACCAAACATTTCTTTAACTTATAAATTATTAAGTCATATATTTTCCAAACAATACTTAAACATCTTAAAGGTAAAGAAAATTTAAGTTTTGACCCCCTAAAAAAAAAACAAAACAAATCAAACATATAGGAAAAACATGAAGGTAAAGAATTAATCTAAACTGTATGGTATGCTTGAAGCATGCGTTGATGTAAAATACTAATAACACATAGTCTTTCTCAGTATAAAATAAGGGCTGATATCCTCTCGCTAACCTTCACACACAATCTCAGATCAACCTAAGTTATTTGCGTGGTTTGTGTTGCTCAATCTTTATACATTTGTTCTTATACATCCGTCCTTGGCTGTCAATATTCGGCTTTGACCGTTCCTGGTGAAGATAAATCCAGAAGAGCGCTTCGGACGCATGATATTTATAACGTGTTGTTTTCATCTTATCTTTAGGATTTTATGTAATCTGCTTTTTAGACTTATTATTTTTCCTGTGACATTACCTGAAAAACCCAAAACCTTAATTATCTTGTAACTTGAACCCATCCTAAGTGTTGTATTCAATATGTGGGACAAACGGGACGAGAATATTACAGAAGACAGCCAATCATGTAGTGGTGGTGTGACGCATATACTACACGGAAGTTCTCCAAAACTAAATTATCAATTCTTCTACATTCAGGTCCGTACGCTCCACAGAGAGTCAAGTTGTAAACAAGCGTATCACTGCCACTACCCAGCTTGAAGCCTCTTCTGAACATTTGAAAGTCCTGACTATGTACTGGTAACCTAAATTACACGAACAACCATTTAAATTTCATTTCATCTCCGCATCTAGTAAGTGTTTTACTACTAATCTGTCAGTGCTACTAACTACCTCATTTACTACTATAAAAGAAATTATTATTAACTTTTGTAATAAAGTTGAAAATAAAGGTATTAACTATTTTTGGAGTGTTAAAAATTCTTTAGAGGTTTAAGATGAAATACGTGCTTTTGGTAGTCCTTTAAATTCTGTTAACAGTTATTTTTCTACTCTCTACACTACACTTCCACACAATCTTATGAAGAAAAAGTTTTCATATTTAATTAAATGGTCTTTTGAACAATCTCATTGTTAATTTATTTGCTGTAACTCGTTTAAAGCCTTTTCTGTAAGGAACAAGGAAAGTATGCTAGATACACTTACTGTAAATTTGAAGAAATGATTGAATTTTCTCCTGGACAACATATATGTACGTTTCGGCGATAAAGTGTATCGACTGGTAGTAGGTATTCCTAGAGGCACTATATGCGCCCCTTTAATAGCAGATTTATTCCTGTATTGCTTTGAATTACAGTTTATTTCCAAACTCAGTAAAAACACCGTTATCTTGATGATATTTTTTCGTTAAATAATCCAGAGTTCTCTAAAAATACTACCGACATTTACCCAAAGGAACTTACTTAAAATAAATCTGACATAAACAGCAGTAGTTGTCCTTTTTCTAGATTTAGACATTTTAATTTCTAACGAGAAACTCCATACTAAAATTTACGACGAAAAAAGACGATTTTTCATTCCCTTTTGTTAATTTTTCTTTTTTAGACGGCGATGTTCTTTTGGTTCCATCATACGGTGTTTATATATCCCAACTCGTTCGTTTTGCCCGTGTGTGTGTAGTGATGTCATAGATTCAAACGAACGTGATCAATGCATCACTGGTAAATTATTAAGTCAGGGATTTCGTAACCATAAATTACTTAAAACATTTATTAAATTCTTTCATAGATACAAAGATTTGATTAGTAAATTTGGCTGTACTTGTAGAAAACTTATTAAAAACGGTATCTCACATCCTACGTTTTACGGCAATATTGTACTAAAAGCGCGGAAATCACTACGTGGGCCGTGTAAACTCGTCGATCCTTTACAAAAACTTATTAGTAAAGGTTATGTTATTAATGTTGTAATAAGATCTTTGAATACTATTTACATTGGCACTAACATGAATTTTGTCTTCAACAAATTAGAACATAACTGAATTTGCATTCTTTTCGAATGGTTTTTGGGATGTATATACACATCCACGTTAATTTTCTATTAAGAGATTGCTTTATCTATATATAACATGATACATAGTTATTATAACGTTAAATCCTAACGATCCTACTGCCTGTCGATACTTTTATTTTGGCATTGCACAAGTTGTGTTTTCTTTAACTGTCCATGGCGTTAAAACACTAAATCCCTGGGATGCCATTTAATTGATTTTAGTATCTGATGCATGATTTTTTAGTGTTAATTGTTTTGTTTTTTTTTTTTTTGGTTTTTAACTAGCTTTCAGTAACTGCAAGTACTCTCAACTCGTACTTTCGTGTGAGTTTGACCTGTTGACACAATTTGTAATCATTTCTGTAATGCAATGTTTAATTATTTTGTGTTATATCTCGTCTCACTATTTTTAATATGTACCACCTTTGATAAGTATTTAGTATGACGATAAATTTTCACTTCTTTACTCGTAATCTGAACAACAAATTTATTAATTTTATAAAAAATGTTTAATTTCGTACTCCTAACAGCAAAATTAGTATATTTAGATTTACCTGTGTACGTTGTTGAATTTAAAGCCATTTTGTCCCAGTTTATAGTTGACTTATTGACACTCTTCTTACATCTTTTTTATTACTACCTGTAACGTCTAAGTTATATAGGCACCTATTTTTTAATATTGTATTTATATTTTGTCATAGATCAAACTTATTCGTTCAGTATATGTTTACTTGTTTTTGTTTAAATGTCTTTTTGATCGAGTTAAGCCATTTCAATTGATATTGTATAGTGTGTCTTTTTATGTTGTAATGTTACACTACTGTCTCAGGTTAGGATGAAGGTTGGTGCCTGTTAAAACGTTTCAACCCGCTGCATTTTTATGCACCTGGGTGTTTCTCGTTTCTCGTTTTTTATATAGATTAAACCATTAGTTTTCCTGTTTGAATTGTTTTACACTAGTTATTTTGGGTCCCTTTATAGCTTGCTGTTCGGTGTGAGCAAAGGCTCTGTTTTGAAGGCCGTACCTATAATTGTTAACTTTTTATACATTGTGACATTGCGATGGAGATTTGTCTTACTCACACTCATACCAAATCTTCTTATTTATACAAACGTTTAATCCTGGTATCTATGATGAGCTTTTCCACAACCACTGGTCGATGCCACTGCTGAAGGAGGTTTACTTTCCGCGGTATAACCAGCTTAGTAGTCTACACTGATTTCTGTTGACATGAAATATCATTGATGTGGTCATAATTATAAATTAACTGTTAACAAAACATTCAATTTTCGAAATACTATGGATTTTCTAGCCCAGGTATAGATACCTTATCTATATTTGGAAAACCTATCAGAATTCGGTTCCTGAATGCTCCTTTAATTCGTACTTTTTTTTTGGCCCATTTAAGTTTTTTATCTGAGCGTCACAAATGAGTCTTTTATAGGTGAAACGAGCGTCTAACGTACACAATTGTAATCCTTGTATCTGTAATGAGTTTATTTACAACCACTTGGTCGATGCCACTTATGGTGCAGGTTTCCTCCCTGAGGGTATTACCAGCCAAGTAGTCAGCTCTTCTATGTTTTGACATGCATATCATTGATATGGTCATAAGTATGAATTAACTGTTTACAAACTTTAAATTTTTCGAAACACTAAGGATTTTCTTCCCCAGGAGTAGATTAATTTAGTTTTATCTCCCAGTTGGTACGATATTCCAGATAGAGGGATGATGCCCACAAAGAAGCTATTAAACCAAGAGTTCCAAGTAGTGAGATTGAAGTCATCCCTTTGTAAATTTTACAAACGCCATCATATCGAAAAAAAGAAACCTCCAGAACAAATCTGATCTAAATTCAGATCAATTTCTAACTTGCTTTACTTCCTCGAAATTATGAACATAAGCATAGTATAATCACAGATTTATATTTCAATTCGATTGTTCTAGAACAGATTAAGACATTCGTCATCACAAGTGTTAGTTATAGTGTATGATATTGTGAACCTAGTGAAATAGCACGTGAAATTTCAAGTAAGCGTGACTGCCTAATATATGTCCATGCTTCGGCGGTTCATTTGTGAAATAGAAGAAAAGAGAACAATTGGTTTCTACATGGATCGACGTTTCGATCAAGCTTCATAAATTGATAACAAAATATTCAAGTTTTACGATTCATATTGAATAAAAAGATGTGGGATATCATTGTCAATGACAGAGACCAAATTAGCCCAATTAATTGTTGTGCGTACATAACAAATACAGCTGTAATTCCGCTGCAGTGCACGGATCACATATGTTTAAACATGTAGTTGAAAGAAAAATACCATCCAACTAAGTTTAAGAGTACACAACTACCCTATTTTTGTGCATTATACCTGAGACTACTATAACAAAGTATAGCAGTCTCAGATTATACGCTCGGGCATGTACGTTTTACTATATTGGATTATTAGCAAATGCTATTTTTCAACTCTAGTCCTCAGCAAAAGCGCTGCTTTTTTTTTTTATCTGAAAAGCTTAATTTCGGATTAAATTAAGTAAGGAGGCTATGGTTTATAATTCGGGTAGGTTTTGGCTGACTTGGTGTCATACCACCCGCACCGTACTCGGTATTTTTTTTCACATAAATCATAAAAATTTCAGATCCTTCAGTTAGCATATAAATATCATTATTCAAATTTCGTTTAACAACGTACACACCTAAGACGAATAGTAACATATGGCTTAGTAATTGTGTGACTAAAAGTTTATTTGATGAGGAAAATTAGTCTCCTTTGATCTCGAGATAACTTGTTCAACAGCTAATTAATAAGCCTAAATTTCTACTGAATGCTAATCCTTTTATGAAAGAAATGATAATCGGCATTCTATTTTAAAAAATAATTCCCCCGAGAAATATTCTCCAGGTGATTGTTATTTGAATTTTATTACGTATACATCGAAATACAAGTTAAAGAATTCTGATAAACTAAATCAAACACATGTGCAATGGTATCCCTCTTTTAAATTTGGGGAAATATAGCATTAATTTTATTCTTTCATTCTTCATATTTGAATCTATATGTTAATTGCAGAAAACGAAACTAAAACAAAAATAAAAATTTGAATTTTGTTTTCAAGGAAATCATACAATTATTTTTTTTCTCATTGTAATCGTTTATTTAATCTCGGTGAATTGAACTCGCCATTCCGGCTATTTCTGTTAATCTGTTGGTTCAAAATGACAATATATTCACACCTGAAAAAGCGTACATTTAAGGCTTAATTGCCCTAAGGTAAATAAACGGATTGTTTTACAAAATGCTCATCTATTCGAGAAATAAACAATGCCTTTCCGAAATAACAGACGCATTCTATTCACACAGACTTTACGTTGAAATGAAATTATTATTACAAGGTAAATAAAAATGAAAAATATTTTCAGTTCAATATCAGCAAATAGTTTGTCTTCGATAAATATTTCCGGAAGAAATCACCACAATTAATAGATGAAATCAAATCGCAAATATGAACCATATAAATATTTTTATTTAATCAATGCAAAACGTTACACGTGTGTTAATTTTCTTTCATTCTTCTTTTGTGGTTATTAGATACGAGAAACTGTCATCTGCGCGCTTTTAATTACGGAAAACTTCGATAAGCGATTAAGACTTTACTGATTTTATTTTTTCCCAGCATTCACTAAATCGGGTTAAAACGTCACAACCCAATGAGTATGTCAACCAAATAAGTTACAAATACTCGATTTTTTTCCGTTATTAGAGGGAATATAAATTTAAAACTTTGTTAATGTGTTTTTTATGTAATGAAGAACATATTTAGATGATAAGTCAAACATCGCGGATTTTCCCTTTAACAATATAAATATATGGATATGTATTTAGACAGCTATACAGATATTCTTTTAAGCCATCGTTATTTAACCATATTTAATTTGATTAATATTTACAAAAGTAAAATACATTGGTATATTGCTTCTAATAAATCGTCAAATAACTGCTTGTCAATGAAAAAAGAGTTGCCAAAAAATGATAATGTAAGCATTTACGTTCTTCCCATGCATAGTAATGCAAATTTTGAGATGCAGTGACTAACCTTGCAAATCTCAATGTACATGATGTATATACCTTTCTTTTTTTACATTTATTTCCGTACAATGTGTAAAATTCAATGATAAATTAAAGAAAATCGAAAACAGGTCTTATATTCATCATTTTGCCGTAAAGTTTTACTTATTTCTCCATTTATCTATAACAGTTGTTAAAAGTTTACACCTTACAATCGAAAATATTTTTTTTTAGTAATAGTTCATACAAATAACAATGGGTAACATTGAGTAATAGTTCATACAAATAACAATGGGTAACATGAACTCGTACCTCTCATCGGTCTTTTGGTGGTCCGTCATGTATTTTGAAATTACAATTGTATATACTATCCAAATAATTTTTCCTGGATAGTTTGGACACAGTGATATAGTTTGCTTCTGAAACATCGATCTTAACTGTTCAAAGCAAAAGAACTTTAAAAGCCCATAATTGTATGTTTACTACACTCAACCCGACGGGATTGATATTTGAGAGCGATATTTTTTTTCGCGTACCTCGCGAGTTGATAATTAGCGAAAAATAAATCGCTGTGAACAAGTAAAAAATTAAATCATCCCTGATACAAATACATCAAAAAGGTGAGAAAATCACAAAAACTATGTTAAGTGAAACGCTGCTGAATACACCTCACAGCAGTTTGCTACCGAGCTGGAAAGCCGGATATGTCATGTATTTATCACAACCTTATCTATATTTGGCAAAAACTATTGGAAGTTTGTACATTTGTACATGGAGATGTTATTTAATGGATTTGACAGTGATTTCCGAAGAATGATGCATAAATAAAAAAAATTAGAGTAGCAAATTTTTCTCATTTGATTAATTGATTATATTTCAAACAAAATTGGAGATTGATTTTACATAACATTCTGAACATAATGCGTATGAACCGAACAAGCGCTACACCAGAAAGTGCGGTAGATATCAAGTTGGTAATCACTAAAGTTGTTTTCTTCCTTTTCCTTATGACAAGGACACCTGATTAATTTCTAGCAAATGATTAATATAACAAAACGCCAAGATATTCATAATATCTTTTCGGCCTTTTAACATCCCTTCCCTAAATATAATGAGAAATATATACATAGAAGTCAAAGAGAGCCAAAGTATCAAATGATAACCTTGTAGCAATAACAACACATATTGAACATTCTTTATGTTCTTCTTTCAAATATTTCTACTTCAAACGTACCTTCTGTTTTTTGTTTTCTGTGTACATGCATTGGTTTCTCTTTTATTAAATTTACTAGCTTATCTTTAAAAAAAGATCTTTTTGTGAACATTCAGTTCCGTAATCAGAGAAAATAGATATATTTTAGATAAATTATTTTCTCTACAATTGTCCTTGATTAAACTTAAGACAAGATTATATGAATGGACAGCAGCAATATACAAATATACATGAACTGACAGACAATGGAAGAGAGAAATTAAGTTATCAAATATATTTGGACGATAATAATAATATTATGGCATGGCATTGAAGCCTAATATTTAAATATATAAAATCAAAAGAAATGGAGATTTTTTCTTGTGCATGTACTGATTTTGTGTCATGGATTCATACCTCATATCCTTTGTTTTTCTATTATGATAGTTTGTACTGTTTTTTTTGTACATTTGGGATGTCATGCCTCATTAGGAAGGGTTTTTTTTTATTCTGCCAGCGCACCCGTTCTCTCTCTGTTTTGGAATTTATTGATGTACCCTTAAGTTTGAATCTGAATCACATTGTTGAAGACGGGAGTAAACTCTGGTGCTCAAAAAGGGTTTGTTTTCTCTCCGTCCATAAATTATATATGTATGACCTGACCGTTGTTGCGTAAAAATTCAATTATCTTTTATAATCAGTGATAGGTAAACGAGTTAAGAAACATAACTTGAGTTGTATGAGGTTCTGTTTTGATTATTACCTCTGCAGTTTATCCATTCTTTAAGATGTCATTCGACTAAAAGAAATGTAGACATGTAGAAACAAAAACAGCTATAAGAATCAAACCATACACACAATTTATCATAGAATTGTTTAGCAATAATGAAATGTATCAATCAACAGTCTTGGAATTGCTTGTCTTGTGCTAAAATTTTTGTAACTCTACAAAGGCAGATAAAACACTATACCATTATAATCGCATATATGATGGATGTCATTGAAAGTCAAGATTATTTTCCCTTTGTAAATAATCATTCGCGTGACTTGTTAATCGCTAGAATACACACAATGAAAAGTGTAGTACAAATATATCAAGTCAAGAAAAACCATTATTTTTTCCGCATAGCACAAAAGACAAGCAGGTTTCAACATTATTTAACAAAATCTTTTTGAAGTCGGATTGTTGATTCAACAATAATTCTTAATGAAAGCTATACATTTACTGATATTTGTAAAAGTAGTACATGCAGATCTTATTTTGCAAATTTTATGGCCATCCGGTTATCAAGTTCTTCGTTTATGTTATCCATATTATGATTATGTTAAGATAGAAATTTACACACAGAGTTAGTTACGTGATATAATTGTATTGCGACATTATATTTTTAAACCCTTGCATATATTTTCTACATCATAGTGATGCTTAAAGGATGGCTACCATGGTAGCATTTGTGGCACATATTTCCCTTTTCATTTTTTTTTTTTTTTTTTTTTTGGTCTAAAATAACTCGGCCCATGTTTTGCAAACATACCCAAAACTAAGAGGCAAAGATACCAAAGGAACTGTCAAAACTCATATGTCGAGATTAATTCCAACGCCATGGCAAAATAAGAATAGGTGAATAAATAGATAAATAAGAAAGAAAGAAATTAAAACAAAATAAACAATTATATATAAATATACTTAATAAATAAATGATTTGGAAAATACATTAAAAGTATAAAAAGTCATGAAATATCTTAATGCAAATACGCTTAAGGTATGAAAAGTCATGAAATATCTTAATTCAAATACGCTTAAGGTATAAAAAGTCATGAAATTTTTGATCGCAATAGTCACTAGTTATTTCTGATGCAACAGTTTTTAAATTGTAGAATCGTCGGGAAATTCTGATGCAACATTTTTTTTAATTTAAGCATTGCCGGAGAATACACAGATGTTTTCACATGTTTTTTATTCGCCCAAAGACCTCAACTATGCAGACAGTATTCTGCTATATATTTTATTACATTTATTCTTAACTTCGACTGAATTTCACTTCAATGTCATTGTAAAATTGCGTTAACTAGTTGAACAGATGGCAGATTACTCAAAATACATAAACAATACAGTATCAAACCGTTTTATTCAAAAGGGAGTGTTAAGGGACGTATGAAAGAGCAAAACAGCAATTACTCAATTGAATGTAATGTCTGTTAAGCTTCTTTCAAGTACAGAAGCTTGTATAATGCACATCAGTTAAAATGTTCTACAAAGGAAAGTGAATCTGATGCTAAAACAACAATTTATGAAATTTCATCATTTATTTCAGGATATCAAATTGGGATTACCAGCAAGCAAATGTAGAAAACTAGAAACTGAAGAACAAGTAAGTAAGCTAAAAATTATTTGACCTCATAATTAGTTATAAAATGTTATATGTATATTTTTTTTTTTTTTTTTTTTTTTTATGACACTAGTACTCTTTGCGAAGGGGATAGGAGCAGAACATTATGGTTTTGTCTGTTCGCCAAAACTAAACAAATCTAAATTGAAATTAAAAATCACCTTGATCTACAGAAAATTTAAATATTTTAATAGTATAATTGTTTGTCATCTTGTGTATTTACACTTTTAAGGGACCTCATTAGCCGTGTGGTTTAAATAGTTATTACTGAAATTTTTCCTATCGAAGGTCGGTGGTTTTCCCCAGGTACTCTGGTTTCCTCCACTAATAAAAACTGGCTGCCACACCAATAATCACTCAATATTTACCATTTTGTACCGCCCCTGTTAGCTTTATACAAATTATTTTAATACAGCTCTCTTTCTTCCTTTGAATGTTACCTCCATTGGAAGTAATTTTCATAATCAGGATCGCCATGCAGTTAGGTAGAAAACAGTAATAATTCAAGTTACATTGTATCATGATTATTGCCAATACAAATAAATAAATAAATAAATAAATAAATAAATAAATGAATAAATAAATAAATAAAATGATTGGTTAACATAACTTACGCTAAAATTCGTCTCCTTTAAAACTACATAATTAAACATTAATGGGATTGACGATTGCGGAACCCTCTAAACACATTCTTTAATTATGTTAATCTTGCGGCATGGGTGGCAAAAAGGTCTTATTGAAACGATATTGATCTTAGTTGAATATTGATAAGTTGGTTATAATAATGACATTGGTTGCGAGTTTTTCTTTAATCTTATTAAACATTATATTTTCATCTACTTGTCTTTACTTATAGGGGTAATCGTAACAAAACGAAACATGATGACTGTAAATTTCATTTCGCATTAATTCCTTATCTAGGAAAACATGGCTGCCAGAGATAATTTTCTTTGAATCTAAAATTACGATGTATAGTTTGTTTTCATATCTATTGTTTTGATGAACAAAAATTATCTTCTCTTAAGTAATTAAGGAGTAAGTTTTCCATCCGAACATAGGAGCATCTTCGTTAATCAAACATAAAATGATAGTGTTATATATACTACTCATTCTTTATATTCATCTTGTCACAGATTAGAAACAAAATAACAAATATGGAAAGTTAAATGAAAAAATAATGCTTATACTTAAACATAATTTACACAGTATCCGACCAAAATTTAGTTTCCCACAAGAAAAATTCAAAAATAATCTTTCGTTCAGTATTCTTACATTTCGTATTAGGTACGAGGGGATTAAAATCTTCACATATAGTATAGGTTGCATTTCTGTAAATATTGACAATGCAATTTCCCATAGGAACTCCTTTTACGGCTAAAACTGTACCACTTTTACTATGAAGTTTTGAAAAAAATCATATCCTAGAATGGAAAGTTCATATGCACTACAATTTTTTTCAAAGGTCAAAATATAGGGCTGTGCGGCATATTTTCAACGTTTATATGCCTCGAACTTCTAAGAGTTTAAACTAACACTAAATTTCTTAACTATCCCTTACTTGACTGTAGGATTACCACAGATTTCTATATAGACAATATGCATATGTATATTTACTGGTAATATTCCCAAGTTATGTCTATTTGAGATGAAACCTAGAGATCATAACTGGGAACCAGTATGTAAACAAAATTAATTATCTATGAATATTCTATATCTCCCCAAAAGAGGCGTGGTTTGAGAAACAGCTGTATTTACAAAGTGCAACCTATACAAACATTTATTCCAATAGAAAACTCTCTAAAAACACTTTTTCTCACATTAATACTTATTTATCAGAATTATAGCCTCAAAGAAATCACTGCATAAACTCTAAGTATTGTTTTACTGTTCATTTGATACCCCCTCCCCTGTTTCAATTTTTTAAAGAATTTGAAAACAAGACTTTAATTATTGCCAGCTTACCCTATTTGCATGTTTTCTGACATGAAATGCCTAGAACCTGTTTAAAACTGTTCTGATAACATATTGAAAGCATTTCAGAATACTGTAAATGTTATGTTTAGCAGTCAATCATTCCAACATTCAAGATTATATAAAGTATCAAATCCTGCCTGTGTCTCCAGTCCACATTTTACTGTATGCCTATTTGTCAATGAAAGTTCACAATTTCTGCCTCAAATGGTCAGTTTAGAATTCTTGTCACAACAGTATCATCTCTAACCATATATCTGACATAATTTAGCTAATATATGAGCTAGAAGTGTTAAAACAAAGCCATATTTGCAATAGTTGTATGTATGCAGATACCAGTCTGATGTATAAATTCACTTAAAATTTTATAGAAATGACTGCTAACATCTAATTTTTGCATAATTTCCAAGCACAGTTATTGTTTTCTATATAAATACCTTTAAAATCATAAAATCATAGCATTTACAAGTTAAATTATTTGTTTTATGACCCAGGGGGTAGGCAATTTTCTCTGTTTTTTGCCCCTGGGGCCTCAAATTTCCTAAATTATTCTGCTGTTTCTAGCAATATGGAATATTTAGTACATATTCAGGATAGAACACACTATTGTAAGTTTTGTTGAGATATTTTTGTATTTCTAGCTTGTATTTTTTATGCCGCGGTGACAAAAAAGCAGATTTAGGCGTTACGGCTTACTTTTGGGTTATCGACAGGACAAAAACACCCCACCAATAATATTCAGGAAGGATCTATGAGTTTCAATGACTGTGAAGAGTAAATATCAGCACTTCTAAACAATTTAACTTACAAATATGCATATATTATGAATTTATTTTGCATTCAGGGCTTTAAGTAAACTATGCATACTGTAAACTGTGAATTTATGCTGAGTCATCATAGTTAAAGCCCAGGATTTTCTCAATCTTCATGAAATATTTATAAAAACTCATATTTGAGTTAATTTCTTTAAAATCTGTGAGATAAACCAAATTTGGTTAAATTCTGTATGTTCTCTTTTTTCACCCAATATAGGTTGCATTTCTGTAAATATTGACAATGCAATTTCCCATAGGAACTCCTTTTACGGCTAAAACTGTAACTTTTACTATGAAGTTTTGAAAAAAATCATATCCTAGAATGGAAAGTTCATATGCACTACAATTTTTTTCAAAGGTCAAAATATAGGGCTGTGCGGCATATTTTCAACGTTTATATGCCTCGAACTTCTAAGAGTTTAAACTAACACTAAATTTCTTAACTATCCCTTACTTGACTGTAGGATTACCACAGATTTCTATATAGACAATATGCATATGTATATTTACTGGTAATATTCCCAAGTTATGTCTCTATGAGATGAAACCTAGAGATCATAACTGGGAACCAGTATGTAAACAAAATTAATTATCTATGAATATTCTATATCTCCCCAAAAGAGGCGTGGTTTGAGAAACAGCTGTAGTTACAAAGTGCAACCTATAACACAATTTAGACGACCGCATGTCGACATCTTCGTGTCTTTCTAGTTTGTGTTCTTGGGTTGCTGTCACATGTACCCCTCGTTTCCTTTTATTCACATTTTCTGAGGTGTTTCTTTATAATTTTGACAAATGTTTCCCGTTTTGTCCTAGAAAAGTTTTTTCTTTATAGTTTACAAATAAGATCACAAGTTTGCTTAGACAAATATCTTTCTATTGGTGTTGTCGTTATTGATATCTTAAACACGCTTTAAGATTAAATTTCCAATCGTAATTCATCGAGTTCTGCCCAATTATCAAATTGGTATCCTAAAGATAATAAGTTTGTATTAAATGAAGATGTGGATATTTTAAGATAGTTCTGAGTATCATAAGAAACAGTACAATTTTCATTCCACGTTTTTTACGGTTAATATATTACACCACTTGATATATCTCAGGATAGAATAAAATTATTTGCATAGGTATACCAAACAAGCTGTATATTTGTAAGCTATTTTTACTGAGATTTCAAGGTGATCATGGATATATTAAATGAACGATAGTAAAAACCGAATAAGCTCCACAATTTGCCGAAATAACCAAAAGCCAACATGCTTTCGGTTTGCTTCGAAAAAAAATAAAAATAAAAAAAAAAACGCAAGGATAGTGTACACATATACGCCGAACGCTTATCAACTTTAGCGGACGAGACATTTATTGGTCAACCCGGTTGTCCGCAATCAATCGTAGAATTCCTTAAAGAAAGTCTGTGGTAATAATTTCTTAAAAGAAAAAAATCATGAGTGAAAATCCCGTTACTCTTAGCAACACGAACACCACCTGGAAACCTAAATAAATGATATATGAATAGTACTAATTTTGCATTCCTAGATTTCAATTAACCAAATATTTCTTTAACTGATAAGTTATTAAGTCAAGGATGTACCAAAAATACTTAAGCATGTTAAAGGTACAGAAAATTAAAGTTTTGACAAAGAAAATGCCAAACATGTTAGAAAAATAATTAGGTAAATAATTATTCTAAATATTGTGAATCGTAAAGTATACTTGAAGCATACGTTGATGTAAAATACTAATAAAATATAGTCTTCTTCAACATAAAATAAGTTTTAAGGGATGATGTCCTCTTGCTTACTATTACGAACAACCTCAAATCAACCTATTGTTTGCGTGGTTTGTGTTGATCAATCTGTACGATTTTATATATTTTGGGTTTTTTTACTTTTTTACTTTTTTGTTTTTTCGTCGTTATTCGTTTTTTTTATATTGCGCTGACAGTTTCCACTCCAAATATAAAGTTTAAACGTTCCTTTGGTATTTTGCACCTCTTTTTTAAACTTCACAAAGACACTATATTAAATTATGCTCTTACATTAACAGCTTATGACTTTATGTTTTACCCCTTGAATATTTTTGACCGTATCTTTTTCGTTCAAAAAGTATCGATTTCCTCTGAATTAAGTAACAGAGACAATCCTTTTATTATTTTCCTAAATGAAACGTTACATTGTATTTGTCTGATGACTTTTTTTATTCATCTATTTTCAATTTGTTCGTCAAGTATAAAATCCCGAAAAAGAATGGTATGATTCAACAGTAATAAATCTTATTTCATTGTAACGAAATCAAATATCGTCAAGATGAAAATGTTATCAAATGTATGCTAGCCTAAACTTATACGATAACGTGGCATGGTAATTTACGTCCCCATTCTGACTGCTGGACGGGAAAAAATTAACGGAATGGCTATAGTTTTATACACAAATCAACTATCAGCATATCAGGAGAAAAGAAAAAGGTGATCATCTTCAATTGTAATTCTAAATCATTCATAAAAAAAAATATTGGATAAAACAAAAACTAACACCAACAGACAATATCCGACGCAGCAAAAACAATAGTGTGAAGCATTGTAAAAATGCATTTAAGTGATTTTGTTCGTTATAAACCCATCGTTACTCTATTTAGATGCATCATGCAATGTAATTCCGAGTCAAACGAAATTTGGGACAGGATAACGCATTATTCTGTTCGTTTATTAGATGATACATAAGTTAATACTTTGTACTATGTTACGGGTAGTATAAGATACACAGAGTGCTAGGAACCTGATACGGTATACACGTGGTTAGTTAATTTCATATGGAAAAAGTGAAATAAAAAAAAACGAACTCCAAGGAAAATTCAAATCTGAAAGTCCCTTCTCAAATGGCAAAATCAAAAGCTCAAACAGATCAAACGAATGGAAAACAACTGTCATATTCCTGACTTGGTACAGGCATTTCCTTATGTATAAAATGGTGGATTAAACATGGTTTTATAGATAGCTTAACCTCTCACTTGTATGACAGTCGCATAAAATTCTATTATATTGACAACAAAGTGTGAACAAAACAAACAGACAAAATAGGTAAAAATGTCAAAAATAGGGGTAGAGCAGTCAACATCGTGTTATAATATTAATCGCTATAAAACAAACAAATATATCAACAAAGAAAAACAAAATGGGATATAGGCAAGGCACATAAGCAAAAATGATAGACAAAAATACAAAAGAAATGACCATAGCACAACAACACATTGGCTGGATGCATAAGTACCGACCCATGCAAAAAGGATATTGCCAAATTAGACTAAATAGTAATGGTAAATAATTTACAAAGACAAATAAAAGAACACGTTAATACGTAATTAAGATGATAAACAACGTCAGTACCTAGAATCTATACTTCAAGACCATCACGTATTATATGTATAGTTGATACGGAATATTTATCAAGTAGGTCTTGGTATCTCCCGATACAGTTTTTTCGAAAAAGGACGAGACGTCTTTGACATAACCCTTGTTCATCAACTTTCTCCTTAGACACTGGTGACGTTTTATAAAGTCTGAGTAGCAGCTGCAAGCTCTGGAATACCGAATGAGTTGGGAAATGTATATCCCATATGCAGGTGAAGTTGGTATATTGCTACTAAGGTGGGTGAAATTGATAATTTCAAAATTAAAATCATCTCGTTTGTCATAAACTCTGGTTCTGGTACTGCGATGACCGCTTATGTCAAATTCGAAGAATAAATCTAAAAAAATGAGGCGAAGGAAGCCGTGTCTGTTGTTTCTTTAATTTCTAGTTCTGGAGGATATATTAATGGAATCAGAAAGGTTTGGATTGTTAATGGAAAGGACATCATCAGTATATCTTAATTTGAAATTAAATGATCTGGCTTCTTTAATCTTCTTGTTTTCGACAAATGTCTGAAGGAACGCCGACCCATATGAAAATAAGAAGAGGTCGGCAAGGAGAGGCGCACAGTTCGTTCCCATATGAATGCCGACAATTTGTTTAAAAAGTCTACTTCAAAATTCAACAAGTATGTTGCCAATAAGAAACTCCAGCATACTTATCACTAGTCCCTTTTTGTAGTATGTTTTACCTTTTTGTTCACTATTAACTATTAACCAAATATGCCGTATGGTATCCCGAAGTAATAAATTTATAGCGTAGGCATGGAATGTACTGACCCCGTATACATCGTATTAAGTCACTGTCACAATGTGTAACGCATTCATGTTACATCCTATCTTAATATGTCGAATTTAGACTACTGGCCTATTAAAGTGATCAGTATTCACTATTAAGAACCTACTTCCATTGGTCTATACAAAAACACTTGCCAACAATAACAATTACTTAGCTTTTAATGTATTCTCTGCATCAATCTTCAATCGTTTATCATCAATTTCTTAATTTGTTGTCTAGGCGAAACGTTTCATATTGTTCTTAAACGCCAAGTTGTTTGTATAAAGGGAAATAACACGACTACTAACTGTATGTTAAAAAAAACACACCCACTGACGGTTTTCACGTGTTCGCTTTTACCAATGATATTCCTAGAAGTGTATATGATGTAAGATAAAGATATATGCATCTGACATATCTGTGTTTTGATCAATGTAAAAAGACAATACCCTATTAAATTGTTTATATACGCATTAGAATTAAACACGTTGTTTACTGCAGAAGTAAAAAGGGGCAGACTATTAGGTGCACATGTTTAGCTGTAAATAATCTTACATGTGTAATTTAGTAAAAGTTTGCCAAGATATAATCTTAATGTAACCCTGTTTAAACAGTTATTATTTTTTCCGATAGAGAGTGAATCTCAAGTGTAATAATTGAGTCTTGTTTTCTATCGTAAGAACAGCTCCGCTTCTTTCTCCAGCAAGACATTTTTTTGTGACAATCAAAAACATAAAGCTATTAATGATATGCAAATACGTTACTCAAGAAATATTTCTATTGACGAAAATATATGAAACTAGACATTTTGTTCGACATTTTACTTTTGTTTGGAAAAGATGCCAGAAAAGAGCGCAACAATATTATATTGGCATACAAAATGTTATATAACGACGCATTTTAAAGGGAAATGCGAACGGCTTTGTGGATTATCGATGGTCCTACCACGTTGGATAATCTACCCACAGCATGGTGCTGTTCAGAAACATTATATCAGGTTAAAACTGAACAACCGAAAAGATGAAATCAAAACGGAATCGTCGATGTGTAATCTGAAAGAAACAAATGGGTAACAATGTTGTATTATGCATTAGTAAAAAAAACTCATAAAATATCGGAACACAATATGTACTAGTTCCAGTGTCTCCATCATTGAACTTACGATGAGCGCTATATCAATACTAGGTCTCCAGGTAGTCTTTACAACTCAGTTCACGAGAGCTGCTTTAAACAATAAAAAACATACAGCAAAAATCAGTTCTGACTTCTTAATATGTTCGAGATCGGTTCACCTTACACCTTTAAAACAGTTTTTATCTGAAGCTGTTCTACCCTTAAATAATTTTGGACAGTGTTCATCTAGAACAGTTTTAAATAGTAGTCTGGTATCTATGATGAGTTTATCTAGAACAATTCATTGGAATAACTTGTACAACTGTTCTAGAACTGTTCATTTTGTTCTATGACAGAGTGTTTTGAAATAACAAAATACCCCAAAAAAAAAAAATTAAAACGGAAAGTCCCTTATCAAATTACAAAATCAAAGTTCAAACACACCAAACGAAAAGAAAACAACTGTCAAATTCCTGACTTGGAACAGGCATTTCCTTATGTAGAAAATGTTGGATTAAACCTGGTTTTATAGTGTTTTGATAAAGAAACTGATCCTTACTATAACATGAATAATACATTTACCACTTGCTTACTAACCCTCCGGCCCCTTTTTAAGTAACGTTTCAGTCTTGTTGATGTTGTGTTTTGTATGTTGTTATTTGTCTTTTGTTCGTTTTCGTTTCTTGCCATGGCGTTGTAAGTTTGTTTTTAACTTAAGAGTTTGATTTTCTTTTTGGTGTATATTGATCTTGATATTTTCTATTCAACAATATGTTATATGTCATTCAAGATAATATTCCTGGATTCCTAAACTTGCGAAAAGGGTAAACATGCATATAGCAAAATATATGTACATACAGATTTTATCAATTATTACTCATCAATTCTTTATTATCTCTGAACAATAGTAATGCAAGGTCGAAGTTATTGTTGATGTATTAAATAATATAAATAAACCTTTAACAGAAAAGTTTCATGCCTATTCTTGCCTAGGCGTTGTCAGTTTGTTTTAAACTTATGAATTTGATTTTCTTTTTGGTGTATTTTGATCTTGATATTTTCTATTCAACAATGTGTTATGTGTCATTCAAGATAACATTCTTGAATCCTTAAAGTGGCGAAAAGGGTAAACATGCAGATAGCAATGTGCATGTACATACAGATTTTATCAATTATTACGCATCAATTCTTTATTATCTCCGAACGATAGGAATTCAAGGTCGAAGTTATTGTTTATGTATTAAATGATATGAATAAACATTTAACAGAAAAGGTTCATGCTGGTAAAGATTTACACTTAATGACGTTAAAGCTAAAACTTCCCACTTTGGAAAATTCTTACAATATCAATTAAAAATTAAAAAAAAACTCTGGATAGAGAGGATTTTTCATAAACGTTAATTAAGGTTTATGAATAGCTAGAAAAGATGAAACTTACTCATTTTGATATCGAAAACTGAAAAACTTTCTTTAATTCAGAAGTTTGCGAGTGAATATGAACGCAAAGTTAATGATTGTATATATAGGGTAACCGCATTGAACGATGGGACTTAAATAATATACTAGTAACTTGAATCAGTGTTAGCTAAGTGCTGATAAAACAACCTTAGTGTTTCTAATGGTTCATAAATTTCTCAACAGAAAATTTACAGGTGGTTTGCCATCAGCTTAATCTTTAAATTATTTTCATAACTCTTATTAGCTCAGAAAGAAGGAGAATGAATATGACAGCTATTCTTTTGAGCGATTAGAAATTGTAAGTCTTGGTCTTTTGGGATGAATGTACGAATGAGAAAATAGGACATAAAGTCAAGTAACAAAAACAAAAGACAAAAAGGCACAATCTAATTTGCGATATTTTATCTTGAATGAACAAAAGTCTATTTTAAATGAACTTTGCAATTGTAGTAAACTTTTATTTATTAAATAACTTTGAAAACAAAATATATTATAAATATATTAATAATAATCTTGTTGGAAACAAGCTGTCAAAGTGTGACTTTCTGTTGCCAAGAAATATATCCTTTGTATGGTTAAGCATTTATAAAACTTCATTTTTACCATGTCTAATAAACTCTTTTCAAAATGTAAGATTAAATTATTAAATAAAAAAGAATTAGGCTGTGTGATTTCTGTGCATTTACTTTCATTATATTTCTTCTTTATATGAATTGTTTTGGAATTTAAAAAGGTCATGATACTTTCTGAAGTTTTTGACAAAATTTCTGTGTACGTGCTGACAGATACATGTGCATCTTGCATACTGACAAAAATGTGCATCTACATTTTTCTGGCCTACTTTTTAAAAGGAAAAATGAGGAAAGTGTTTTTAGTTTCTGTGATTTTCTTGCTATATTACGTTCAATCAGGAAAATCTTGGCACAAATGTTTCAAAAATCATTGAAACCAAAAATAGACTAAATAAAAAAAAAGATGCATTTGTCCAGTGCCTAGCTTCGACTTATTATAGTACTATGATTTACAGACCTATCTTTTGATAAAATCATTTATGTATTGCTTTCATATTTACTCGAAAGCTTCTAAATGAAAGTAAGCAAGATTTGCTGTTTTTCTGTTTCGAAATAAAACATAAGTTTCACCTATTTCAGCTATCCATACACTAAAGTTTACGTTTATGGAGGAGACCCTGCTATCTGAAGCGATTTTAATTTGATAATCGATATCTTCCGAAAGCGGTTAAGAGTAAAAATATACTAGCATGAACCTTTTCTGATAAAGGTTTGTTTATATTATTTAATACATTTGATATAAACTATAACTTCGACCTTGAATTGCTGTCGTCTATAGATAATAAACTCCAGATGCGTAATAATTGACTAAATCGAAATTAACATGCACATTTCCATCTGCATGTTTACTTTGTTTCACTATCCAAAGTAGCCAGCAAGGTTATATATTAAATAAAATTTAACTGATCCTTACTGTATGTTTTCTGCCACTATCGTATTCGTGTGTGACTAGTCTCATGAACTTAGTTACAAGCAATGTTACGACCAGAAAAATCGACTTTTAATTGTAGCCAACAAAAGACACTAGTTTACAAGAAGTATTACACAAATAGAAATGTCAACTTAACTGTCAAAATATGAGTCCAATCTTTTATCTTTTCTTTATCCGGAAATCTTCACGGGAATCCACAGAATATTACGTCCAATAGGTCACAATTTAGTATGATGTTGTTAGTAAATAAAAGTGTCAATCCAACTGCTGAGAATGTTGATATCTATCGATGTCTAAGACTATGTTTAACTTTAGGGTCTGCATATATATATACTTGTAACAGAAACTTAAAGATAACTGTAGATGTTTAAATAACGAATCTTTTGTTATGATCATTCTGGAAACGTTATGTAAGCGAAATAGAAAGTTCTTACCATTCCATGAGTATCTATGATTGTTCCAGTGATTTCTAAACTGCATAGTTGTAACACAATGTGTATCATTTTGTACACAAAGTAAAAAATATATAATGTAAACATTCTTAGGCCACACAAAACAAATTAGGCCAACTGAATAAATATGATAGTTACAATATTACAATATCAATAACGGGAATCTGCCTATCGATTAAACGATCATCTTAAATTTGATGATTGAGACATTTGAACTTGAATATAGTCAATTAATGTGAGTTTTTTTACCGATGCATTATATTAGATTTAACCTTTTCATTTCCATCAGATCACACACCGATGCTACCGTTTTGATTTTATCCTTTCGGTCGTTCTATTTTTGCCCGATACAATGTTTATGAACAGCACCTTACCGTTTAAGGATAATCTTATCTGGGGGAGAGGGGGATCATCGATAATCCACAAAGCAATAATCATTTCTTTTTAAAATGGGTCTATTGTCATGCATTGTTACGTTACATGATTGATTGATTGTTGGTTGCTCAACGTTTAGTGACAAATACTCCATGCATGTCCAGGACGAGAACAAATTAACAATAAATACAATTAGTTGGTCCCGCAATTGAGGCCGTCCGGGATAAAGGTCGGGAAAATTTAGATTGCCACTGGAAAATGAGAGTATATTAGATAGGAACAGAAATTTTGCCTTGCAACAGGCCACCTACGGAATCCTCAAAGAGTTGTTACAAGGGTTCTCAACGTGCAGACAACATGACACGTGGCATCGGATTTAACGTTCCCATTCTGACCGGACATGGCTGCTTATTTGTACATTTGTGTCATCACCAAATGCAATAAATGAAAAGAGGCAAAATACAACAACGGCACAATACGATAATTATACAATTCAAAGAAACCCGGACAATACCATTGAAAGAACGAAAGGATATCGACTTTAAAGACAGAGCATCCGAATTCCAACAAAAACCGGGGTTATTTCAGATGCTCTTTTTTCGCTTATGGTTGGAAAATTTTACATGGCAATGTCAAATCATTGATGCAGCTTCTTTGGTATCTTTTGCCAAACAAAAGTACTATGTCGAACACAAGTTCTAATTTCTTCCATTATCTTCGTCATAGGTAATTCATGTTACTTCTTAATAACAGTATATAATAGTAACGCATTCGAATATTTTTAGTGGTTTATGATTGGATTGTCTAAAAAGGGGTTTTGCTGGCGGAACAGGGCTGTACTGACTATAATAAAACTCAATTTTTTACACTTCAAAATCACACTCTTTTTGAAATATAATAACGTTTGAATAGTGTTAATTGTAAGATAATATATTTTACTTAATGACATAAGTCTAAGCAAGGAAGTGAACAGCTGCACATTTGTACCTTTTACTCTGCCCCTTTTTCCTTCTGTAGTTAACAAATGTAGATAACTACAAGTAATAATCACGTGCTCATTTCCAATTCGTAAATAAATAGTTTAAGGATGTATTCTTTTGATGTTTCAGTCTCGTTGTAATCTCATTTGGGAATTATTTACAAAACATGTGACACAAGTGGAAAATATCAATGGATTTAAAAAATATTATAATCAAACTATAATCTATGAAAAAATTGTGTACTTACAATAAAAAGTGTTTGCGTAATCAAATTTTCAAATTTTATGACCAATCCGGTCAGTGTCATGAGCCAAAATGTTGAGAACATGGGTGAAGGTACAAAGAAATGATTTTAACAAAAATACGTACATCCCATATCATTTTTTTTCTTTTCAAAGTTCTTAGATATGTATTTTTCAATCATTTATCAGAAAGAAGTTGAAATAATATGCTTTTTGTTCTAAAAAAAAAAAAAAGAAAAGAGAAAATCACAATGTACGAAATTGACAGCATGGTCAATTTGACATGAAAAAGAAACAAACTTTTATAAAACTTTCTAATATTAACACCAATCTATAGTTTTTTTTTAAGGGAAAGTATGAAAAAAAAAGATTAATTGTGAAACTGTGATTTTTTCATGATAATAGCCCAAAAAATGGTTAAACATTGATGAAAACTGGAAAATCATTAAAAAGGGATATTTTCAAATGGCCGCAGCAAAAAAGAAGTGCACCACCATAGAATTTTTTCTTCATCAATTACTTTCTCATATAAACCCAAACATCAGGTTAAGAAAAAAAGTTTAACCCTAGAAATGTTTGGCTCCTCAGAGGTGTACTGTACATCCTTAATAACAGAATAAGGTATTGTCTTTTTATATCGATCAAACACAAATATGTAACACGTACATATCTTTATCCGTAACATAAAGTACAAAGTATAAACTTATGTTTTATCCAATGAACGAACGAAAAAGGTATGCTTTAGCCGCCTCTCCCCAAATATCGTTGGACACGGGGTTACATAGAACAGAGAAACGCGGGAATGGAATTTAATGATTTTTTTACAATGCTTCACGCCATTTTTTTTTTTTTTTTTTGGCTGCGTTGGATGTAGGTGGTTGGTTTGGGTTTGGGTGTTTGTTCTGTCCAATATTTTTGGTGATTACTGTTTTCGTTTTTATAAAGCATGTCGAATTAACACGTTTTTTTTTTATTTCTCGATACCCCAAAAGTTCAGAATATGGCCATCCTGTGGTTTTCGTCCCGTCCTGAATTGAAACACTTTCTAAAATGGGAATCCGATTGGCTGGGCGTGATGTAATAATACGAAGCATTTTTACACCTCTAGCGATTGACAAAAAGAAATTTACAGAAAAAAATAAAGTACATTTGTTATTGTGCAGTTCCAATTCATGAACTCGACATTCCAGTTAATATATATATACATATATATATAATATGTAACAAGATCGAGATCGCAACTCTTTGCTCGATAAGAATAAGATCAAAAAATATTCCAAGAGTAAAACATCAGGACACGTTTATGTACAACATAAAGCAGCATATGATTGCTTGCTTCACAGAGTTTACAAATTTCGCATTTGTCAATTCAGAAACGATTCAAGTAGATATGATAATTGTCGATATTGGTTCTGCTGTCCCCGTAGGAACTATACGAGGTCTGGGGATAAAACAAAAAAAGGGGGGGTGGATGCTTATTCTATTGACGACATTTTACGGGTGTTAACTGAATGTATCATTGTTTATTATTAGCAATAAAACACATTCTTTTTCTTCTCACAAATTGTCCGTTAGACGGCAGTGTCCAGTCTGAAATCTAAAACGTTGTAGAACAAAAATGACAATTGCATTGAATTGCAGTAATCAAGTAACTTCGTTGCATTTTTAAGAGTTGTAATTACAAAGTAGCTGAAACAAAATAATTGTTTTGTCAAGGTGCATTTGACTAGAAATGAAGTGTAACTCTTCGTATGTCTCCATACAAAAAATAAAGAGGCGGAAGATATCAATGATTTTATTTTACATTACTTTACATAATTTATTCGGCTGCGTCAGATGTCGGTAGTTGGTTTGGAACAGACATACAAGGCATCGAAACACTGCATAAAAGACTTAAGACTAAGCAACACGAACACGACACCTATCATGTTGATCGAGGTTAGTACCCATTCGGCGATTAATCTAATTAGGTGATGTCATCATCGAGGAGACAGGGAAAAACTTTTGGGTACGACAATTGGAGCAAATCTATGGTCATCTGTGACACAGATATACCATAACGGTATGATGGTCTCAGTAGAACTTCGAAGGGATGACTTCAACAGCTCCACTGTGAACGCTTGGTTCAAAAGCGTCCGTGTAATAAGCAACCCTCTTATCAAGGAAATTACGCAAGCTCTGCAATTTTGTATCAACTGGAAAAAATATATACTTCATATGCAGGTGCTGCTGGAAATTTGCTATATAAAAATGGAAAATTCACGTTTGGGAAGTTGAAAAAAATAACTTTCGTTTGAAATCTTTCAATTCAACCGACCCCTTTTGCCAATATCTTAATGTACATAAAGATATGAAGCATATCTAGACTAAACCGTATGTGTGGTATTATTTATTTTTAGTTTGATTGGAGGATGCGTTCAACAGTCACCAGGACTAAGAGCACATTTTTATATATCAAAACGTGAAGTTGGATGCCAGTTGCCCTTTTATTCTTCCTGAAAAGATTATTTATGAAATCTGCCTCACGTCAATAAAGACACAAGTCGACAAGAAGAGGATCACAGTTGGTTCCCGTAGGAATGCTAATTACCGCTAGAAGAACACGCCCTTCAAGTGTTACATTTGTGCTGTCAACCAAAATATATCCGTTTGTACTTTTAATGACCTTCAACCAGTCAGCTTTATGCTTACGTTCACTTACGTTGCATTACTTCCTGCACTGCAATTACAATTACTTAAAAGGGATATTCAAACTCATATGTCGGAAAAAAGAAATGACAAAGTCATGGCAAACACGAAAAACAACCAAAAGACAAACTGCAGTATACAAAACACAACATAAAAACTAAGGACTGAGCAAAACTAACCCCATCAAAACCCTGTGGTGTTCTCGCGTGCTCCGGATAAGTACTCAGATCCTGCTCCAAATGTGAAACCCGTCGCGAGTTTATGCAAAGTACAGAGCCGTTGAAAAGTCTAATTTTGTAGGTTGCGAGTTTATGCAAAGTACAGAGCCGTTGAAAGGTCTAATTTTGTAGGTCAAATTGGAGGAAAAAAGGACGGAATTTTAGTTACGACAATTGGAACATATCCGTCTTTGAAACAATATTCCATAACGGTCAACCATCTCGTGATGGTGTTCTTAAATTTTTTCGAAGGGATGATTTCAACGTCATTAATTGAAGCTCTTGGTTCAATGGCTTCCTTGTAAGCAGCAACCCTTTATCAAAGAAAACATGATAGAAAATTGCATTTTGCTAAATATGTCCTAAACCTTGGCTTATCATCATTCTTGAATGTTATAAAAAGAAAAATAGTGACACTCAAATAAGTAAGTTTCTTACCATTTTCAGCTTATTCAAATATCTGGGGAAATCGTCAGTTGCCCGTCATTTTTTAAACCATTTTTACAAGCAGACATACGTGTGACAAACCTCAATAAGAAAGCAGCATTTACGATACAGATCAATAAAATGCATATGTATTTGTACTATCTGTAATAAAAGTATAAAGGTAGTACTAACATACATTGTCATACCAACAGAGGGGCGGTATCAAAGGGACAATCAGAGCTGTTAACTGTTGGTAAACGAAATACCTCTTATAATGAAAGTATGGCATTGTCACTCCTCTATGTAAGATTGATGATTATATATGTTTTTGGATCATAAAAGGCATAAATTTGTATCTGAAAGACAATAATCAAATTTATTTCCGATAAGATTCAAACATGTTATCCCAAAAATTGTAAACTGCTTTCGCCCTCATTTCAGACTTCCGTAGCGCAACAAGTGGTAACGTTCGATAACTCATTTTTTCGAAATATGAAATCTTTTGTTCTGCATTCTTTCGTTCTTATTAACATAATTTATTTTCCTGAGGTTTTTCGTGCATCTCATGCAGTAGACTATCATTATAATTTTGATAAATGAACGTTAAAGATTTATCGTTTAACCAGTCGATTCAAACAAATTCGCTTAATCCTTCCAAAGGTACCGATTGGAGTCAACCTATTACGTTGATCCGATTGGTTTGACTATAATCACCTCAATCTTTTCAGGAAGTACCATAAAAACCATTTATCAGTTTCGGTGAAAGGCTAAAGAAAATGGGCTAACGACAGCGTAGATACACCGTTCATGGACATAACAGAAATGTGTCCTTAACATATGATGGATATTGACACATTGAAACCGCCATAACAGCCTCTTGATCGACACGGTCTTCCTAGATAAGGGAAGTGACATCCCAGAACCCTTGAAATTACGAATATGATAACTCAATTCCATCGGATTTATATTAAGTGGGAACTAATTATAAAAAGGTAAAATTCAAGGCATATTTACGTCATGCTCTTCAGGAAACATTCTATGAAGAACGTCAATTTTAATTGCTTCATTCAAACAGGAATGCTAAGATTCTCGATGACTATATTGCAACCTCTGTACGCACCTGACCAGAAACAAGGTCAGAAATTAATTCACCTCACTCACAATCAACCTTATTTTTTTTTAGAGCAACGATGAGTTCCGTTACATGCGTTCCTTAGAGTCTTACATAAACAAAAAAGACGTAGTGATTCTTTCAACGTAAAATCAGTACGAGGAGGCTGTTGATTACGTCAATATCACGAACGACAAAGGCAATCAAAATAAATGGACTTATTGTTCTGTGGACATTCTCTCAAACAATTAAGAGTGAATGAAAACTTTGCCATCAAAGGGATATTTATCATAATAGTAAAATTACATGTCACAATTTATTTTTTTAACGATGGTCACACGAAAAAAGACGACACAATGAAGATTATGTTGATCGACAGGTTTTTTTTTTTTTTGGTTTATAAGCTCTTTATCTTTTAATAAGTGTTGGATTTTTAAATATTTTGGCTTTAATTGTCGAAATGCGTATCTGGTGCAGACAAATAAATTACTACCACTGTGTCGATACCTCTGCTAGTGAACTATAAGTCTCCGAATGTATCACCAGCCCAGTAACCAGTACATCGGTACAGGCATAGAAAAACGGATATTGTTTTATTTAAGTTTGCTATTACAAAATGTTTTAGATTATTTGAAATTTATGATTATATCTCCCTTTGCAAATCTCTGATTCTTTGCCCGGCTTTGGGTATACTGTTTGTCCTTTTAGATTGATAAGCTCTGCGTTTTTAATAAGGTTTGGATTTTCAGATATTTCGGCCTCAATCATCCCCAAAACATGTATAGTCGAAATGCGCATTTGGTGCAAACACGTAGTACCGTTTATGTTATTATAGGAAACAACATTTTGTAGAAAGTTTACTTCCCTTACCTTACCGTAGAAGACACTAAAGGGATATTAAAAAATAATTCAAGTCTAGGACAAACCGACAAAATAATAGCAAATAAACTCGCCATTGATACCAGAAATATTGCTCGCCAAACGCTCGTTTTCTGTACAAAAGATTCATCATTGACACTCGAATTAAAAAAGTTCAATAGGCCAAATAAAGTTAAAGTTGAACAGCATTGAGGACTAAATATTCCGAAATTTTTTTTCCAAATACAGCTACGTTAACCTTTTTTTAGGGGGTAGAAAATCCTTAGCTTATGAAAAAATCTCGAAGTTTTATTACCAGTTAACTTATAATTTTGACCATATCAATGATAAGAATCGATAAATGTAGAAAATGCAAATACCTATTCACATGACTATACATAGACAACTAAAGACTGAGCCCCACGATCCAAACCAAACACAAAGGGTGATATCAGGTGCAACGAATTCATAATTAGTGGCAATCGTCGTGTTATTCATTGCAACTACAAGTTCTGTGATAAGCTGCATTCGGTGATGCTATAAACACTTTGTTCCAAAGTTTCATTCTTAGCATCAATCCTCTATCAAAATATAAAGATAAACCCAAGCTATGGATTATTATATCAAAAAATATTCCATGTCAAAGTGCTAATTTTCCAAAATGGTCACGTGGTTTCATCTTATGAAATTATGTGATAACCACATCAAAGAATGACAGAACCACATCAAATACTGAAAGGTTCACATCATGTTGTGTAAAATCGTCAAAGTTTAAATCATTATTATGTAATGTTAAAGCCATATAAAGACAAAATATCACAAAGAAATATTACAACCACATCAGCTAATGTCAGAGTACCACAAAAGACAGCTGTGTTGTTCCATAATTCAGATACATATACCTGTATGATATGATATTTCGCTAACTTCACTGTCTGTTTACTTAAAACAAACAAGTTATTGTATATGAATACATTTGCACATAAAAACATATCTAAACACGCAAAGCTCAATATTACAAATGTGTCTCTAATTATTTTGTCATTCTTGATATGTTTCTAGCTGATTATACGTCCGATTATACAAATATTTAACAGAACTATGTCTTTTTAAAGTTTTGAATGTACATGTTTTTCATAATCTTCTTTAGCCAGATTGTGTGCTTTATCCAAGATTGTTTCCAGTGAAGCGTGCATTTTGACGGCATTGGACCGGTAGCTGACAATCACTCCATAAAGAACCGCAGGAAACGCAAACATAGCGCGTTGAAATATTGCTTTTGATATCATTCCGTTGAATACCAAATCGAGGGAACGACCCATAAGATTAGTTTGCTCACACGTCTTCACTAGACTCAAAATTGTCTGGTCAGTTCTAATGGATTGTTTTCCTTTTTTGATGTTGAAAGCATTTAAATATTCTGTGTACGCCTCTTCTAACAAATCTTTCAAATCGTATCGTATCACTTTAAAAGCTAGACTCAAAGACTTCGTATAGAGGCTGCTTTTCAATAATTGGTACTTTTTTTCAATAATATCAGCACTGAAAGAATCCAGTGAACGCATAATTGATTCATATTTCATGACAGGCATGCGCTTTTCCATGTGTTCTAATAACTCTGGTGTTTCACCGATGTTCGTCTTTCTACCGGAAATAACAAAAATCGCATCCGCTTTCAGACTTTCATAGTTAGCAAGTGACTGCTTGACACTTTGGTGGATGCTAGACAGTATAGTATCTATAGTATGGCGACCATCATATATTGCATTCTCATAGTCGACATCAACCTTTGATCGAACAAAACAAAATGGTTTTTCCATCTTCTTTAACTCCTGAGCAACTACTACATCGTTCTCAGATATCACTTTATCGAAAAATATGAGGAAATAATCATAATCGCTTATCTTCATTGTTTGTATATAGTTTGACATGGGAAACTTTAAGGTGCCAAAACCTGGGAGATCAATGAATTCTATCTTGTCGTTGGTAGGATGTTTGTACTTTCTTGGTTCTTTTGTTGTATCACCAAATCCGGGCTGAGCAAATCCCTTATCGCTTGGTCTTACTCCTCGTATTCCATTTATAAAAGTCGATTTTCCAGTAGCTGCTCCACCTGTTACAGCAATAGATACTTTGGCATTCTTCCATTGATCTATATTTTCTTCAACATATCTTTCTACAGCCCCTGCTCCTCCTTTTCTGTATATTTCTTCCACACGACGTTTTACTTCGATCAGTTTTCCATCCATTTTGAGCGGTTTTGTAAATAGATTTTCTTTTAATTTACGCTATTCGTGTGACTGAAATAAAAGTTTATGTATACTTGTAAGTATATTGTACTAAATATAGGCAAAACAGAATTATGGTTACCCGGTTAATGTGCTATTGTCACAAAACTGCAAAAATAAACTCATTTTAAAGACATGTACATATCCAAAAGAGGACACCGACATTATTTATGGATAGGCATATTAAAAAGATAGAAGTGCTTATGTAAGGCGCAATCGTTTTAAGTATTATATTACATTATTGCCTTTTGCAGATTAAACCTGCTCAGTTTACTTATTTACGACTTATGTCGCGTTGTCGGTGTTTCTTATTATTATGATTTGTTGTGTCTCTGGCATTTTTTAAACAATAACGAAAAATTTGTTAAAAAGTAAATTATTAAATGACAATTAATATAGTTTTCCTAAAATTTGCAAGCTAAGGATGTATAAATACCCTTAACAGTTGCAAAACTACTTTTCCAAAACAAACCTAATATTCTGATTGCCAATTTTTACCCCCTTTCTCAGCATTTTCATAGAGATAGAAGATGTGGCATTACTGCCAGAGAAACAACTATCAATCACGAACAAAGGACAATGATGAAAACAACATCATGTCATTATACGGCCTTCAATAATGAACAAAACCCAAAATGGTAAGCTGAAAAAGGTCCCGGACAACAGAACGTAAAACAATGTACTACCAAAATAACGAATGTTCTGATATAAGCTAATACCAATAAAAGAAAACCAATGTTGACAGACAGCATCCAATATCAACCAATGACTTAAAGGCATATAACAAATATGGCGGGTAAGATATGAAGTAATCATCATCTAAAAAGGTTTTATTAACTAGAGGCTCAAAAGAACCTGTGTCGCTCGCCTAGGTCTACTCTATGATCATCTTCAACAATGGACTATCTCCAACATTGTGGGCTAGAATAGAATTCATGACAAAAATCTTTTTTTATTTTTTTTTTTTTGTTGATCTTGAATTGCTAATATTTTTTTCTGTTTACAGTTTCTATTTTTTTCTTAGTTTTTGCCCAAAACACACAAAAACGTTGAAAAAATTATGTCAATTAAGGCAATCACTCATATAAAGAGTATCCAACAATTTCGGCAAATTTTTATTTATTTGTAGATCTTAATTTGCTGATCATTTTTTTCTATTTAAAGTGATTATCTGTAATAGTTTTCAAGATAGTAGTAAAACATATAATATTGGTAAAAATCATAGTTAAAGAGTTAGTACTGCTACAAAGAGTCGACTGATGATTTCGGCTATTTGACATTTTTGTAGATCAAGTTTTGCTGATCAATTTTGCTTAATTAAGTTTCTATCTATAATTATAATTTTTCAGATATTAGGCAAAAACGCAAATGGCAATAACTCCAATCAGGGGCCGTCAGACGGTTTTAAGATTCCAAACTTATTTGTATATCTTGTCTTGCTGATCACTTTTGCTAATTTAATTGCTATCTATCTATAATAGTTTTCCAGATATTAAACAAAAACGAAAAAAAATGATACAAATCGTCATTCAAGGGCATTAACTCCAATAAGGAGTCGTCTGACCAATTCGACCATGTGAACTTATTTGTAGATCATGTCTTGTTGATAATTTTTGGTATATAGGGTTTCTCTCTATCGAGATCTATTATAGTTTTTGAGATATTAGGCAAACATTAACACATCGGTAAAATTCGTCATTTAAGGTCTATACCTCCTATATGAAATCGTCTGACAGTTTTGAAGTAACAGACAATATGTAGATCTTATCATTTTAGACATTTTTGCACTGACAGTTTTTCTCCATTCATAGCGGTTTTCAAAGTAATAGATCAAACATGTATGTTACCTCTATGTTCTATATTTAGCCATGTCTTCCATGTTGGTTTGCAAACGGGGTCATCGGACACATTTTTTAAACTGAATACCCTAATGATGATTGTGGCCAATTTTGGTTAAATTTAGCCCAGTAGTTCAGAGGAGAAGATTTTTGTAAAAGTTAGACTACAGAAGACGACAATGACGGACAACGGACGATGACGGACGATGGACGATGGACGCCAATTGATGAGAAAAGCTCACTTGGCCTTGAACGAGAGGTAATCAATCTATGATTAAAAATTGTCTATTAAACTGCATGTTACATTTTTTTAATCAAGTTCTCAGTCCTATCTCTGCGGTAGACTGTAGTTAATTGAAGATAAATTCCGTCTTTTCTTCATTTGAATGGAGTCGTAATGACATCAATCGCGTAAATGACAGTAAACTAATATGTTTTGAAGAGTTTTATTAAAGACAATTGACATGATTGGGTGGAATACGAAATAGTAATATGTGTTTTTTATAATTTCAGTTAGTAGTTATAACATTATTTAACTTGACCATTGAAATCACATGAACAATTTCTAAAACAAACATAATTGTTGAAACTTTATATCATTTTTTAGTTTAATAATCATTTAAATTGTTTTTTATTTGAATTTATGTAGTAATATTCTCATGAACAATCATTTCTTTCTGTATTCACAGCTTCAACAGTCAAAATATAAATGACACTTGTCACCGATATCCTTTGAGTCGCAAAAAATACAAAGTGTCTCAAGGCTGATTATCAGTGACTACTACATCTGCATATGTAAAATACCAATTATAAATTGTATAATAAAATGTTCAGGTAATTCTCAAATTTCAAATAAGTCTTTACAATTCTGTAATATTTGGCACTTAAGTAACATATCTTTGATTAGACATAATGAAAGTCGGTTGTATTTTGTTTTTGAGTACAGCTCAATCTACCTTAAAAGTATTTCCAAATATTTGTCCCTAAAGTCAACAAAAAAGAAGTTATGACGATGTGCAATGATTGTATTTCAAGAGCTCATATTAAAATGTACAAAACTATTGAACAGCTGATATCTAATTGTCAATTGTGCTGTATAGAATTTGATGTAAAAAGCCACATTCACAGATAAATATAACCAGAATAAAAAGTTAACAAAATAGGATTTCAATGAAAATATATTAAGTGGATTATCCCATTGACACAAAAGCTTTAAATAAGAAAGGTGCTTTGTCAAAAATTATATAATATATCTAAGTCATTGGGGACAATTTTACTAAGTTGAATGTGGTTTTCTTTCCAACATCAAGCAGAAAGGTTACAATGAAAATATTCAATGTAAATGTATATTTTGACCGCTTTGAATATTGATAACGATCACAATTCAAAGAGTTATGTGTCTTACTTTAAATAAAGAAAAGTCGTCATACACCGTTAATATTTCGTACGGAAACATTTTAACTAAGCCTTAAAATAAACGAAACGGTTTCAAATAAAAATCGATGATGTTAGTGATTATACTTCTGAACAAAGTCAGCAACCGAAGAAAATTTATTAAATAGCAGACTTGCATTTAACGGCTTCACCCTTAACAATAGAGACTAGGGTAGCTGCTGAATAAAAAAAGAAATGTACACGTTTGGGGCCTTTAGTTTATAGGAGTTATACGTTATACAGATATTAATGTAGTTAGAGGCTACTTGGTGAACCTATATCAGTAGTGTACTAATTCTACAAATGGAGGCAAACTCATCTCCTGATCTATACACATCACACCAAATTCCACGATTGTACACACGACGAGTACAATAATGAAAGTATCAGAAAACATTTGGTTAGACACTTTTGAGATATTTGTGAATACGATATATCATTAAAACATAAACGGTTCAATTTTGCTGCACCAGATGCGCAATATATATTAAATGGCATGTTAGGAATTTCACGAACCATAAAATTCAGTCCATTTTCATTCCCCATTTGCCGATTAACATTGGAATTAATTGCGTTGGATCAAACGTCATGCAGTACAAATCAGTGTCTACTAGATGAAAGTTGGGTATTTACATTTATACTAGGAGGATCCTTGATTTTATAAGAAGATCAACCAAAAAAGACAAAATAATGATAATATTTAACCTTATAATTACAAAACTTATAATGAAAACTTGTTCGAATCAAAAAGAAAAAAAGGTAAGGCCAATTTCTCTTGAATTTATTTCGCAACACTTTAGTGTATTTCCGAACATCAAACTAATAAAAATTATAGGTTCCCATAGATGGTCCAAAACTTCAAATTTGAGAGATTTTAGCAAATTGTGAGTCATTATCTAACATGTATAGGAAAGCTGTACTTAACCAAAACGGATTGGAAGTTTTTCAGATACAAATTAATTCACTTTTGTTAATGATAGCCACAGATGCATAATTTGACTAAAATTCCGCTATTTGTGTTAAACATTTTATAGTGATTCTTTAACATTGAATTCAGTAAAGGTTTTTGAAAACATTCTGATTTGACGCTGTTAGTGAAACAGACACAAAATAAGGTGCAATAGAAGCCCTATCCGGCCTCCTTTTGTCCTTTTCTTTCTTGTTACAATTTATCTGTGAATGTGACTTAAGTCACCAGTCGTATTAGTAATAAGTAAATGGGGAAAATTGGTTAAGCTCTATGGATTTTTTCACACACAAAGTACACTGCTATTTTCACATGTTTGGATGCATACAACGTGTACAATTTTGTTAAAACATATGCAGGAGCAAAATGCAAACACTTAAATAAAAACAACTTCAAACATGAGCACAACTATTTGGGATTGTTGTATAACTTGAAATAAAAAAAAACTTATATTTCAGAACGATTATTCAGTAAATGGTATTGTTAAATTACGCATTAATCATACATAATTTTTTCAATTCACTAAAGTTCATGTATTTTACCAGATTTGTTTATAATACAGTATTGGTAGAGGCATTTCTTATCATTCAGTTTATTTTCCTTCTTATCAAGTACATCAGTTAAAATAATAATACTAACAAAATAGTATAATCCACAATCATACTTATATAAGTACTTGTTTTAGATATATCCTGGATTCTACTAGAATTCTCTGTGTATACATCTGGATATGTCAATTTCTACTAGACGATATTGGAATTCTGATTTGTACTGTATTTTCATCAGTATAAATCAGAGTTAAAATATCATTAGTAGATAGTAATATTTATCTGACAAAACATAAGCTTACCCTTTACTTTTTCCGTCTTAAGTTTGTAACGTCTTCAGCCTTAATGATTATATTTAAACGTAGCATGGTATTTATACAAAACTATATTTACAATCTTTATCATGGGTCAAAAATATGTCCGTATGAAGGTACAAATTCCACATTATTCAATGATAGAATTAGTAGGACAAATTCCAAATTATTTGATTATACATGTAGATATAATATGGTATTTTAATGTATTGTGAAAACACAGAACTTATATTTTCATTGGTACCAAGATGTCTAGGGACTTCGTATTTAATTCGTACCATAATTAATTACACTACAACACCATGATTGTGTTAGTGTTAATGAAAATGTTTAAACGCATCATTTCTGTGATGTATGTTTACAATGTATAAATACGTTTCTTATAAAAAAGTAAATCATTTAGAAAGGAGGTGCAATCTGCTTTTCATTTTGCATTGTTTTTTTAACATGACAGCTATTTTGATTTTTTTCTTAGAAGTGTTACTCTATTTATTTTTTTATTTTCAAACTTGACATTTGAAATTGACATTTAAATAGAGCATGCTGACCTCAGGGGTGTCTTGAAGCGTTTGTTATTTTTATCGTTGGGTTCCACAATTATTGATCTAAACCTTACATAGGCTTTTATTCATATGCAGTTGACTTATTATAAAAGAAGTGACAGAGCTGACAGTAATAGAAACTTCTTACCCTTCAAGAGCAAAGCGTTTTTCCCGAGAATCGATTGGCAACATGTTACTAAATCACTATTTTTTTAATGGTTTGTGTGTGTTTGCTTGTTTGTATAGCTGTTTGTATTTTCGTCTTGTTCGTGTGGATATAATAATTATGTGTTTCGTCTACATTTGTGTTTTCTTAACACCTTGGAATCTTTTTTAAATTTTTCTAATAAAATCGTTCTTCAGTCTGACTTCTGTTTATGCCAAACAGGTTGATAACGATATGTATCTTTCTTAGATTATTATATCAAAAAAAAAAAAAAAAAATGAAAGGTGATGAAAGTATCATATGCAAGATCTGTTTACCCTTCCGGGGCACCTGAGATCACGACCGCCTTTCGGTTGGGGTTGTGTTGCTTAGGCTTTATTTTTCTACGTTACGTTTTGCATATTCTGTTTGTCGTTTTGTCGTTTTACGTTTTATGCCATGGCATAGTCAGTTAGTTTATGACTTATGAGTTTGAGTCTTTGGTACTCGTATTTTGCCTTTGTTGTAAATTAGGAAATTGATTACCAAAGGCTAAATACACACAGCAGTCAGTAGTATTAGATTATACCACCCTTTTCAATAATTGAGTAAAAGAAAAAACCAGGTGTGAACATTTGCTTTGTTTAACCTAATTATTTCGTTATACAAGCGCATGGTAGAAAATGGCAGCTCGGAAGATTTGAAACTGTAAATAAACAAAATATTTCATAGGTATTTAAATGGTATCTACACAAAAGCTTTATATTTTTGAATGTTCGAATGAATGTGCAATATATATATTCTGAAACATCGAAAATCACCATGTCACATTTAAAATAAGAAAAGAAGAATGTACCAAGGAGCACTCAAGATGACGAAAATACAAACAAAACATTACGCAAAAAGCTTAGGATTAAGCAACACAATTTCGATCCAAAAAACGGGGGTAAACAAACTAATGTATTTCCGAAGAGTATGCAGTTCCTGCTCAACAAGTAGCACCCTTTGTGTTACTCATTGTAAGTTGATGTCACAATTGAAACAAATGAGGACGGATTATAGTTACAAAAAGTTGAACCTATCTGTGGTCATCTATGACACAGATATTCAATAACGATCAACCAAATTAAGATGGCATCCGTAACACTTTTAAAGGAAGAATTCAATTTAACCATTTAAAACCTTGAATTAATACTTATCTTGTCATTAACAACCCTTCATCAAGACAATTATGGCGGAAGAACATGACCTAGATATCGTATCAACTTCGAATAAACTTCATATACATGCTTCGAAATTTCATAATGCGAAAACTGAAATCTTCTCTTTTATTGTAAAAAAAAATATAACATAAATACAGAACTCCAAGACAAATTCAAAAAGAGGAAGTTAATAACAACTCTCAAATTCAAAAGCTTTTAATCAACGAGTGAAAACAACTGCCATATTCCTGACTTAGTGCAGTTTTCAGCTGAACATAATTGTCAATGTTAATATGTCAGCCAAGATTTGAGGTAGCCTTGACTGTATCTGGGGAATCCATTTGTTCGATTACGTGATTCAGTTAAATAACAGTATTATATCGGTGTTCAAAAGTCATAATTCGATTGAGAGAAACAAATCCGGATTACAAACCAAAACCGAGGGTAATACATCAACTATAAGAGGAAAACAAGTGAACAACAGAAACACCGAAGTGCAACAAAACACATAAAAACGAACTATTTGATAACAACTGCCACATTCCTGACTTGGTACAGGACATTTTAAGAAAAAATGGTGGATTGAACCTGGTTTCATGGCATGCCAAACCTCCCGCTCTATGACAATGTCAAAAAATATCGCTAAAATACTACGTGACAGAAACACAGCACAAACACACGCAGGAACACTCACAACAGAGAAACGCACAAAATAATAACATACTAGTCGACACAACATGCAAACCAAACAACACAACGAACACACTCCCTCGAAGAAAAACACCATAGAATATCAAAAACAGCGACACGCTCACGCAACCAACATGCAATCTCGAACACCATACAACCACCTTCACAAAACTCGTCCAAACAATTCACATGCCAATGACGGCACGGAAAGGCAATTTTATAACCACCTGGACCACAAACGATAAGACACAACAGACTATCCAACCAAGACCACAACAGAAACATCAAAACAAATCCACCAACGTCGGATATACAAACCACCGAGACACGCCGCATAGCAATGCAAACTCACACTCAGCACAACAGTCATATGACAATAATGGTATTGAAAGGCAACTTTATAATCATTTGGACAACAAAAAATACGACATAACACATTATTCAACAGAAACCATAACAAAAACATCAAAATAAATACATGAGTGTTGGATGTACAAAATACCGAAACACGTCGTATACCAATGTTAATTCATTCTCGGTATAACAGTCATATTCGGGAATAGGTCACATTCGGTACTTAGCAGACAGACGACATAGATGTTAAACCACAATCTAAGACGTGGAAAAAATGTCCTTAGTTAGTTTAGACACAGACACATCGTATAGATCAACCAATTCGGGATGGTGTCCATAGAATTTACGGACTGTCATTTTTAATCTTTCCTCCTCATAACTCTGTTGGAGCAGTTTCTGCGTAAGGAGCACACTTCTGTATATGAAGTCTGTATAGTGTGAACATGCACGAGTATAATGTATCAGTTGAGATATGTACACACCATACGATGGAGCAGAGTGTATGTTACTGCAGAGAAATGGGAAATTGATAATTGGGAAGTTGAAATCATCCCGTTTGTCATAGATTTTAGTGTGAAGTCGTCCAACTGTGTCAATATTTAGTTAACATTGTCACCATTTTTTTAAAGGATTCGATGCTTGAGAACATTCTTCTCTAAATACTGCTCGTCCATGGGTTAGAAAAATATTTGACACAATGGCGGCATGTAAAAGACATAAACATCGCTTATATTCACATCCCAATTCCTTATACATATAGATATTCAAAAAATATGATATCGTATTTTTAAGAATAAAACAAAATATAGATAATAGATATAGACTTTGTCAATAGCAATTTTGAAGGATAAGGGTAACGTGGTTTTTTTTTAACAAAGAATTCAATTAAGAGAACATTTCAAAGCAAAATTAATTGTGTTTACAATGTCCTCTAGTGCAAATTAATTTTCGAGATACGCATTGCCTTTTTTCATTAAACAAAAAATCATGACCTTTAATGTGGTTTTGAAAAAATGACTTACGTTTTGTGTCCTTTTTTGACGTCTTGAATTTAACTCACTGGTCAACAGACAATTATCCATACGTTTTATTCAAAACATTTGCAAACAATGAATATTAGAAGAAATAGGTTATCAAATACTTAAAGAAAATGTTGGATCGATACAGATTACGATAGAAAACTGTAGTATTTCTCGAAAAATAAAGAATAAACGTCGATTTTCTCACGAAGCCAAGAACATGCACCATGACGACTGTTATTTTGGGACAAATGTTAAGATTTAGACAAGTGAAAAAAAAAAAAAAGCGATTTCTTTATATAGCTTATTAATTATATAACCTTTATCAAAACATATACGTTTGTCCTGTAAGCAAAAATATATAAATGTTTGTACCATGACAAAAATCCTAAAATGTTTTTGATATTGAATTTATTGCAATAACTGTACACATATTGTATTCTAAATATATAATACACATGTATTTTATTATATGATTCTGCATACTACTAACCACATATTATTCCTCATTTTATAATCTATATTATGAAGCTGTATTCCAGACTCAACATGTCATTTATGGAATAATATCGATCATTTGTCAACACACAGTATTCAGTGAACCGCTTGTTTTTTTAAACAGTTAAAACTTCAGTATTTTAAACTCATTTGATTTTTTCCTAGTCAATTGAGTTTGTTAAAAACATAGGACACTCTGGAATTCTTAGGTAACTAGATATCAGAATTTGTTATCGTTAAAACAAGCAAGAATAATAAAAGATCAGAATAAGTGGTTCTCGATTCTGGCAAAACGATTATATTCAAAGCAGAGAAAATGGGGTTCTGTTACTCGAAATCTTTTACTGTGAGCCTTTACTTTTCCTTATAACTAGCCAGAGTCGCTTTGACTTGTGTTTATTTGCTGACAAAAAACGTACATCTTGTTTTAACTGTAAATTTACCATTCAATTCTATATGCGAGTTTAAATGAAAAATAACCATTTTGTTAATTTCGTTTGTCCGAAGATCACCTTAACACTTCAATAGACAAAGATGTTCTGATAGTTCAGCAATTGATTATTTAGCTAACGATTGCCAAAATGAACCATTTTGAAATTAGCCTGTTATCTTTGATGAGGATTTTTTGTGTTTTTTTACAACATAAAAAAAGTATAACACACATACCAAACTCAAAAGCAAATTCAAATATTGGAAGATCATAAAAACTGACAAAATCAAACGTTATACTTATCAACCAACGGAACAAACAAAAATCAACTATCATATTCCTGACTTCGTACAGGCATTTTCCGAGGCAAATAGTGCGTTAAACCTGGTTTTATAGATAGCTTAATCTCTCGCATGTATGACAGTTGTTTATGGTTCCGTTATATTGACAAATTTGGTTGAGAAACCCAAACAGACATATTAGGTGAATATAACAATAATTGGGACCCAGTAGCGAAAGTTGTGTAAACATACACCACAGACAAGCAACACAACTGACCACAATATCCAAATAAACATATAAATAGATCAGCAATGACGCACAAAAAAAATTGTAGTTGAAAGGCAAATTAAATGGGAATCTGAACACTTTTAACACGATCAAGAAAGGAGCAACTATTTAACATTGGTTTGGAAATATCTGAGGAAACACAAGACATAAAAGATGATTTGCATTCAAATTGGGATGAAGAACCTTTATTCGAAGTCACGGCTTATACTGTAAATTACCTTACTTGGGCATCCATTTGTACCAGAGTTTGCATTGATGACAACTAGATAAATGCTTCAAAATCCTGCACTACTTTTCAAACACAAAATATTGACTTTGAAGTTATGAAAACTGACGGTCAAAATGTGTGTAAGGTGGTTTTAGGTCTCAAAACTGATCACATTAATCATTATTAGGGTTATAGTGACCGAATAAAATAACTTGTAACAAACGCAATATCCAATTTAAGTCCTTCTACGCAGATTATGATACTGATCTATGTAGCATAATACCATGTTTTGAAAACAGTGTTCATATAAACAGCCTAAATCAATCGGCAACAAATTTGAAGAAGTTCATCTAAAATTCATGCGCTTGCAATAACAATGTTGTTTTAGCAGATTTGGAAAAACAATTTAAGAGACATGTAATCATCATCAGGGATAAGTTTTCAATATGTGAGTGTTATTACCTGTATTCCCAAAGAAGGAATAGACAGGAGATATGTGAATAATTGGCGACCCATCAGTTTACTGAATCCAGACATCAAAAAAGCCTCAGCAGCTATAACTAACAGACTTAAACCAGTATTGCTATTTATGATTAGTTACACGCAGAATGGGTTTATAAAATATAGGTTAATCGGGCAAACATTTGCTTATTATATGATATGATGCAATATGTGGAAGAGCAAAAATCAACTGGTTAACTATTACTTGTAGATTTTTAGAAAGCATTTGATTCTATCGAGTGGGATTTTATAGAAACAGCTTTTAAAAGCTTTTATTTTGGATCATCTTAATGGTGGGAAAATGTTTTGAGACCCTCTATTAACAAGCTTAAAGCTGTGCAATATACAATGAAATTTTTCTTTAATCTTCAGAAAGTCTGTAGACAGGGATTATTTATTTATCATTGGTGTTGAATTATTAACTCTGAATCTTAAATCACCTTCTAACATTTTATTCATAATAAAGATCTATTGTTGAGCCATTATGCTGATGACACATTTCTTGTTTTGGATGGAAATGAAAAATCTGTAAAGGAAACTTTAAGATGTTTTGATTCTTTTCACTTGATATCTGGATTTACTATGAATGCATCTAATACACAATTTATTTGGATTGGAACAAAACAGCCAGAGCCTTTTCTTTACAGATGAGTTAGAAAGTTATAACTATGTTAAGAATAATTTTTGGAAAGATGTCTTTATTTGCTTGAATATTGCAATAATAATAATAATAAGTTATATACCAAGGATATATTATCGCTAGATATTCTGTGCCCGTGTCAGAGTATACTCTCTTTATGCAATGGAAAGACTACAATGTACAGTTTGTAACTGTTGTGTATACTGTTGTTTGTCGTATGGTGTTTTCTTTTCTTTTTTTTTTTTTTTTGCCATGGCGTTGTCATTTGATTTCGATTTATAAGTGTGAATGTCCCTATGGTAACTTTCGACTCTCTTTTATCATATGTATGCTCAAATTGTGTACAGTTGAGAATTGTTCGATTATTTCTAGTGATCTTAAATGTTTTGACAGGTAACAAGTAAACAGGTATACAAAAAACATAATTGCTTCATACTTTACTGTTGTTACTCTTCGTTGATGACAATGATGTCGTTTTCAAAATAAAATAAAAAGAAGTATGTGCATGAATTTATTGTTAAAGATTTTAGCAACTGCTTTTATTTGTGGTAATTGGTGGATACATACGTGATACAGTATTTTAAATAATTAATACATCATAACCTATGATTGATGACCTTTATAGTTATCAAATATAGTTCTTCAAGGAAATATAAGAAAATTGAATTGTTCTATGAATGGTTTTGTCTATTGAATAATATATAATATTATGACATTAGTGAGTATTGTGTCAACGAATTTTAAAATACTGTTATATATTGAAACTTGGTTAATGATACAGGATGTATACGGCATGTACTCTTCCATTAAGAATATCTCACATGAACTGCTTTTCTTACTTGATATCACAATGTTGAAAAGTTTTTAGTATTTTCTTAATTCACATGTACGAAAGTTGTTTTAGTTTCCATGTTTGGTAATTTCAATATACATTGTGAAGGCATCCACTTTCAGTTCGTTCAGCAAATTCGTAAGGTATTGCTTGCAAACTCTGTATGTTTTAATCATAGAATAAACTGGCACTAACCGTAAACCAAAAACCAGGCATTTCTTCCGTTAAAATTTTCAAAAGTTTGAGAATATGTTCATCGGAGTAGTAGTGCTTTAAATCGGGGACATCTTTTGCACAGACACTGTCTAGTTCCAACACTTTAAAAAACATTGTGATTTCAGTTCTGATATTATCATCATAGTTATGTGGATTCTCCTTTACAATGCATAAATATAACTGTAATTCATTGCGTGTAAATAAGCAACTTTTGTAATTCTGCCTAATAAATCTTTATATTTTTTCTCAATAATTTCTTTTGTAATGGCAGGTATAGAAAACAGAATTTCTTCAAACTTTACATTCGTTACTCTTTGTTACATAAATTTAACTAATTTGGTCTGTCGCTTATAAATGGCTTGTTATTTGAAATTATAAAAAAGCTCCTTTTAAGGCTGGCATGCTTTTTTTCCCCTAGCAATTGTATACATGATATCATTTAGAACTGTCTTTTCAGTTTTACTCCTTCGTTTACCATTTTCTATGTCTTGATCAAGTTTTGTTCTTACAAAACAGAACGGTTTTTGCTTCTTGTAACTGTCTAACCAACCATTCATCATCAGTTGTAGGTACACTGGTGAAAAATATGATAAATATATCGTACTTACTAATGTTAACTTTTTCAAGAAATTTCTTTCTTGTAATGGTTGTAGTGCCGTATTCTGATAGGGCGCGTTATAATATGTGCTTATATTTGGGATGTACATATGCTTCAACCTTCAAGGTTGTGTCTCCATAACCTTCTTTCGCAAAACCTTTATCTTTATAACCGACACCTTTATAGCATTAATAAAGGACGATTTTCCCGAAGAACTTTGGTCAACTACTGCAATCTTTACCTTTGATTTTTTCCATTTCTTTGCTTCCACCATAAGAAATTTTGCCATGGCAATCACACCATCAATTTTCAGTCGATGTTGTATATTATTCTTCATAATCTCTCTTATTTCTAATTCGAGGACAGTTTCGTCATTTTCATCTTTGTTTTCTAATAAAATAAGTTGTTATATCACATAAGTTTAATTTGAATGAACGCGCTTCCTTAATAAATGTGGAGATAACTAATAAATTTTAAGAACAAAGTATAAATGTATATTAATGAAAGGAGTAATGAATATACGTCAAAGACGCAGGAACCCAAAAACAAATAGCCAAAATGTATTTCTAAGGTCATCCTGCAGTCTTCAAGGTTGGATTATATGTCAAAGTCGAAATCGTCCGAGAAATATTTTAATATAGATATATGATAACAACAAATTTCACCCGAAACAAGACAACCTAAGAATTTCAGACTTGAAACGGAAATATGTTCATGCGGCTAGTTTAACTTGTCAAAAGAATTGAATAAAACAATTCTATATGTTTCCCTATACCTTTCTGTTTTATGCTATTAAAATGTGCATAAAATCATGTCGCAGTAAATATATCGTGCTAGTTTATATTACTTCTATATTATGAATCCAACAATAGGTGATACATAGTTTATACAGGCAATGACTTTGGCCATAATTTTTTACACAAATATAGCTTTCAAAAGTAAAATAAGTTGATTGGTAAACTCCTTTCATGATTTGACATCTCTTTAAAAAGATATCGTAACTAGAGAATTACAAAACTTGCAACAATAAATAGATGGTCGGAATAGAAGTAATAATTCAATGGACGACTTGTTCTTTTTTGCCACTTAGCGACAGTTTATTTCGCAAATTTCAACGTCTGTAAGGTAATTGATATGAATAGAATGTATTGATTGCTGTTGTTTGATGCTTACCAACGGTCCAGATGCATGTTTTTAAGGAAGCGGTTTGACTCAGATAAAGGGCGTGAAAATAAGGATGTGTTGGATAGGTGTATTAATACATTGTGCACAGCCAAATGGAGATATGATTCGTACACCTCAGTGTAAACAGATGAGCTGACACCACATCAGTATCCTAAGTCAGTATCATAACATTTTCCTTTTCAGTTTTCGAGCTTTAGACTAAGACAATCATAAGAGGAAATGAGAAATTAATTATAACTTCATGCAATAACCGTAACATCTATACTGCATCAAATGCACATTTCGTCCCTTTATGTCTATTCAGTGACTCTGGAGACATACATATTTAAAAGTCCAAAGTCTATTTCAAACGTTAAATAGCTGATAAAACCAAAAATTACCTGAAGTATAGCCAAATCAGGACATGGGATGAGAGATTTGCCTGAGGGGGATACATTCCTTAATTCAAAGTGATTTTAAACATTATATAACAGCAACTACAAATGAAACAGGGACCTTTACTGAGATAGCTTTGTCAGTGGAGTAATTGTTAACAGCGTTTGCAATACTGTTGTTGAATAAAAAAAACTTCCAATCAATCAATATCCGTATTTTAATGTCAACACCGAGCTACTTGCCACTAATCTGATCATACTCTCTCGGAGACTAATACTCCACCAGCAGAGGCATAGACCCAGTGGTGGTAATAACATTACCGGCACAAATTTTTCAGCAGAAGATGCGCATTTCGACAATGAATGTCTCTTTAGTGATGCCTGACGCCAAAATATCTATAAATCCATAACTTATCACAAAAGTTGAAGAGCTGATAAACCAAAAAAAAAAGACCTTAAGTATAGCCACACTCTTTAATTTGTCCTTTACAATAGTTCGAAAACATCTATCTCTAAGCTACCACCTGCATTCAAAGTTAAACCATTCGGTCAACTAGCAGGTACCACATTTTTAATCCCCGATTGTAGAATATATCAATACGCAAATTTTAGAAAATACGATGTCGATTAGATAGGAAGCAGTTTTCAAATTTTAATTATTTTTGCAATTGGCCTCTGTGTCGTTTTAAGTAAACACATTTTAACATATGATTGATATATTTGACGTAAACCGCTCTCAGAAGTCTGAAAAACAAATTATTTAGTAATTTGTTATCCTTTATGTAAGTAGTATTTGGACATATTGTAACGGATTTACCAACACCGACTGTCCATATCGTGGAAGTACGTTTCGTTCTTGACAGGAATAATAATAATAAACTATTTTTGTATATCATGGCAAATTATGACTTCATTAAATAACTTTCATACCTCTCAAATATTACTAACTTATTTCTATTTCTTTTAAATATCTTTTCACTATACTGAGAACTTTAAGATACACATATGACAACATAGTCAAGTCCTCAATTATTTCATGATTGTGTTTACATGTTAAAGCTGTGTTTTCTTTGCAATGTTTTTTCTACATAAATATGTTTATAAATGGGATTAATATATAAATGTAGGCTCAAAATATTATTAGTGCATTATTACTTTTGTATTTATAGTTATGTTAAAACATTATTTCATGATTTCTCCAAATTATGAGAGAGAAAGAGACATATTGGAGGATTTTCCTCAATTGAGTCAGTGTGTTACTTACCATTTTGTATTATTCTGTTGATTAAATTATCCATTGTACATGTATAAATGATATTCCAATGTGGTATTTTTATCTGTATTAATTATTTCTTGTCATAAATACTATATATGTATCGCTTTCACCATATTTTCACTGAGTCACAAACACAAATTTTGACGTTAGACATTTTGTTTATGTTATTTTACTGCCGTAAATCAGATCAATTGTCGTAATCGATAATTGTGACGTCATAATCAAGTGCGTTTGAATTTAGTATAAATAGAGAACACTTTGTTAAGTTAACTTCAGTCGTGAATTGGCTCCCGAGGTACTAAGTACTCTCAATATTATCACTTTGTGATATTGCAACAATCTTTTCGACGCTCAGCGTGTTTAATAAATATTAGACTCAGAGTTTCAAGGTGATTATAATAAATCATACAAGCATACTTTAGGTCTATAAAAAGACTCTATAACTGCATAAATAAAAGATTCATTACATTTTAAAAGAGTCACGGCTATTTAGACCAAGAATAAATGACTCAGTCGTTTAATTACTATTTATACCAAAGCCACACACCGTCACATGACGTCTTTTTGGACTCACGTAAATTGTTAAGCCATTTAATTTATACTGATATTTATAGACGGGAGAATAAACTTCCAAAAACTATGTATATATATTATTGAATTGAATCGTTATTTTGTTAATCATGTTGATACTGAGATAATAAATATTTCATTTATTTATTCTGTCTTGATCGTTTCCATTTGCAATAGCTGCCTGCCCAGAGCATTTAATGTTGTAAAGTAAGAGTTTGTCATTGTTGCCTAAAACTGGCTTAACAAATTAACCGTATTATAATTTCCAGCCGTAACGTGGAAAACGTTACATTGGTGGCCAATATGGAGACCCTTTTAAATTAAAAAGGTAAAAAAAAAAAACGACTGGAATAAAATTTGATATTTCTTTTTGATAATTTGTTATGTTCAATACAAATAGCTCTCGGCAGCCCAGCTTTGTTATGTTTGATCAATCAAGTACACATAGTGATGATATGGCTACAACATCGAGAGCGTCTTCACGACTCCCCGCATTAAGAAGGGACATAGACTCTAACATTAATAACACACATATTTTAGATATGACGCCATCGGGTAAGGTCCAAATGCGGGTAATAAATTCAGAAAGTCAGCAAGGTATTTCATCTGACACTTCATTGGTACACACTGATGAAAGTTTAAATAGGCAAAAATTGCAACAGGAATTGGTTAAACATAGGGAGGCAGAGAGGAGGATAATGGGTTTATTGGAGAGTCATTCGGATGAAAATCATCGAAAAATTAAATGTTTTGTTCTTCTAGGATATACATGCATACAGCTATTCTTAGAAGTATAAATATATATATATATATATATATATATATATATATATATATATATATATATATATGTTTTTGTCTTAAGTTAGACTTGAGACATGCATACAGTGCTTTAGAGCTTTAATTTTTTTTATACATTTTAGTTCACAAACCCATGTCGACTTTCTCGTAAAAACGTTTGAGTCTATCATGATGGACGACCTGAAATTTTGAATTAGTACTCTTCTGAATCCTATAAATAACATCAGAAATCACTTCTGTTATAATATAAGGACCATCCCATTGCTTTTGGAGCTTTGGGCTTATATGTTTTACCCTAGCTGATATATTTAACCACACAGAGTCACCGACTTTATAAGAATTTTGATTTGCCCTTAAATCATATTGACGTTTTTGTCTATTACTAGCCGTAATGATATTTTTACGCGCTTTCTGCTGTACATCCCACATGAGGGTTTGTACCTTTTGGACATAAGCATTTGTTGTCTCAGTTTCATTGGGAAATTCATCCCTTTGTGGATGAGGTCCATAAATTAAATCTATAGGGAGTTCGATTTCACGACCCAGCATGAGCATACATGGTGATAATTTAGTGGTTTCATGTTCAGATGAACGATATGCCATTAAGGCCCAAGGTAGCTGCTCGTCCCAGTCTCTCTGATTTTTACAGACATATTTACTGATTATGTCTTCTAAAGAACGATTTAAACGTTCTACAAGTCCGTCACTTTGTGGACGAAAAGCAGTCGTCCTTGTTTTATGGATGCGTAGTTTTTCGCATAACTTCTTATAAAGCTTTGATTCAAATTGCCCTCCTTGATCTGAATGTATTTGGCGTGGAATACCAAACCTACAGATAAAATTTTTAATAAAACTATCGGCTACTGTTTGAGCTTCCATGTCAGGCAATGGGTACCACTCAGCTCATTTGGTGAAATAGTCGGAGACCACTAAAGCATATTTGTTCCCTCTATAAGAGAGTGGAAAAGGTCCAACTAAATCCATTGCAACCCTTTCTAATGGGGCGCCTACATTATATTGCTTCATTTTGCTTTTAGACCTTGTAGAGGATCGTTTGCGTGAATTGCAAACAATACAGTTTTGCAAGTGTGATATTACATCTTGTTTGTATCCTAACCAATAAAACCGATTTTGAACCCTTGCAGTCGTTTTATGGATGCCAAGGTGTCCACTTTGTAAGTCATTATGTAACATCTCGAGGATGTCTTGTTTCCAGACATTTGGAACTATCAATTGCAAAATAGTTTGCTCAGTCGTGGCATGAATCCACTTTCTATATAAAACACATCATTTATCATAACTATGCGTTCCCACCGAGACCAATATTTTTTTTTTTTTTTTTTTAATGTAACGTTTTTCTACGTTACGACTGGAGCGGGTTTCTCAACTTTTTTTGACTGACGATTGACACAAGCAAGGTACCAGATGTATTTCTACAATCCTTCAAATCCTATGAAGTTGATAATGAAATTTAAAACGTTATGAAAATGAACTATTTATTTCAACAGTAAACATCTATTTTATGTAACATATATTCAATAGACAATACTTTTAAACAATTGTAAGCAAGCAAATAATACAGTAGGGATAATTCTGGTCAAGTATTCCGGTTCATAAAATATTGATACAATACGGATAACTGTACACTGTAATTTGATATTTATCTACTGGATGTGTTCATGCTCATTATTGAGACCATCATAAAATACGGGTTTGTTTGCATATCACCCGACCGAATCGTTCATTAAGGAATAGCATTAGTGCATCTCCACATTCATTGTTTTGACCTTGAGAAGTGCGTCTCATAAATATGGATTTTATGTAACTTATAAATCTACTGAGTCGTTTATTTCTGTAAACAAATATTGTTTATATTTATTATATTTCTAAAGAGTAATTCGTGACTATTTTCAAAATACTGACTGAGTCACTACTAATAAATAATACCTTGAAAAAGCGTGTGTCTTTATTCAGTATATAGAATTAAAGAAAGTCTGAGACTTAAGCGTTTTGCTATATCTTTTTATCGAGTGTACTATGTATCTCGGGAGTCAAATCACGACTCAGTAGATTTATAAGTTACACAAAAATTACGGATGAAAATCATCGTCAATTGTCTTTTAGGTTATCCTGTGGAGGGGGATATAGTCTTATGAATGAAAATAGACAAAATAGTCTGCGCGGTCAGAGTGATCAATGCAATGGGCCCAGAATTAACTCTCCATGGAAGGCGCATCCTAACACGCGTGTTGGGGGGTGCGGAACTGTCCAGTCGGACAGAAACAGGTGTGTAGACACCATGACTACTCCTGATAGAAGGAATACAATAGTGGGGAATGGCACTAATAATGTTAGCTCCTACCCAATGTTTCCCATTAATAGTAACACGTCTAGCCATCCAGTTCCACAATCGAATAATATATCTAAGGCAAAGAAACCGCCAACATTTGACGGAAATACTGGCTGGCAAGATTATTTTGTACAGTTTGAAATGGTTGCCGCTGTTAACAATTGGGATGTTCATACTAAAGCATATGAGCTTGCCACTAATTTAGGGGGATTGCTCAAGGGATTGTTACTGAAATAGAGCCTTTAAAAAGGTTTGACTATACTTACTTGGTTTCTGCCTTGACGTCTCGGTTCGAACCAGTGAACCAAGAAAATATGTATAAAGTTCAAATGAACTCATATTATAGAAAATCTGGTCAAACTTTGCCAGAGATGGCACAAGATATTAGAAGAATAACACGTTTAGCTTATCCCACTGCACCTGTAGACATAAGAAATAAGTTGGGAAAAGACTGTTTTGTAAGGGCATTAAATGACTCCAAAATTAAGCTTTCCATTTTTCAAAGGGAACCAAAGACCATAGATGATTGTATACGCTTCGGGGTTGAATATGAAGCATTTACTCTAGATCAAAAACGAATCAATAACCCAAAACAAGGGTTACGTAAGATAGATGAAACGGAGGAATCTGATGACGAGTTGGTAACTCGACTTTCTAAAATAAGTGATCAAATAGGAACCCTTAGTTTTAACACTCAGAATTCAGACAAAGTAATTACTTGTTTCTATTGTGGAAAAAAGGGTCACATAAAAAGGGAGTGTAGAAAACTTGAATGGGACAAGAAACACAACTGCGTAAAATCTGGGAAAACACAACAAAACCCTACTTTTATAAGTACTAGATATACTCAAGGGACAAAAACTGATAATAATTCTATGAATTCGGGAAACATTTAAGTGCTGGAGATGGGGACCGGTCACCAGCGACTGATTTAAATGAGTCAAGGTCTATACATATTACTAAGACAAATAAACAAGAAAGTTTATTCATTAAATGTTTATTTTTGGAAATTAATATAAATTGTTTAGTTGACACTGGGTCAACTATTTGTATCTTGCATCCTAGAAAATATAATATGATACCTTCTGAATTAAGACCTGAAATAAAGAAAAATAATACAAAACTTTGTTTACCCGACGGGAGTTTTATAAATGCCTTAGGTTATGTATACTTACCTCTTCAGATGGGTAATTTCAAAGGTTACCCATAAATTTACAATAGCAAATATCGATGTACCAGCCGTCATTGGATATGACTTTTTGCATTAATACGAATGCACTCTCGAGCTGGGAAAAAGTGTACTCATTATCGGCCAAATAGAGTCTGTGTTCAAGGTTTCTATAACGGAAAAATTGACTATTCCTCCAAATACGGAAGTAATTACTTCTTGTGCTATAAAAGGAGATGCTAGTAGTATAATGAATGCCATGACACAAGCTTTACCTACAAAGCACACTGATAATTTATTAATTGCAAAAGCAGTAGTAGATCCAAGTTGTGGCCAAATACCAATAAGAATGGCCAACATTACTGACTTTGAGCAAATAATTCAACCAGACACACATGTTGCTATATGTGAAGCAGTCGAGGTTAATTTTAACTCAGCTCATGCTGATATAAATAAACTGATGAACGAGACTTCTTTTGACGAATCAAAAGATATTCCCAGTGATTTGACAGACTTACGAGAAAGAAGTAGTGAACTCTTGGGTGAGGACCAAATAAGTCAATTAGATAAACTTTTAATAAAGTACGACACAACGTTTTCTAAAAATAAAAGTGATTTGGGGAGGGCTAGCGTTATCAAGCACACAATTAGCACGGGAAATGCAAAGCCCATAAAACAAGCACCTCGTCGTCTACCACTGTCTAAGCGAGAAGAGATAAATGATGAAATCCAAAGACTTCTCGACTGTGGGGTCATTGAGCCTTCGAAAAGTCCTTGGGCATCATGCATTGTACCAGTTACAAAGAAGAGTGATGGTAGTACAAGAATATGCATTGATTTTCGTCCTTTGAATAATATAACGATACATGATTCCTACCCTTTAATTCGCATTGATGATTCATTAGATGCTCTAAGAGGCTGCAAATGGCTGAGTGTCATGGACCTCTCCAGTGGTTATTGGCAGGTAGAAATGGACGAAAAAGATAAGGAAAAACGGCATTTACAAGTAACAAAGGGTTGTTTCATTTTAATGTAATGCCGATGGGTTTATGTAATGGTGTTGCTACTTTTCAGAGACTCATGGAATATACTTTAGCAGGACTAAATTGGGAGACCTGTTTGATATACATTGATGATATCATTGTATTTTCAGTTTCCTTTGAATCTCATTTGACTAGGCTCGGAGATGTTCTAGATCGTATTGCAGCACAAGGTCTTAAGGTTGCCCCTAAAAAATGTTCTTTTTTTCAAAATAAAGTTTCTTTCCTTTGACATATTGTCTCACATGAAAGAATTGCAGCTGATCCTGAGAAAATTGAAAGTGTTAAAATGTGGCCTATACCCAAAACAATTACAGATGTTCGGAGCTTTCTGGGCACCTGTTCTTATTACCGTAAATTTATTCAAAATTTTGCTAATATAGCACGACCTCTACATAAACTGACTGAGAAAAATTGTTTATTTGAATGGACTGATGAATGCAACATGGCTTTTCAGAAACTGAAAAATGCTCTTATATCATCTCCAATATTAGGTTATCCAGACATGTCAAAAACCTTGATCTTAGACACAGATGCCAGCGGTTTTGGCATTGGAGCCGTACTGTCCCAAATTCACGATGGTAAAGAAACTGTAGTTGCATACTTTAGCAAGTCACTGAGCCAAGCTCAGCGACAATACTGTGTTACCAGAAGAGAACTGTTTGCTATTATTTTAAGCGTAAAGCAGTTTCACCATTATCTGTATGGGACCAAATTTTTGGTACGTACAGATCATGGTGCCCTTACCTGGCTTCTCAGATTTAAAAACCCTAAAGGTCAAATGGCCAGATGGCTGGAAATTTTAAACACTTATCAGTTTAAGGTGCAACATCGCCCAGGCAAACAGCATGGCAACGCTGACGGTTTGTCACGTCGTCCGTGTGTCGACTGTAATTATTGCTCTAAGCAAGATCAAAATGAATTTGAAAACTCTCAAAATGAGCCTCGTGAATTTTTTAGGAGAACAAAGAAAACGTCTAGACAAGACGACTTGTCTAATGAAGACGAAGTCATGAACATTTGGTTTAAACATAAAACTGATAGAGAAATGTCTGAGTCTCAAGACCAAGATTTGGTTCTTTCTCAGTTACGTTCATTGAAAAGGTGTAAAAACAAGACCAAGTTGGTCTGATATAGCTGTTGAAAATGTCCAGCTAAAAAAATATTGGTCTCAGTGGGAACGCATAGTTATGATAAATGATGTTTTATATAGAAAGTGGATTCATGCCACGACTGAGCAAACTATTTTGCAATTGATAGTTCCAAATGTCTGGAAACAAGACATCCTCGAGATGTTACATAATGACTTACAAAGTGGACACCTTGGCATCCATAAAACGACTGCAAGGGTTCAAAATCGGTTTTATTGGTTAGGATACAAACAAGATGTAATATCACACTTGCAAAACTGCATTGTTTGCAATTCACGCAAACGATCCTCTACAAGGTCTAAAAGCAAAATGAAGCAATATAATGTAGCCGCCCCATTAGAAAGGGTTGCAATGGATTTAGTTGGACCTTTTCCACTCTCTTATAGAGGGAACAAATATGCTTTAGTGGTCTCCGACTATTTCACCAAATGAGCTGAGTGGTACCCATTGCCTGACATGGAAGCTCAAACAGTAGCCGATAGTTTTATTAAAAATTTTATCTGTAGGTTTGGTATTCCACGCCAAATACATTCAGATCAAGGAGGGCAATTTGAATCAAAGCTTTTTAAGAAGTTATGCGAAAAACTACGCATCCATAAAACAAGGACGACTGCTTTTCGTACACAAAGTGACGGACTTGTAGAACGTTTAAATCGTTCTTTAGAAGACATAATCAGTAAATATGTCTGTAAAAATCAGAGAGACTGGGACGAGCAGCTACCTTGGGCCTTAATGGCATATCGTTCATCTGAACATGAAACCACTAAATTATCACCATGTATGCTCATGCTGGGTCGTGGAATCGAACTCCCTATAGATTTAAATTATGGACCTCATCCACAAAGGGATGAATTTCCCAATGAAACTGAAACAACAAATGCTTATGTTCAAAAGGTACAAACCCTCATGTGGGATGTACAGCAGAAAGCGCGTAAAAATATCATTACGGCTAGTAATAGACAAAAACGTCAATATGATTTAAGGGCAAATCAAAATTCTTATAAAGTCGGTGACTCTGTGTGGTTAAATATATTAGCTAGGGTAAAACATATAAGCCCAAAGCTCCAAAAGCAATGGGATGGTCCTTATATTATAACAGAAGTGATTTCTGATGTTATTTATAGGATTCAGAAGAGTACTAATTCAAAATTTCAGGTCGTCCATCATGATAGACTCAAACGTTTTTACGGGAAAGTCGACAATGGGTTTGTGAACTAAAATGTATAAAAAAAATTAAAGCTCTAAAGCACTGTATGCATGTCTCATGTCTAACTTAAGACAAAAACATAATATATATATATATATATATTTATACTTCTAAGAATAGCTGTATGCATGTATATCCTAGAAGAACAAAACATTTAATTTTTCGATGATTTTCAGATGTTTGATTGTTTTAAGTGTGGGGCCCAATATAGAAATAGGCAGACGCTGATGAGGCATGTAAGGACCAGTCACCCAAACAAAATGCTCAGGTGTAACATATGTCCGCATCTAGTGGCATCAACATTGAAATATAGGATGAGGACTCATCAAAGAGTTTGCCATGGTGTTACAAAACTGAGTGTTTCGGAAGTAACCATTCCTGCCACACCCTTTGCTGGGACAGAAAGAGTAAGAAATCGTATAAGGCCATACAACGCAGATTTGTCCGGCAGACCAACAGTGAAATCTTTAGACAATAAAACTAAAACCAGGTCCAAACAGTCCACAGGAACAACACATTGATATAGCAGCAGATTCGAAGGGGACTGCAAGCCTTACAACATCGCCTGTAACAATCAGCCTGGGCATTGAGAATCATAATGTTACACCAATAAAGAAAAATTTGTTAACTTTGTTTGACTTGCCTAAGAAAATTGTGTCACCCATTCCTCATACTCCGAAGAGGCAAAGAACTCTGGACAATCATTCAGAAAAGAAGGACAGTAGCCACTTGGCCTTACCTGACAAGGCAGCTACTGAGCAAGGCAAGAAATGGCAGAGATTTCTGGCTCCCCCTAGTCAGTTTGATAAATCAACCAAAGCTCTCGAGATATTTCAAATTAGAAAAGCCGCTGTTCACAACGATAACTATGCTGGTTCCATTATTCCCTACGGTTATGGGTGTGTAAAGAAAGACGAAAAAGTAGTCTTCCCGGATGGGACTATTTATTCCTTAAGTGCTACTTGGGTAGCTGACCCAAAGTTGGCTGGTATGAAAAGCGTAAATATCCAGACCGATAATTGTGAGTGTAAAGAAACAGCAACAAACACTAAGCCTTTTGTGGTGTGGCCGATAGCTGATGCTGCCACTGGTACAGATATGTGTACCACTGACGCTTCCACAAGCACTGTTGAGTCCGATGAAAAGCCCGTGGAAATACCAATTAAAATTATTTCAGATACTGAGGACATTACCGAGAGAAAACAAGTCATTGATGGATCTATGATTGTGATTAGCGACTCTGAATCGTCGAGCGGCGAGAGCAGTGATAGTGACAGTGACAGTTCATCTTCCAATTCAGACACAGTAGAAACAATTAATGTAAATATAGAGGTAGACAATTCTTTTGATGCTTAACATGCTTTTATTGTATTATAGTAATTGTGTGAGTGCTAAGTAACCAGTATGTAATGTATGAGAAAATTAGGTGTGTGATTTTATTTTATTCAAAGAAATAGCTTTTCTAAAAAGCTGACTTAAAATAAAAGAATTGGCTTTTCTAAAAAGCTGACATAAAGTCAAAGTAGTAGCTTTTCTAAAATGCTGACTTAAATAAATAATGTGCTGTTCTTTTATATAAGACATTTAATATCTTAAGACTTGAAGTTAAATCCTGTCCGGGACGAACAGTTCTTTCAGGTAGGGGGGCAATGTAACGGATTTACCAACACCGACTGTCCCTATCGTGGAAGTACGTTTCGTTCTTAACAGGAATAATAATAAACTATTTTTGTATATCATGGCAAATTATGACGTCTACTTCTACCGAGATATTAAAAAATGACTTCATTAAATAACTTTCATACCTCTCAAATATTACTAACTTATTTCTATTTTTTTTAAATATCTTTTCACTATACTGAAAATTTTAAGATACACATTAGACAACATAATCAAGTCCTCAATTATTTCATGATTGTGTTTACATGTTAAAGCTGTGTTTTCTTTGCAATGTTTATTCTACATAAATATGGTAATAAATGGGATAAATATATAAATGTAGGCTCAAAATATTATTAGTGCATTATTACTTTTGTATTTGTAGTTATGTTAAAACATTACTTCATGATTTCTCCAAATTATGAGAGAGAAAGGGACATATTGGATGATTTTTCTCAATTGAGTCAATGTGTTACTTACCATTTTGTATTCTTCTGTTGATTAAATTATCCATTGTACACGTATAAATGATATTCCAATGTGGTATTTGTATCTGTATTAATTGTTTCTTGTCATAAATACTATATATGTATCGCTTTCACCATATTTTCACTGAGTCACAAACACAAATTTTGACGTTAGACATTTTGTTTACGTTATTTTACTGCCGTAAATCAGATCAATTGTCGTAATCGATAATTGTGACGTCATAATCAAGTGCGTTGGAATTTAGTATAAATAGAGAACACTTTGTTAAGTTAACTTCAGTCGTGAATTGGCTCCCGAGGTACTAAGTACTCTCAATATTATCACTTTGTGATATTGCAACAATCTTTTCGACGCTCAGCGTGTTTAATAAATATTAGACTCAGAGTTTCAAGGTGATTATAATAAATCATACAAGCATACTTTAGGTCTATAAAAAGACTCTATAACTGCATAAATAAAAGACTCATTACATTTTGAAAGAGTCACGGCTATTTAGACCAAGAATAAATGACTCAGTCGTTTAATTACTATTTATACCAAAGCCACACACCGTCACATGACGTCTTTTTGGACTCACGTAAATTGTTAAGCCATTTAATTTATACTGATATTTATAGACGGGAGAATAAACTTCCAAAAACTATGTATATATATTATTGAATTGAATCGTTATTTTGTTAATCATGTTGATACTGAGATAATAAATATTTTATTTATTTATTCTGTCTTGATCGTTTCCATTTGCAATAGCTGCCTGCCCAGAGCATTTAATGTTGTAAAGTAAGAGTTTGTCATTGTTGCCTAAAACAGGCTTAACAAATTTACCGTATTATAATTTCCAGCCGTAACGTGGAAAACGTTACAATATTACTGCCTTAATTCATAAAAGGTTCGATTAAGATCAGATAAATCCATATTCTGTCATATTTACATCTGTCAACTTACTAAAATGTAAGCACTGATAACATACTATTCTATTCCACTGACAGTTTGCATGATCCTTTCTTTTTCCTTAACGGTTTGCAATGTGTTTCGATCACCAATTTCTTACTCATGAATCATGTGTTAAAAAATGGGTTTTTTTGTACGTCAAAAGTCGCCGCATACGATAAGTGAGGCGGCGTCACTTTGTATTACAATACTGAAGATCTTTGTTGTTTCTTGCATTTTGTTTAATCAAAGTAAAATTTAAATCTTAAACTTAAACTTAAGACGTATTCATCGATTTCTATTCAAACATGAAACATTGATTGTTTCTTTACTTGTCTTGCCATTGATATCACCTGGTGATAAATCTGTAATTGACTCAGAAAAGTCGGCAATTATATCTTTGTCTAATTCTTTTATTTCTTCGTCTGAATCTTGTTTTTCTTCGTCTGAATCTTGTATTTCTACAAAATCTGAATCTTTAATTTTTTCTTCCTCTGAAATTTAGAATACAATTATACATAAGGTATACGTTGATGTAATTTTGACAAAAGAAATCAGGGATCGGTTTTACACAAAGAAATATATATGCAATAGAAATATTGACCAAGGGTCGCAAAATAGCGGTCAATAGGACATTCAAATCTCAAAAGTCGAAGAAAAACAGACAATGCCTAACGAAAAACAACGAAAAGACGAACAAATCCACAAAACAACACCTAAAAGCTAGTGCTTTAGCAACACGAACCCAACCAAAAACCTGAGAATGAACTCAGGTGCTTGGGAAGGGTAGGAATTTCCCAATTAGAGTGTTTCTCTTCTAATTTTTAAATCTTAACGGAACTTTGACTACTACTAATTTATCTTCTGGTGAAACAAGTTGTTATATAAATAGCTTGGTTCGTGGACTCCAAGTTTCATCATTTACATAGCACATAGTACACTTTGATGAAAAACAAGAATGTAAACTATTTTCATAGGAAACATGCTCAAATTAAAAACAAGGGATGGGGTACTCGTAATCTGTAATCGTAATCGATTGTAATTGATTATATTTTTTCAAGTAATCGACAGTTATCTGTAATCGTCAAAATTTTCAATTTTTGAGCAAACAATATGATGTATTCATCGATTTCTTTTCGAAAACATTTCGATTACTTTAGTAAAATAGTTTCATAAAACAGAAACAAGCTTAAATGAAAATAGACAACTATTTGTTTTTTGGAGTGTATAGTACAGATGAAATAGTAATTAGTATAATTTCAAACTATTAGAAGTTCAAGGCATATAAATGTTGAAAATATGCCGAACAGCCCTATGTTTTGTTCTTTGAAAAAAAGTGTAGTGCATATGAACTTTCAATTCTAGGATATAATTTTTTACGAAACTTTATAGTAAAAGTGGTACAGATTTAGCCGTAAAAGGAGTTCCTATGGGAACTTGCATTTTCTATTTTTACAGAAGTGCAACCTATAGGTTATAAATTTTAATCCGTTCACAGTTTGATAACCTACAATCAATGATATTTTCTAAACAAAAAGATAAATTCATGTATAGAATTATAATTTGAAATTGCCATCTATCAAATTAGCTGAACAAATTATTCTACCTTTTAATATATCTTTTTCAGATGAAATTTGTCAAATTGTAATGAATTCATTTAAATATACCTGTCAATACTTTTAAATATTTTGGATCCTCTCGATCTAGCAAACAAGTGTCAACATAAAATTACTAAAAACATCCATCAAATAATCGATTAATAATCGATTACTTGCGTCAGTAATCGTTCCCATCTCTGTTGAAGACATATTTTTATAATCCCACGTTTGTCTTGTAACATGATCATATCAAAATTTACCGCATTATAAACAATGTTCAACTTATGAACATTTGTATCTCAAAATACGGGAAATCGCGGGTTTATTTTAATAAATATATGCATATCATCAAAATTTGCTAAATTGTTTTACTTCAAAAGATTATCTATTGGGTTGAATACTATGACGATGGAAAATACAAGAAGGCGTTGCGTTTATTAAGGCGCTCAGCATATTTTATAAATAGGAAGTTAATGACGAAAAATACTATTTATCTGAAGTTATTTGAAGAAAACGAGCTACTATTATTTTATACTAAAGTGTCACTTTTATTATTTACCTTCGAAAAATGCTACTTTTTCTTGTACCGTTACATCACTATGAACAGGATGATTAACAAGCCTTATTGCAGCTTCCTCCTCATTTCCATCCTAAATAGTGTGTTAAAATCAATAATGACAAGTTTTAGATTAAGACAAAACATTTAAGATAACATCAAATCCTCTTCTTCATTACATTGATTTCAATATACATGTTATATGAAATCATAATTAAAGCAGTTGATCAGTGGACGGAAATTTGGGATTAACTCAAGCAATTATCTGAAAATGCTGCGTAAATGTCATGACCATAATTAAAACAGACTTGGCACTAAGTGTTCGACATGTTTAACAAAATTAAAATAAAAAATATAGTCGACGTATGGAAAACAACGCTTTATATATGTAATACAGTGACTGTATCTCTTCAAACGGTTCACAGAGACTTTCTGGACTTCGTTGATTATTACAGAATGTCAAAGCTTACTACTAAAACTGAGGATTCATATATTTTCGTGGGTTCTTTTTTTCGTGGATTGATAAAAAAAAAAATAGATATTTGATTTCGTTGTCTTACAAAAGTTTTAATACAAGGCTATAGTAAATATGTATGTCGTTGAACATTGAAATTCGTGCTTCATTTGTACCAAAGAAATCCCCGAAAATTGGTATCTCACGAATAAAAGGAAATCCACAATATCTGTCATTGAATGTAGTAAAGTCGTGTTATTTTTTCTCGCTTTTGATTCATCACGGCATACCACCGAATGTACATGCTATATGAAAACTGGTTAATGAGAGTAATTGCTTACACCTTAGGGGCACATACTTTCATCCTCGGTTATTAATGTTGATCAGCTTGTCTTTTGTCTCTCAATCATTTTATTAAAAAGAAACTCATCATTGATACCAGGATTAGAATTGTGTACGACAGACGCGAATTTCGTCGACAAAAGACTCATCAGTAACGCTCGAATCAAAAATGTTAAAAAGGCCAAATAAAGATGAAGAGCATTGAGGACCACAGAATACAGCTAATATAACACATGTTGTTGTCTGTTCTTTGATCTTTACAGATATTTTTTTTTTTTATTTTACCACTTGTTTTTCTATTTTTGACATATCGTAAAATCTTAAACAAAAAATATTCTGTGTGGGTGAAGGCATTTTTTTTATGAAAAAAAGAGATGCGAAGGAATATTTCAATACCACAATATCCCAATGAAAAACGTTAATTATTAAAATAATAAGATGTGGTATGATTGCCAATGAGACAACTCTCCACTAGAGATTAAATGACACAGAAATTTACAACTATAGATCACCGTACGGCCTTGTACAATGAGTCAAACCCATACCGCATAGTCAGCTATAAAAGGCCCCGAAATGAAAAATGTAAAACGAGAAAACTAACGACCTGATTTATGTTCAAAATAATGAACGAAAAACAAATATGATATACAGCAACAAACGACTACCACTGAATTACAGGCTTCTGACTTAAAACAGGCACATACATACTGTTGCGGGGTTAAACTAGTTTGAAGGCACGCCAACCCTCCCACTCACCTTGGACAGTGGTGTAACAGTACAACATAAGAACAAATTATAAAAATCAGTTGAAAAGGGCTTAACTCATCAGATCGATACAAAGCAGAAATACATCTAACAAACACACAGAGTGAACGTTGCAGGGTACTTATACAACCAAACAACAAAAAGACATTAAGTACAGATCTGAGAGTACTCGCAGTTACTGACAGCTAGTTCAAGACCAATAACAACTAAAAGAAAAAAATCATGCAGCTAAGACTTAAATATTAATCAGTACACATTCAACATCCAATGGATTTAGTGTAAAAACGTCATTAACAGTCAGAAAAAAAACATGACCTTTTGCAATGTCAAGAAGTATAAATGTGTCTTCTGCATTTTTTAACAAAAACAAGCACTTTTGAAGTCAATAAATTCTTTTTTACGGTAAACACGTTTTAAACAATACTCTAAGCTTTAAATCGCCCCGAAGCTACAAAGCATTACCAATAGTTTTTTAAAAGATGAGTAAGACCTTTAAAATTAAATTCCTCAGAACAAAACAATTAAACAAGCAATAAAAGTTACTACATTCAAAAAGCAACAAGTGACTAGAAAAAGTAAAACTCCATAAGACATCTAAAGGGCATCAACAATTCTTCAACACTATATTGATGTCTATTATATATGTAACACTCCCAAACGTGTTCATTGCCCTAAACGTGTCCAATTCCCACCAAACGTGTCTATTTCGCCCAAACGTGTCCTTAAAATCATAAATCGCTTAAACGTGTCCGATTTCACATCCCCCTAATGTGTCCGATATTTGTTATTCGCCAAAACGTGTCCAGTTGAAAACGCCAAAATGTCTCAAAACTTTTAGCGCTAATTTATTCTCAGTGACGTCAATAACATTTTCGGCAATTCAATAATAGGGAACGCGATTGAAGTCGTCGGGTTTCTGTTGGATTCTATAACAAAAAATCGTAGCCGCGGATAAGGACATCTGGAGAAAAGGTGAAGTGATCCGTAAAGACAAATGTCCAAGATATGGTACACTATGCCTAGTGACTTCTGCTTCCAAATAAACAGACACCAGATAAGAAAAAGAATGGAACAATATAAAAAAGTTAATTTTACTTGCTGCGGTTTTATAATTTTTTTTTATCAATATAGATTATCATTTAAATTTTGGATGAAGGTACTTTTTATCTTGCAAGTTTTCCCAGTGCGTCACTATTGATAAAGTGGTCATTTATTAGCATTACATAATTAACTATTGAGTGTTGATTGCTGTCCAGTGGCAAATATTTCATGCATATTTAAAGCAAACATAAAAATTGCAATCAACTAGTTTTGTACAGTTTACTTAATAAATTTTATTGTACTAATATACTCCGGTTAGGCCTAACTATCTTTAAGGGTAATGCACGACCGGCTTCTTGCAGAAGTGGTTTTTGGGCTTTTTAAATTGGAGACGTTTTGGCTTCATATGATACGTTTGGGGGGGATTGGACACGTTTGGGCTTTTTTCATAAATGGACACGATTGAGCGTTTATAAAAAGAACACGTTTTGGTGCCCTTTAGCAACTAGACATGTTTTGCAGTTCAGTGACGTCATATGGACACGTTTTGGGGGAATCGGACATGATTGTTGGGATGGACACGTTTCTGAGTGTTACATATATGTCAGGATCTATATCGCTCTTTGTCTAAAAAAGTTGCGAATATATTACCCAGCAACTAAACAATCTGTGACATGAACGAACTTATTATCAATTAAAGAAGATAAAAACGAAGCTCGGAACTACGATAAGCTAGTAATACATAACAAAAGCATATAAAAGAACAAACGAAACAAAATTTCATAGTATCAGACATGCTCATAGATGCTGAAAGCAAGTTCATAGTAATAAAAATTGCTTAAAACGAATCGTTATCGAGTGCCATTGAATACTTTTAAACGAAACGCGCCTCTGGTGCACTAAACAATTAGCCTTGTATCTTTGATGATTTCTAATGTCGATGGCTGTTCGTAAACCTTGCAAAAACAAAGTGCAAAGAATTAACATGCAGAAAAAAACAAACAAATCAAATGTACCGTTCTTTAAACTTTAAACTAACTAATTGATTGATATCCCAAACAATACTAGACACAGTGACTAAACATATCTTTGCAATATCTGCAAACTTGTCAAAAAAATATTTTATTATTGTATTGTCATTACTACATTTATTATTTTTTGTATAATTAATTTCAGATTCTTCTTCTTGGTTGAAACCAGTGTTTATAACTTACCGAACATTTCAAAACGTCTATAGCTTGTTCCTTGGTAAATCCCAGAGACATCATCTCTATTACCGACTCATTACTTGGTCTGAAAGATGGTTGTTCCGTCCATTGTGTTTGAAATTGTGCTGCAAAATAGAAATAAAGAATAATTCGGTATGTGTCAAAAACACTGCTACCCAACGAAATACACACGATAATTGAAGAGCATCAACAGAAAATTCAAAACATTTGTGCTAAATGCATCTAAAGCAACCCATGTCTAAGGAAAGAAAAACGGAAGTTTTACGGTAAAATACTTCTAATTTTAAATGGATGTTCTTTCAATATAGGTGCAGCGTTTGACTTCATTATTGCTTGGAAGAGTTGAGCAACATTCCTTATCAGTTGGTAAATTCATAAAATAGCATATTTTAAACGGTAAACCTTACATTATAAATATGTAGACTGTCGATTCACATAATTCTGAACATCATTTGTTATAGAAACGTGAGCAACCCGACTGATGTTTTTACTTTCACCTTAACATTTCCTCATATTTTAAACACAAGATAACATTGAAAATGTAAGTTGTCTCATTGGCAATCATACTGCATTTCCTAATTTTTAAAAATTATTACTTTACTCCTTATTTTTATAAAATTATTTTAAGGATGTTCCCAAGAGAAAAAAAAACGGTTCAAGTGATAATTATGTGGTTTGTTTTACCTGCGATGGATCAGTTAGTGTAAGATTCGAGAAAAAATTCTTTATTTATGTTGAAACTTTACGTCATATAACAGTTTATATAATGAAAATGATCCTTAATTAATATGGCGCGTCCGATGCGCTTTTCTTATTTTAGTTTTTTTAGGAACGCTCAAACCCAAATGTTTTAAAGCAGGATGAATCGCTACTAAATTACTTGAGGACCTAAATGACTTAAAGAGACATAAAAGAAAATCAAAATTCAGTATATAAACTTTGTCTAAAGGAGTTGAAATCTTACTTTTAATAATTCCTACTTTCTTCAATGGATAGTTCTGCACTTCTAAAATGCAAGACGCTATGTATATCATAAAGGCCAAAGTTTAATCAAAAGAATAAAGATTAAAATTAATATTGTCTAAACTGAATAACAGTAGTTAAGTGATGCAAAAAAAAAGGGTTTCCCATTATTATGACCGTGTAAGGTCTATACTGAAAGTCAATCAGTTAAGTATTTTCGATTAAGCACTAATTCTACATTTGTTCATACAATTTCTCAATTTGTCTTTTTGTTTTTATTTAACCTTCGGATAATGTTGGTTTCTTTCTCATCGCGACATCATGATGAACTGTACGACTAAGAAGCCAGTCTGCAGCTTCGTACACTTTACCACCCTAGATATAAAATTAGAACAAAAACTATTAACTTTAAATTAGGAATAAGATGTGAACAACGAACTTTAACTTGTTCAAAATAATACGGTACATTATTTATAACTCAGGGATGTTCATTGCACTGTTTCAAAATTACAAGTGTTTTTGTTTTGTTTTGTTTTTTTTTTTTTGATACTATTCAAATAACGGAACTAAAAAAACGCAATAAATGAAAGGTTAGTGTCCTTGTTTTTGAGACATTAATCATTGAAAATTTGGCGGGAAATGATTTTCTCTAGATTTTTCATACTTTCAACATTGGCACATTTTTTTTCAAAAACTATAAAACAAATAACAAGGCATTATTAATAGTATCATTATCATTATTATAGTGATTAATTATAATTATAATCATCGATTGATTAATTGAGAAAGACTATATATTTGTAAATATCTTGTAGAATATAGCAAAGTGCTCTCGGCCTATAAAAATATAGGATTCTTAATTGTAAAGAATGAATATAAAACATGTTTTTAGTAAGGGATTACAGTATTGTCTTACAGTTCAAAACAAAGAACGTCCATACATAAAATGCAACTGCCCCGACGCACATTTCTCAGCTTGACTCGCCAATGCTTGTAGTTAATCATGAAGAAAGGGCTTATCATTCTCTGTCATATACTTTTCCCGTAAAATAAATACAATTTCAGATAAAGAAGAAAGCAGAATATATGTTTATCAGAGCTCGTATGCAATAGCTATTATTGTAAATGATTTGTTTTAATCTTACAGAGCATGCCAACGAGTGAACTGCTTGGTCCCTGGTATATCCCATTGACGTCAACTTCATAACCGAGTCATAACTTGGTAAAGACAACTTTTCGACTTTTATATCTGATTGGAATTGTGCTAAAACGATATGTAATTAGATCAAATGTTGGTTCATACTTATTTTTTTTTATCATAATATAATATTAGTGTCTCACTTAAATAAGTCGTTCAACATAATTCTCGTACATTTTGATAAAAGATCACTTTATCATGTTTATAATAGTTATATCATTAATAGGTAATTAATCTTATATGCCGGTAAAGTAAAGTACCATAATTTAATGAATAATATATCATTTGAGATTCCGACTTGTATTAACTTGGTATCGTCTGTGCTATCACACAGAGAAACACAATGATGACAAAATATACCAATTACTCAACTGTTTTTATTCTTATCTAAATCAATAGAATTGAGAATGGAAACGGGGAACGTGTCAAAGGACAACAACCCGATCAAAGAGCAGAAAACAGGGAAATCCAATAAAGGATCTTCAACGCAGCGAGAAAATCCCGTTTCAACAGGCGGGCTTCAGGTGCCCCCTAGACAAAAATGTATACTAGTCTAGCAAAATGGACGTCACACTAAACTCTGAAACATATAAATGAACTAAAATAATTTCATTTCAGTACCAGAATCTATAACAAACGAGACGATTTTAATTTCGAATTTATAAATTTCCCCCACCTTGGCAGCAATATACCAAATTCACCTGCATATAGGATATACATTTCCTAACTCATTCGGTATTCAAGAGATTGCAGCTGTTACTCAGACTTTATAAAACGTCACCAGTGTCTGAGCAGAAATTTGATGAACCAGGGTTGTGTTAAAAACGTCTCGTTCTTTTTCTACAACAGTTCATCGAAAGATACCAGGACCTTGTTGATAAATATTTTGTAGCAGCTTCACAAATATAACATGTCTTGATTGTCTTGAAGTTAAGATTCTAGGTACTGATGTTGCTTATCATCTTAATCATGTTAATAACGTGTAAAAGTGTTCTTTTTAATTGTCCTTGTATACTTTTAACCTTAACTGTTTAGTCCATTTTCGGTTATATCCTTTTGGCGTGGCTCGGTATTTATACATCCTACCATTGTGTTATTGTGCTATCGCCATTTTTTGTATTCTTGTCTTTCAGTTTTGCTTATGTGCTTTGTCTATAGAGTGTATATATGCCATTTCGTCTTTTTTTGTTGACAACGTTCTTTGTTTTATAGTGATTAAGATTATAACACAATGTTGACTGCTGTACCCACGTTTTTGACATTTTACCTGTTATGTCTTTTAGTTTTGCTCAACCATTATTGTCAATATAATGGAATTTTATGCGACTGGCATACAAGTGAGAGGTTTAGCTTGTTATCAAACTAGGCTTAATCCACCATTTCTACTAAAAAAAATGCATGTACCCAGTCAGTAATATGACGATTTGTTTTCCATTCGTTTGATGTGTTCAAGCTTTGATTTTGCTATTTGTTTAGGGACTTTCCGTTTTGAATTTTCCTTGGAGTTCGGTATTTTTGTTATTCTACTTTTTAAATTTGTCATTTCGGGGCCTTTTATAGCTTACTATGCAGTATGGGTTAAGCTCATTGTTGAAGGCCGTATGGTGCCCTATATTGGTTAACTTCTATGTCATTTGGTCTCTGGTGGAGAGTAATCTCATTTGTAATCATGCCATGTCTTCTTATTTTTTATATTACAAGCCATCATAGGATTATAAGGGAAAAATCGTCTAACCTAAATTACCGACAGTCAAATATATACGCTCCACATAGAGTCATATAGTAAATATTCATGACACAACCACAGCTCAGCTTAAGGCCTCTTCTGAATATTTGAAGGTCCCCAATTTAGAAATTTTTTGCAGTGTTAAAATTCTTTGGGTGTTTTAGATAAATTACGTTCTTTCGATCGTCCATTCGGTTGACAGTTTTGACTGTTTCACTCTTTACACTACACTTCCACACAATCTTACCAAACAAATGAATTTTTTTTTCTATTTAGTTAAATGATCGTTCGATTAATCTGATAGCTAATTTCTACTCTGCAACTTATAAAAAAAAAATTTTCTCAAACGAGAAAGGTAAATATGCTAGATATACTTACTGGAGGTGTAATGAGAAGACATAAATGTTCTCCTTGATTACATTTATGTACTTTTCGGCAATAAAGTTTATCGACAGATTGCAGGTATTCCTATGGGCACCAATTGTGCCACTTCAATAGCAGACGTGTTCCTGTACTGTTATGAATCACAGTTTATGGACAAACTCAGTAAAGACCCGTCTAAATTATCTTTAATCGTTAAATCAAACAACACTAAACGTATCTTGATGATATTTTTTCGTTAAATAATCAAGAATGTTCTAAATATACTGCCGAAATTTACCCACAGGAACTTACCTTAGATAAATCAAATATTAACAGCAATAAGTGTCTTTTCCTAGATTAAGATATTTCAGTTTTACACCAGAAACTACACAAAAATTAACTACAAAAATGATGATTTTTATTTCCGTATTGTTAATTTTCCTTTTTGGGACGGTGATGTTTCTCTGGAACCATCTTACGGTGTTTATATACATCACCTCGTTCGTTATGCCCGTGTCTGTAGTGATGTTTTGGAGATCAATTATCGTAATCTATGTATTACTGGTAAATTATTAAGTCAAGAATTTCGTTACTACAAATTACTTAACACCTTTACTAAATTCTTCCATGGATACAAAGATTTGGTTTGCAAGTGTGGCCGTACCTGTAAAAAACTTATTTCAAACGGAATAACACATCATATAATTTAACGTTGGTGTTGTTTACCGAGCCCGGAAATTTATATACGATCCGGGTAAACTTATAAATCCTTTTAAATAAACTTATTCTTAAAGGTTACCAATTCAACACTGTAATTAGATCTTTGAATATTGTTTTTATTGGTATAATTATTGATTTTGTTAACAGTAAATTAAAATCATACTAAATAATTTTGTTATACACATATGAACTTTAACGGTACCACAATTTGTCGATACCTTTATTTTGGCATTGCTAAGGGTCATATTTTTTCTCTGACTGTTAATGACATCTTTACACTAAATCCTTTGGATGTTGGATGTGTACTGATTTATTTTTTAGTCTTAGATACGTGGTTCTTTTTTGTTAGTTGTTATTGGCTTTGAACTAGCTGTAAGTAACTGCAAGTACTCTCAGATCTGTACTTAGTGTGCTTTTTGTTGTTAGGGGTGAGGAATGGTTAAATACTCAGCCACGTCCGGTCTGTGTTTTTGTTTGATGTTTTTTCTGCTTTGTATCGATCTGATGAGTTAAGCCTCTTTCAACTGATTTTTACAGTTTGTTCTTATGTTGTGCTGTTACACCACTTTCCCAGGTTAGGGGAGGATTGGGCTATTACAAACATGTTTAACACAGACACATTCTTTATGTGCCTGTCTCCAGACAGGAGCCTGTAGTTCAGTGGTTGTCGATTGTTCATGTCTGTCATATTTGTTTTCCGTAAACTGTTTCGTTATAAATTAGGCCGTTAGTTTTCTTAATTGATTTTTTTCATAATTTCATTTCGGAACCTTTTATAGTCGAATGTACGGTATGGGTTTGTCTCATTGTTGAAGGCCGTACATTGGTGCCGGTTACTTAAGTCACGTTACAGTCTTTGACGTTAACAGTTGCATTAGTTAGTGTCCAACTACAGTATAATCAACCTAGTAGTTGTAAAACCTAGTTAAGTATATCAGGCTTATAATTTGGTACTCCAGAAACACCTTAGTGTTTTGAATAATTCGTCATTTTATTAACAGTAAATTTACAGAAAATGAACAAATCAATGATATGTCGTGTCAAAACAGAAATGTTGACTACATTAAATAGTTTAATCATAAAAAAATATTCATTACACAAAGAAGTTTATGTTCGGATCAAAAGTGCTGACTACTTTGAATAATTTAAACTAAACAAATATTCATGAAGACATAATCTTTCAATCAGTATAATTGAGGTCTGGAGCTGGTATGTCAGTAACTGCTAGTAGTCCTTTGTTCACTTATGTATCATTGTCATTTTGCTTAGTTTCTTTTGTTACCTATTCTGACATCGGACTCGGACTTCTTTTAAACTGAGTTTTACTGTGCGTATTGCTATGTGTTTCTTTATTCTACATTGGCTAGAGGTATAGGGGGAGGGTTGAGATCTCACAAAACATGTTTAACCCCGCCGCATTTTTGCGCATGTCCTAAGTCAGGAGCCTCTGGCCTTTGTTAGTCTTGTATGTATTTTTTAATTTTAGTTCATTTATATGTTTTGGAGTTTAGTGTGACGTCCATTTTCACTGAACCAGTACACAATTCTATTTAGGAGCCAGCTGAGGACCACCTCCGGATGCGGGATTTTCCTGCTGCGTTGAAGACCCATTGGTGTCCTTCGGTTGTTGTCTGCTCTTTGGTCGGGTTGTTGTCTCTTTAACATATTCCCCATTTCCATCCTCAATTTCATTAGACCAAGAACGTAATTTTCAGAACGCGCCAGTTAACCGAGCTATTTATATATTGTGTCGAATAAAAATTATGTTATCAATGAGTGGTCATATATCAACATTCTGCATTGAATATAATGTAAATAAAACAAATCGCGTATTGCAAATAAACGAAAGCAAATACGTTATAATATTTTTTTTTTTCAATTCTGACAATCAGCGCCTATCCAACAATGTGTTATCCTATAACAGTATATTCATTTGTCTGACCTCGAAAACCCTTGCTGTTATTTAATTCAATCTGGATCCTGATCATTCTTATTGCATCTGTCTCATCTTTTCTGTTTTACTTTGTTTCATCATGAATAGTCCGTCTAATTTCCTCGTCAACACTTAGCTGACATATCAAACATGACAGGTACAAATGTAGACGAACTTTGAGAGCCAAACAGATTTTGTGGCCATATCGTGAAATTCTTTATACTTTCTTTAATATAAAATATATAAACCTGAAGGAAAAATACTTCATTACGGGTGTTAGATTCGAATATCTATCGTTCTATATTTCATGACCAACGCCTTTGCGATCGAGGTCATATTTTCGAAATTTTACATATTCATCAGCACAATTAATTTTTCAATAACAGTGTTCATAATAGTTTATAATTACCATAATCTAAGTATTCAATATTTCTTTCATATATGATTGAATATACTCTCGAAACAACAGTAGAATCAATATGTATTAATCTTTAACCCTTATTATACAATATTTTAATTGTCTAATGCCTTAATATAAATGTGAACCATATGGTTGCAGTCATATCTCAGCATTTAGGAATAAATAGAAGAATATTGAAATAATCTTTAGGTAACTCCTTGATTTATGATAGACACTATTATAAAATGAACTGTGTTGAGTAGTAAAGTTACACACAATATGTGCCATAGTTAGAGCAGGATCTGATTACCCTTTTGGGCGCCTGAGATAATCCCCGTTTTTTGAAGGGATTCGTGTTGCTCAGTCTTTAGTTTTCTATGTTGTGTTTTGTGTACTGTTGTTTGTCTTTTGGTATTTTTCTTTTTTTGCCATGGCGTTGTCAGTTTATTTTCGACATATGAGTTTGAATGTTCCTTATGGTATATTTCACTCTCTTTTATACAGTAGTGTATTCGGATACGACATATTCAACACATGACTAGCGTCGCTTGTGTACTCCTTTTCGAATTTACTACTTCCTTTGATTATGTTAATGAAGTAGAAACAGTTATTAACTCTTCTTGGTCAATTGAAAAGACAAGTCGTTCCACAACGGTTGTCTTTTGAATTATGTTATGATAGTACCAATAGTTATTGTGAATATTGTTATTATTGTTTTGTTAGCCAAGCAATGAAACTCGTGAAGCACCACAGGATGTCGAAAAACCCATACTCAGTTTTTACAATTGTTTGGTAACGAACATATACATTGTGTGAGCATCCAATTTTAGTTCAGCCAGCAGATTTGTTAGATACTTTTTGCAAATTCGGTATTTTTTTATCACCGAATAAATCGGCACTAAATCTAAATACACACTTGGCATTTCTTCTTTAAAATCCTTTAAAATTGAGAGGATATGTTCTTCAGAGTAGATGTGTTTTATACCTGGAATATCTTTAACACAAGCACTGTCTAGTTCAAATACTTTAAAATACATCATGATTTCATTTACTATATTTCTATCATACCTAAGAATTACATGGAATTCATAGTTTAATCGTTCAAACTGGGCCTCCAATTCCTTTGTAGCAAAATTATCGAAATACATTGAATGTAAAAATGCCACATTTGGAATTCTATCTAATAAATCCTGGTATTTTTTCTCAATAATTTCCTCTGTAAAAGCAGGAATAGAAAATAGAATTGTTTCAAACTTTACCGTTGTCACTTTTTGTTGCATGAATTTAACTAATTTGGACATGTCGCCTACAGATGGTTTGTGATTTGAAATGATAAAAACTTGCTCATCTTTTAAGACTGGCATGCTTTCTGTTGATTTGGCAATTGCATCCATGATTTCATTAAGAACTGTTTTTTCACTTTTACCCATTCGTTTACCATTTTCTATATCTTGATCAAGTTTTGTTCTCGCAAAGCAGAACGGTATTTTCGCTTCTTGTAACTGTCTCACAAGCCATTCATCATCAGTTGTAGGAACACACGAAAAAAATATTATAAAAATATCGTAATCTCTTATGTTGACTTTTTCGAGAAATTTCTCTCTTGTTATTGTTGTAGTGCCATATCCTGGCAGGTCGCAGTATATCATTTGCTTGAAGCTGGGATGGAGATATGTTTCAACCTCCAATGTTGTGTCTCCAAAACCTTCTTTTGCATACCCTTCATCTTTATAATTGACACCCCTGATGGCATTGATAAATGCAGATTTCCCTGCAGAACTTTGGCCAGCAACAGCAATCTTTACTTTCGCTCTTTTCCATTTCATTGCTTGCACCATGAGAAATTTTGCAGTGGCAATCACACCATCAGTTTGTAGTCGGTTTAGTATGTCATTTTCGATATTTCCTCTACTCTCAATTTCAACCAAAGCTTCACTTGTGCTTTCTGGTAAAAATATTACAATATCACATTAGTATTATTTGAATACTTATACTGGATAAACTTACAATACCAGAAATACTGTTTTTTGCTCCAGTGGTTCGCCATACTTTTAGAGGTCATTTTTTTTCGAAATTAATGCATGTGCCCTCAACCTAAAGCTTTTTTTTTTGTAATGTGTCTAAGGTTTAAAGTGCAATTTGAGCCCTTATACAACGTTTTCAAATTGAAATCAGATAAAACGGGTTTTTTTTTCTGGAGAGGTTCCCTTCTGTGTCTAGTCCTCACGGTTCAAAGGCCTAAAACTTCACAAAACAGTGTAAACAAGAAGATAGATAACTACTGATCGTGTTTATAATCTAGTTTTCAAATTATGCTTGGGGAATCAGTACTTCTGGTGGCAGGTCCAGATGACCCTACAGATCGTGGAAATTTGGAAATTTCCGAATTTTAGTTCAAATGATCTTCTTGAGACCGCTTTACTAAGTCTGTGTAAATCAGATCCAAGCCATTTTGTGGATTATGTGCTTACTGGGGTCCACTCTATATGCAGATTATAATGCATTGCATCTTTCTGCATCTCTGGGTCTTCTGCGTCAAGAAATAAGAAGACACATTGTTGAAATTGATTCTTTTTTATACCAGATGATCAACTTTGGTGCAGCTAAGTTAAAAAAAAGTTAGGGACCCTCATAATAGCAAACTTTTCTCAAACCACAGACATTTATTCAACGAAGATAAATGAATCGATATTGTTTAACTAGATAATTGACATTATTATTCAATTACGCTTCGGGACTATTTCTGGTTCCAAGTCCAGATGAAGGTAAAAGTCGGGGAAAATGGTAAAAATTCCAGTATGAATGTAAACATTTTGTTCAAATGATTTTCTTAAGACTGCCATACCATCATCAGTTCCACTATGACTCAGTTACCATTTTGGTTTATGTGTTCACTAGGGTCTATTCTATAGTGAGATGCATCTATCAGCATCCCTGGGTCTTCAAAATCAAAATGTCACCAAATTTGGGGCAGCAGATTGCCTACCCATACCCACCTCACCCAAGCCACCCCGCCCCGTGATTAATTATCTTAGGTTTATTTTCATCAATTAGCATCAGTAGCAAGTTTTAGCTCATTTACATAAAATTTGTTATTTTGGCAAATAAACTAGAAATTGACATTTTCTATAAATAATTCAGCATAGTAAGAGTTAAATCAATAATTTAAACTGTTAATGGCCGCGAGTTTGTCAAATCCATATACACATAACTACAGTATTAATTTGCTAAATTACCTGATGACAAATCTGTGGCTGCTGCGAAAAATTCGTGAACTCTTTCTTCATCTGAATCTCTTATTTCTTCATCCACTGAAATTATAGAGATTTAATTGCACAAGGTTTATAGTATTGTCCTTTCTTCATTATATTTCATGTAATTGGTTTGAATGACTATTCAGAGAAATAATATGAAATTTTTATATTGTATTTAGTTTATATACATATGGTACAAACTAAAAAGCGGTGTAGTCAATCTAGCACATTCTAGCTGTTGTCAACATTTATGTACATTTTGGCAATAAAATTTATCGACAGGTTATAGGTACTCCATTGGCCACCAATTGTGCCCCTTTAATAGCAGGCTTGTTCCTGTACTGTTATGGACCACATGGTATGACCAAACTCAGTAAAGACCCATCAAAATTTTAATTAAATAAATTTCAATTTTAATGATAAATTCAACAATACTCACCGTTATCTTGATGATTTGTTTTCAGCAAAAAATCAATAATTCTCTAAATATACTGCTTAAATTTACCCAAAGGAAACTACTTTGAATAAAGCAAATATAAACAGCAATAACTGTCAATACCTCAGATTTAGATATTTCAGTTCTACACGGGAAACTCTACCCAAAAATTGATTTTTCTAATTAACCAGATAATGGATCATAATTTAGTGACTTAAGACATACAATCTCGTTACAGATTGCATTATGAATATTTATTCATATAGGCTAAATGTTGATTTCAATACACATAACATGATTGATTGTTATTGTCTGTATATTGGACAGTACGACAGATCACAACAACCACTAACACACGACAAGGCAAAGGAATATCACTGTTATTTATGTTCTTCATCACGAACACTTTGAACCAGCAAAAGTGTGAAATAGTAATTATTTGTAGTCTATTGTTCTTCTTTTATCCTCAAATATTCTATGTTGGACTGATTTGTACTATATATTACTTGACTGTAGTCTGAATTATCATTGACCTCTACTAGATAAGGTCTAAATTATTATGAGAGTCTGAACCATAATCAACTAAGGGCGACAATAAATTGACATTTAGCGTGCTTTGATTTGCTTAGACAAACATGTGCACCTGTCCTAAGTCAGGAACCCGATGTTCAGTGGTTGTCGTTCATAAGTGTTTTTCGCTTCTCGTTTTTTATATAGATTAGACCGTTGGTTTTCCTATTTGAGTGGTTTTACACTAATCATTTTGGGGCCATTTATGGCTTGCTGTTCGGTGTGAACCAAGGCTCCGTGTTGAAGGTCGTACTTTGACCTTTAATGGTTTACTTTTACAAATTGTGACTTGGATGGAGAGTTGTCCCATTGGCACTCATACCACATCTTCTTATATCTATATATGTCGGAAAATATTTTTCAAATTAATGCCCATTCTTATCTATTTATTTTTAGTACATTTTATCTCGGATTAATACATTTAACTGATTTAAACTATGTTTTTAGAAAATAAAAAAGAAATAGTTAAACTGAAATTACCTATTTAATAAATTTCAGTCAGAATAATGTTTAATTTATGCTGAAAATGTTATATTGTGATAGCTTTTAAACATTAAAATTAACGGCCTAATTTTTAACAAAGAAATTTACGAAAAATAAATATGACTGACATGAACCAACGACAACCACTGAACTACAGGCCCATGACTTAGGACAGGTAAATAAATAATATAACGGGGTAAAACATGTTTGAAGGCGCAAACCCTCCCCTAATCTGCGAGTGTGGTGTATCATTATAACATAAGAACAAACTTTAACAATCAGTTAAAAAGGTATGAACACATCAAATTGATGCGAAGCAGAAAAACACAGATCGGACGTGGCAGATTATTTATGCATTCTTCACAACAACAAAAAAAAACAGTACATATCCAACATTTAATGGACCATCAAAAGCACGTAATTTATCCAAAACATCCAAAGAAATTTTTACAAGCCAGTTATTTCAATTATTTTCAAAAGTTTTAAAAGAAAAGTAACTGATAAGCGCTTTGATAGTGGTTATGGAACTAGTTAAAAGCACTTGTTTATATATATATATTACAGGCAGAGCACTTAGCCTGTGCAATAAGAGCAGAAAAAGACATTCAAGGCATCATATTGCATAGGGAAGAAAATTGGGAGAAACTAGAAATTTGAATATGTTTGCAGACGACAAACAGTTATTTAATAAAAATGAAATTTCTGTTAGAATATCTTTTGAAATATCAGACAAATATGAAAAGGCCTCGGGTTCTAAAATTAATTACGAAAAGACTAAGGAAATAAATATTGGCGCAAATAAACGCAAACATGCTGACATTGCACATGAAAAAGGAATTAAAACTTGTCTTGCTACGCTCGGATATGAAATATATATGCAGAGCAAAAGTTGAAGTCTTTATAGAAAAAATATTGGAAGTTATACTTAGTTCTACGGCTCTAAACTAAAGGTATGTTCGATTCCATATGTGATAATCTTATTGTATCTTAGGGTAAACTTAGTGAAAATATTTAGTTGTTTTACACAAAGAAAACTAATATATTTATTCTAATCGATTTATTTGAATCTATGTCTGTGTATATTATGTATATTAGTAAATTACCATATATATCATGCTAATTCATACCACTTTAGTACTTACCACTTGTGCTTTATTCTTTTATAATTCTCATGTTCCTTACGTATATTACGGCATAATTTAAAACTTTTGTCAATCACATAAATAATTTCAAATTCGAATTATACTTCTCATTTTCTCAATCAAATATATAGTTTTTAATGTTAAATCAACACATGGTAGTCAGTGAACCGGATATACGATAATGATTATGTATTACAGTGATGCTTTTCAGGTAAAAACAATTGTACTGGTTATTTAAATATATGTATGTAAAACTATGGGAGTTTAAACTCATGTGATGTTTTCCCTGGTCCAGGGAGGCTGTTAAAAATACAGGGGTCCCTAAGTATGCAACCTGGGCTACTTAGGTATCTATATATCAGGAAATGCTTGAATAAAAATATTTGTTATCGTTTTTTAAAAAAAAGCACTGAAAGATTAGTAGTAGAACACTAGAGGCAAAGATGGTACAACATTTTCCGGGGTTTTTTTTTTGTGTGTAGTTTTTGTACCCAATACACAGTGGGTACGAACACAAAACGCCTTGCAAGAACTAATTTTTTGTTCTAAATCCTAGAAATGAGCGTATTAATTACTCTTTTATTCATTTCTAAATTGTTTTCAAAGTGCAATATGCAAATATCAACAATATTCAGACCTTTATTTAAATAAGAATCCATTGACTTTTTGTCAGATTTCTCCCGTTTACACCATATTTTTACAATAAGGTGAAAGAACATCTGTTATGACTTGACGACACTTTGTCCAATTTATTTTCGACAGTGAACGATATTTTGTTCCTCTTTTCAGAAAATTTATATATCTCGATCTTGAACGATGTTTAGGTCCTTACAATAAGGTGAAAGAACATCTGTTATGACTTGACGACACTTTGTCCAATTTATTTTCGACAGTGAACGATATTTTGTTCCTCTTTTCAGAAAGTTTATATATCTCGGTCTTGAACGATGTTTAGGTCCCATGTAATTACGGGGCCATAGGGATCATATCTAAACTTCGATGTTTCACAGTTCACAATATGGCATGTATGATTCAAAAATTACAAACACAGGTTAAGAAAGACTTAAGTACAGTTTGAGAATAGTTTACGACTGTTATACAGACTTTTTAGTATTATTGAGATTGGAGATGAGAACAAATCAGCAGAGTCCAGTATCGATACGATGCGGGTCAAGTTATTTCACGTAAATTTCATACTTACCAGGAATTGATGAATAAGAATCATTACAGTCAAGTTAAATACTATCCATTACTTCACTAGTTTGTAACGAACTTAGATGAAGGCCTTTAACATGGAGTAAAAACTCTCATCTGACTGTAATTTATAGACGATCCTTATCTATGGTTTGAGCGGACTTCTTTCCAAGATACATGTTTGTATTAAAACACACATTTTCAGATGTTATCTAAATGTGCTAATTACATAAACAGTACCAATTTAACTGCTCCAGCTGATGCGCATTCGGCTACTAATGTCACTTCAATGACGCTCAAGGTCAAAATAAATCATTTAATTGAACTTTTTCAAATTTATCTAGAAAAATGATCCAACAACAATACCAAGAACGAAAAGTCAGATTAAATTTTAAATATTAAATACGTTAACTAGTTAGATGAAACATTTGTGTTTTATTTCAAAATGCAACTTTTAAATAGGAATTTAAATGCGAAATTTGAATTTAATAAACTTTTTTCTAGACCTATCGTGGCAATGCGTATTCTTTATAATTGCTAGGTTTTCCTTATAAAACAAAAATACTTGTAACGAGGAGACAATTATTGCAAAGCAGTTTTCGTAATACGAATGTTTTTTTTTATTATTTGGTTTCGTAATAACGATTTTGGTATTGGACAGGAAAACAAATAAACAATAGCATAAATGTATTTTCGCTCATAAAACAGGATGAGACGAAGACGAGCACATGGTAGTTGGCAGTTCTGGAAATTGTTCCAGGTATTACTTGCAATGGTCGTTACCGACTTTTCATAACGTCAAAAGGGGAACATACGAAAAGTACAAACTGAAGTTAAAGTTTGAAGTAGCATTTAAGGATTTGAAAACGAATGCCCCAAACGACCTTTCTAAAAGGAACTGTCATTGCATATCAAAGTTTTTGCCAAATTTTTTATTTACCTTCGGTTAATGCAACTTTCATTTGTTCCATATTATAATCCGGAACCGATCTAAGAAGCCACTTTACAGCTACCTCCTCATTTCCATCCTAATAATTGATGCAATTCAAAATAGATTAAAACAACGAATAAATAAAGAAAATTGGTTTTTCTCATTGTTGTAATCGAACAGTAGACTGAAATTAGAGACTACTGAATGCAAAATTACAAAATGCTGTATACAAATAATCAAATTACAAATGCTGATAAAAATAAATGTAATTCTTTAATCGTTGCATTTTTCATTGTGTAAAGACCTTGCATAAGTTACATAACAAAAAAAAAACCGTAAAATCCAAAACGGAAAGTCCCTTATCACATGACAAAATCAAAAGATCAAACATAACAAACGAATGATAAACAACTGTCATATTCCTGATACTGCAAAAGTTTCTTTTAATTACAGTTATTTAATAGTGCTGATCAGTATCGAAGTACTTGAAAATTAAGTATTTAATTGGTAAGGCGAACTCATATAGTCATAGTAGAGTCCAAGATATCTCTTCTAAGGATCAAATTCCTATTGTCATCATATTTTTTTTTTTTTTAAACATTTAACAATCAACTTTATAAAGTTTAACCTATTTTATCAAAGTGATAAATATAGAAGCAGTATGAAGATTCAAAGGATATCATACATACCGTATAACCTTAGATGCTTTGTGTTTGTAGTTAAGCGAATTTTTGTACACATATATTTTTTTTTCATATATTCTTACATTAATTAACTTATTATAAACAACACAAGAACCAAATGTACCACATAATACATGACTTTTCTACAATGAGTAATTATACATGTATACAACGGCAAATTGAGTACGGAGTATATGAATAAACTCATCATAGATACCAGGATAAAAATTTTGAACGCCAGACGCGCGTTTCGTCTACAAAAGACTCACCAGTGATGCTCGAATATAAAAAAATTATATAAATGCCAAATTAAGAACAAAGTTGAAGGGCATTGAGGACCAACAAAAGTTTGAAAGATTTTCCAAATACAGCGAAGGAAGTCTATTCCTGCGGTAAAATTTGTATATTTGTATAAATATTGATGATACATTCCAGGATTTGCATTTCCTATACGCATTACTTCAATATTAAATTGTGGCCTCTTAAAAGACGCTACTAATCCAAGGATTAAGGCTTGATGGCCATCTTATTTTTTACATTCGATTAGCAAGAGGGTGGGGAAAAAGTAAAAGCTTACTCATCGGCAGCACATTCGTTCTACCTCGATATTTGCCTTCATGTTTTCGTCGTTTTTGCTTTTAGTGTAATATTTTGTGGACTTTTCTTTGTTGTATAGCTAATCAATACGTAATATTATTTTTTTTTTTTCAAATTAATAATGTTTACACAAAAATTGAGATAACTAATGAAGTTCAGATTAAATAAACTTACAGTACATTTCAAAGCGTCTATTGCTTGTTTTTCTGTAAATCCCGCTGACGTTAATTGCATAACCGACTCATGACTTGGTTTCAAAGATATTTGTTCCTTGCATTTTTGATGGATTTGTCCTGAAATATGAATAAAAGGATTTACGGGATATGTGTCAATAATACAGTAACTTAAAAACGAAAATACACAAACACAGACACGTACATGAGCAAGAATAGGTGGACATATGGTCCTCAATAATAGAGAAGTGTCGGAACAATATATCAAGTTCTTAGTCGACCAAAATTAAGGATAGATTTAAAAATATTTAAAACAGGCTATCAATATCAAGTAGCTCAAATTTCTCAAAATACAAAGACACAAACCAATCATTATGAATAACGAAAACCAGTTACGGACAGAGTTCAAGACAATGAAAATCAACAGGCATATTACCATACGTTGAGGTTAAAATTATAGTGTTTTGAAACTCGTCAACGTTTCTTTGTTATTCCGACCAGATACTTATAGTTTAAATGTACAATAAAAATTACATCCAAAAAAGTGATCGACTGTATTATAGAGCGTTAATAAATAAAGTAAAACCTGTACCAGTAACATTTTTTAATAAAATACTAAAATAGTTCCGCCTGACTTTTGTAAAATCAATATCTATATAGCATATATTGGAAAGTGATATGTGTCAATATTGTTCAATATTTCTCTGATTTTGTAATGCTTGATATCAAAAATATATATCAAAGCACACAGCTGCTGAAGAGTAAACAATAAATAATTTAACTGATTTAAGTATTGGAAATATGATTTATTTATCAATCTTAGTTGGCTTTCAGTAACTGAGATAATTCTCTATGTTCGGTACTTTGTGTCTTTAGTCCTTAGTCTTTGTGTTTGTAGTTTTTGTTTTGTGATTTGTGTCAATCAAGAGAGTCAATAAATTCCAAATTTCTGCTCGCGTAAAAATTAGCAAAACATAAATTAGTATTCTCTGAAAGGAGTAAAAACAAATATAATGTGTGATGCACGAGTACATAGTGTAGGTATGAAAAAGTCAATATTTAGATGAATTAATTTGCAAATCAAAGCATATGTTATATCTATTAAATAACATATTTCAAATGTTCCCAAGACATTAGTCATTTATATATCAGTATTCATATTTTTGAATTGTATTACATATTTCCTAACGCTATTACCTTCGGATAATGCTGGTTTCGTTCTTTTCATTCTATCATCATCAGTTGGTGGTTTTGTTCTTTTCATTCTGTCATCAGTCGGTGGTTTCGATTTTTTCATTGTATTATCATCAGTCTGTGATTTCATTTTTGTCATTGTATCCTCATCAGTTGGTGGTTTCTTTCTTTTCATTCTATCATCATCAGTCAGTGGTTTCGTTTTTTTCATTCTATCATCATCAGTCGGTGGTTTCGTTTTTGTTTTTGTATCCTCATTAGTCGGGGATTTCGTTCTTTTCATTTTTTTCTCATCAGCCGTTGGTTTCTTTCTTTTCATTATATCATCATCAGTCGGTGGTTTCGTTCTTTTAATTGTATCATCATCAGCCGATGGTTTCGTTCCTTTCATTGTTTCATCGCCAGTCGGTGGTTTCGTTTTTTTCATTGTATCACCATCAATCGGTGGTTGCTTTCTTGTCATTCTATCATTATCAGTCGGTGGTTTCGTTTTTTTCATTCTTTCATCATCAGTCGGTGTTTTCGTTCTTGTCATTGTATCCTCATTCGTCGAAGATTTCGTTCTTTTCATTATTTCCTCATTAGTTGGTGGGTTTGTTCTTGTCATTCTATCATCTTCAGTCGGTGGTTTCGTTTTTTTCCTTCTATCATCCTCAGTCAGTGGTTTCGTTTTTGTCATTGTATCCTCATCAGTCGGGATTTTCGTTCTCGGCATTGTATCATAATCAGTCAGTGGTTTCGTTCTTTTCATTGTATCATCATCTGTCGGTGGTTTCGTTCTTTTCATTATATCATCATCAGACGGTGGTTTCGTACTTTTCATAGTATCAATAGTCGGTGGTTTCGTTCTATTCATTCTTTCCTCATCAGTCGGTGGTTTCGTTATATTCATTTTATCAACATCAGTCGCTGGTTTTGTTCTTTTCGTTCTATCATCATCCGTCGGTGGTTTTGTTCTTTTCGTTGTATCATCATCTGTAGGAAGGTTAAGAAGCCAATCTACAGCTTCCTCGAGTCGTCCTCCCTAAATATTGAACGCAAAGTTTTAAATGGAGAAATTCAATTCGAACAATATACTTTAATTAGTTTAAAATCAAAATAACAAAATTCATTAATTTAATGAAAACAGGCTTAAAATTTGTGATTTATTGACATATAAATCTGCAAGTTTGTCTGCTACTGTAATATTAAACATAACACTAACTTTATCGACAAATGTACACTAATGAGTTTAAATTTTTAGTTGGCATTCTGTAAATAAAAACCCATTTATAATTATATTATAATAGTTTAATTTTTTTTTGTACAGTGTGTTTTAACGTTTATGTCATAACTATCATTGCTAGCACTCATATCAATTCCACGTTTCAATGAAGTTAAAACATATAAAGGATTTAAGAGCTTTTGGAAAAAACTAGACTGCAAGTTGTGAAGAGTCAAAAATCAAGCCAAAATATTGTGTACTATAAGGTAAATTAACAAACTTCATTATCAAATATTTGTTTATTTCTTGTGTTTGTGCATGTAAACATAATCAACACTCGATTATATGTGTTAATAGTAACTTTCATTTGGAGCGCGCCAGGTTACCAAATTATAAACCTGGTATCTTTAATGAGATTTTATGAAATTGTAAAACAGTTAGTGTATGTTACCAGTAAGCAAACACCAAAGAACAAAGAAGTAAAATTGTCACAGACCTTTGGTTTTAAGGATTCAATATACATGTCGAGAAGCATAATTTGCATAAAAAGATATGTCATATGAGACTTTGACACACACAGAAAAACACCAATGATTAAAATGTCCTTCTGTTGGCTAACATTAAATTCTCCAAAAAACAAACAACAAATTTCATTTGTAATGTTATAATTATTCCCAATCAAACTGAAATTAAGTAATCATATATGTGTGCAAACATCACCTAAATCTTCAAATTATTTACTTCTAAAACACCATGTATGATGATTTTTTTTTTTCGAGCTGTATCCATCAACTTACTGCAGATAACCATATCATTTTTTTGTGAAAGAAAAGTAGTAACAAATACACATAATTATTAGCACAGATTAATGAAAATAAAGGAAATCAATTACAAATGTGTATTTCATAAATATTTTAAGTTACCGCAATAATAGGAAGTGATCAACAATAGAGAGAAAAAATGTTTATAGGAAATTATTTGCAATAGCTATTATTGATATCTATTCTGTAAAGTCTTACATAGCATTTCAAAGCGTCCATTGCTTGTTCTCTGGTATATCCCATTGACGTCAATTGGATTATCGAGTCGTTACTTACTACAGATGATATTTCGTCTTTGTTTTTTGACTTGAATTGTGCTGAAAAAAACAAGTAATGGGACTTCACACTGCTACGCAATGAACTGTTTATATTTCTGTATCCCAATACAATGTCCCACTCAAATATTTGTCTTGATAATATTTTGAAATACTTATTTTTGTTAACTCTAAAAATAAACTATGTATACAATATGCATAACGATAACATTAAAGTTGATAAAAACCGAACAATACATGTAACCGACTACTTGTATGGTTGTTCAATGGCAAAGTTGAAACAAGATGAATAGCTTTTCTTCTATATTGTTTACACTTGTTACATTAATTCTTAAATTGAAAATCTTAGCTATGTAAAGCCAATTTTCGAAGATATAATCTTTATTATATAAAAATAAGAAGATGAAGTTTGATTGCCAATGAGACAACTATCCACTAGAGACCAAATGACGTAGTTAACAACTATAGGTAATCATACGGCCTTCAATAATGAGCAAAACCCATACCGCATAGCAAGCTATAAAAGGCCATGAAATGTAAAACAATTCAAACGAGAAAACCAACAGCCTGATTTATGAAAAAAACAATAAATGAAAAACAGATATGAAAGCTTCTTTTGCTTGTTTCCTAGTAAATCCCATTGACCTTAATGATATAACCGATTAAATTTGTTCACCACACTGTGGCTTAAATTGCGCTGAAAAAGAATGAACTTTGATTGAAGGTTTTTTACTGTTGGTCATGATATATTTTCATCAATTAACTGAAATTTCTTATTCAGGAAAAAGTAAAATAACAAAAAATACTGAACCCAAAACGGAAAGTTATCAAATGGCAAAATTGAAACCCAAAAAACATCAAACGAAAGGAAAAAAAATGTCATGTTCCTGGCTTGTAACTAGCATTTCCTTATGTAGAAAATGGTGGATTAAACCTGGTTTAATAGCTAGCAAAACCTCTCACTCGTTTAACAGTCGCATAAAATTTCATTATATTGACAACAATGTGTGAACAAAACAAACAGACAAAATAAGTAAAAATGTCAAAACCGTGGTATAGCAGTCAACATTGTGTTATAATCTTAATCACTATAAAAACAAAGAAACATGTCACCAAAGCTAAACATATGACATATAGACAAAACACATAAGCAAAAATGAAAGACAGGAATACACACAACGACCATAGCACAATAATAAAATTGCGGGATGTATAAGTACCGAGCTACGCCAAAAGGATATTACCACAAATAGACTAAACAGTAAATGTAAATAATTTACAAAGACAAATAAAAGAACACTATAACACGTACTTCAGATGATAAACAACGTCAGTACCTAGAATCTATACTTCAAGACCATCATGTATTATTTGTGAACTTGATACGGAATATTTATCAACAAGGTCTTGGTATCTTCCGATTGACTTTTTTAGAAAAAGGACGAGACGTTCTTTGACATAACCTGGTTCATCAACTTTCTGCTCAGACACTGGTGTCGTTTTATAAAGTCTGAGTAGCAGCTGCAAGCTCTTGAATACCGAATAAGTTGTATATCCCATATGCAGGTGAAGTTGGTACATTGCTACTAAGGTGGGGGAAATTGATAATTTAAGATTGAAATTGTCTCGTTTGTCATCGATTCTAGTACTGAGATGACCGCTTATGTCAAATTGAAGGTATGAGTCTAAAAATGAGCCTAATATATATATGAATGATACGGTACATTTTATATTCCTATAACTGCACTTGTAAGTAAGAATGTCATACCTTAACTTCTTATTATAGTAGTTGTAATCTTTTACTTGTGTACTTTATTTGTTGGTTTGTGTTTGTATTAGTTAATTAAGAACACAAACACGGTATTACATAACCCAGCACTAAAATTCACAGGTCTCAAATTAAAATTTTGTTGTTATATTTGTATAAGTAAGAGACAATGTAAACGCTGGTTTGTAGAAGGGTAACACGTACAAATCCTCAATTGTTACGCACAAAATGTCTAAAGTGTTATTTTCATCAACTTCGATCATAAGACTGATTGATTGATAAACTTTTCTTTATGCCGTAAGAGAAACATTTAACAATGAACTGGTACTATGACACTTGATGAAACAAACATTCCTCTACAACACTTTTGTGACAAACTTCATACTAAATATACGAAATGATAGTAGACAAAAACATTTAACAATGAACTGGTACTCTGACACCTGATGAAACAAACATTCCTCTACAACACTTTTGTGACAAACTTCATACTAAATATACGAAATGATAGTAGACGAAAACATTTAACAATGAACTGGTACTCTGACACCTGATGAAACAAACATTCCTCTACACCACTGTTGTGACATACTTCGTACTATAGATACGAAATGATAGTAGACAAAAACATTTAACAATGAACTGGTACTATGACACTTGATGAAACAAACATTCTTCTACAACACTGTTGTGACATACCTCGTACTAAAGATACGAAATGATAGTAGACAAAAACATTTAACAATGAACTGGTACTCGGACACCTGATGAAACAAACATTCCTCTACAACACTGTTCTGACATACTTCGTACTATAGATACGAAATGATAGTAGACAAAAACATTTAACAATGAACTGGTACTATGACACTTGATAAAACAAACATTCTTCTACACCACTGTTGTGACATACTTCGTACTAAAGATACAAAATGATAGTAGACAAAAACATTTAACAATGAACTGGTACTATGACACCTGATGAAACAAACATACCTCTACACCACTGTTGTGACATACTTCGTACTAAAGATACGAAATGATAGTAGACAAAAACATTTAACAATGAACTGGTACTATGACACTTGATGAAACAAACATTCCTCTACAACATTGTTGTGACATACTTCGTACTAAAGATACGAAATGATAGTAGACAAAAACATTTAACAATGAACTGGTACTCTGACACCTAATGAAACAAACATTCCTCTACAACACTAGATGGTTTGTTATCCAAAATCGTATAATCAAACCAAGTATTGATTGTCTTATTAAAACAAAAACAACTTATTCAATAAAATTGAAAAATAAAATGTTCAAATAAATTCAATAAATGTTGTGACATCCTCTGTACTAAAGATAAGAAAAGGCAATAGATAGCTAACTGATGTTCTAAACTTGTATCGTGTATTTTGTTTCTTATGACATGCTATTTAAAGCTCGGGTCAATTAGGAAGTGCCACTTCTTTGATCACGAGTACTGTGTCATACTCTAACCTTTCTATCAAAATAACCGCTTTTACCTGCTATATAATCAGGGTTCGCTGTACCACAGTTTGCGCAGAATTTGATCTCATAACTAAGGAATGTAGCGCAAGGATTCCCGTTTATTTTCCCAAGGCAAGTTGCTCCTATCTTAAACCCACAGTTATCGCAAAACTTCTGAGTTTTGTGTATGTCGTGTCCACAACTTTTACAACTTGTTTTCCCTGAAAAAAAAATCGATACATAGTTTGGCAGGTTCAAATCATCTATGTTATGAATAATGCGAGTAATTAATCCGTATGTGTATAATTTTTACCACATGGGAATATATGCAAATCAGGCAAGTGGTCGGATATAAGCGTAATATGTATTAATGTTCTTGTGACAGACAGTCGAGCCTCAATAAAAGGGAGACTGAAGCTACTGTACGGATTTGAAAGCTAAAACTTAATCTTAATTAAACCATTGTCGTGACGTCAGCCTATTCATTTACCGTGGATTTTTTTTCTAGAATCAACGCTTCCTAAATCTGTCGCTTAAATGGAATCACCAAATTATATTCAATTGTTTTCTTTGTGTGCCTAATTTCATTAAGTTTGAATTGGCCAATTTACCAATTTCTTTTCACTATTGGAATTAATTTAAAAATTTGCCTTTAATTTTTATATGCCTTCACTGAGAATCGAACCCCTCCTTGAAATATGTTATGTGTGACTGACTTTAACACATCGACGAAACCTCTCGGCTACCAATGAGTTGCAGTTTAAATGTCTAGTTTAAATATATAAATGAACATATGATACACATCGGTTCAACGGACGCACAGGGCTTGTACCTTTATGTATACATGATAGACAATCGTATAGTATATAACTTGGTAGCCGCGAAAAAAAACATGGTTAATATCAATGAGTTAAAGGTAGAGACTTGACGGTTTAGGTTCGAATCCATGTATTCTGTTTGTTGTCTCTATTCTTGAGGGGGGCCTCGGTGGCCGAGTGGTCTAGGTAGTTACTACTGTAATCACTAGCCAGTCAACACTGAGGTTGTGAGTTCGAACTCCGCTCGTGCGGGTGCACTCGACTCCAATCTTAATTGACTAGGATTGTCAGTTTTCCTATCAAAGGTCGGTGGTTTTCTCCGGGCACTCCGGCTTCCCCCACCAATAAAACCTGGCCGCCACGAAATAGCCCAAAAGCGGTGCTTAAAAGTGGCGTTAAAACACCAAAAATCAAATCAAATCAAATCTATTCTTGAGTTTTTCCGTTTTTCTTATTTTGTATGTTACTGTTGATTTTTTTGTAATAATAGCGGGTTTTCTCGTTTACTTTTAGATTATTATTGGCTGTTTTATAAATATAGTATGCTTTCATCTGTTTTACTACATATTATTAAAAATGTTTTTGTTGCAATTCCCTATGCGAGAAAATCGTGATGTGTCTTGAATTGAGCTTATTGATAGAATTTTCGGTAGCATACTTATTATATGTACTTAACTTTGAAAAGACATCAACACAATAGTTTAAGTTAGAGATACAATGAATAAGCGTTGATTCATGAAAAACAAACCATTCGCCCTCCGGGCTACTGATTTTTTTTTTCAAGAATCAACGCTTATTCATTGTATCTATAAACGGTGGTTTTGTTTTTATTTTCTTTAGAAATTAACCTGGTTCCTTGGCAAAACATTTTTTCAATTATTTTCGTTGTATATTTATGGTTGTCTGTTAAAATAATATTCAACTGGGATGTTAATTAAACTATTTACAAAATGGTGTCTGATATTGAAAGAATAGAGGAAAGATTGTGCGGTACATTCTACAGAACAGAAACGATTCTGATCTTTTTCAATTAAATCGTAAAGATGAAAATGTGTTTGTACTTACTAATTTGACACAATTTCCCCTAAATAGTAGGAACCGACAACTCACCCGAATACTCATAAAATAATAATTCTAAAATCCGTCACAGTTTAAATGGTTTGCCTATGCTATATATATTGCTTAAAACATTAAAAGACAGAAGAAGCGTACAAAAATAAAACTACATGTAAATCAACAATATTGTTTAATGATTTAATAAAAAAAAAAGAACTTGTTCTACCTGAGTTTTTTTCAATGTTTGCTGTTCCGCAGTGTGCACAGAATTTGGATTCATAACTGACAAATTTAGAGCATGGTATTCCATTAATTTTTCCAATACATACATCTCCAAGCTTATTACCACACTTATCACAAAACATTTGGTCTTGCCGTATGTTATGCCCACAATTCTTACATCGTTTCTGAACAGATGAGTTTGTTGACACTGAAAAGGCATCCAATAAAGTACTATTACGGACATATAGCTTAACGATTTCATAACCATAATGTTTATTTTCTTTTTAATTGGTATAAATGAAACGGGGTAAATATCATAATCTTTCGAAATAAAAGAAGGGAACCATTTGGTAGACTTTTGAACTTTTTAATTTGTTTTAGTGTGTAATATTTGTCTAAGAGACCTAACGGAAATGTAAATAGATGTATCTTAATAATTTTTACTGAAATAGAGGGTCTTTCTTTCATTATTTTATACATACCATACTGACGTTCCATAACTTCAGCACAATATGGTAATATACTGAAAAGAGTCGATGTCGGATTTTTGTTATGTTTTATGATAAAGACAAATCTGTTTTGGTAATGATGTGCACTAAGGATAATATTTTTTCCTTTGACTTCTATTAGAGAAATTGTATCGTGTATGTTTCACCTATAACATTCTTTGAAATGGAATATAAAAATAAGAAGATGTGGTATGATTGCCAATATGACAACTCTCCACCAGAGACTAAAATACATAGATAGTTGTCTCATTGGCACTCATACCACATCTTCTTATATCTATATAGAGTTTAACAACTAAAGGTCACTTTACGGCCGTCAACAATGTGCAAAACCTATACAACATAATCAACTATAAGTACATACTATACTGGGTTATATATAAAATCGAAAATACGATCATTTCTTAGGGATTCAAAATTGTATGTAAAATTGGTTTTCTTTCTCGTTCTTTGATACACAATGGAAAAAAAAAAAAAACATTTTACCTTTTATTTTTAGTGTCGAGACTATAGAATAGCTATGAGAAAAGTATGACCATGTGCAATAACAAAATATAACTATTTATGAAATATGAAATATTACAAATGACTTAAGCTCGTTTTCAATCTCCAAGGGCCGGCGAATTTCATCCTATATTTCACATTTAAATTAAACTTTTTCTTATTGATGATTATATTTGAGTCATGATTTTTTTAAAGTTTCGTTGAAAATAGAAACTTACATATTTCTGCATTCTTTAGTTTAAGAAAAAAACTCACATAGCTTTAAAATTGTTTACCGTGTTTCATTGGTATAAAGACAATAGTAAAACAATAATTTATTATCAGACACAGTTGCGGTCTTGAGGTGTTCATTTAAATCCCATTTCTCACTCCGATTTCCATCATCTTGGCTTTCACTGGAGTCACTTTCTCCTGTGCTTTCGTTGCCCGGTTCAGATGAGGATTGAACTAAAATATTATACAGAATAACTGTACTTTTTAGTTTCTTGAAGTGGTAGATGGAATAATGTGTACATTATAAATAAAAAGTTGAGTATCATGTGTTGTTTATTACGTAAAACCATTAGTTCGATAAGGCCTTAAAAGAAATTTTCAGTTTTTATTTTTAATTGACATAACTCGACATACCAATCCTATTTGAACTTACTTAGTCAGTTTATTGAAGCAATAGTGAAGGAATGATAGACTGTGTAATTTTATTTTGGTGTATATTTCGTTTTAATAGAGATTATTTGCTAGCATGGATTATTTTAAATTTCAACTAACATCAAATCCTCATATTTTGTTTTATAGATTATTGGGTTATTTTATTGACATTATCGTTTTAAGGGAATAAATGAATAAGTGTCGTGTATTATATTTGTTTTTCGTTAATCGTATTCTACTTAAATCAGGCCTTTTCAGGTTTTCTCGTTTGAATTGTTGTACATATGTTACTGTCGTGGACTTTAATAGCTTACTATATTGTATGGATCTTGCTCATTGTTGAAAGCCAGAGTGTGACCTATATTTGGTTACATCTACGTCTTCTTGGCTATGTTGGATAGTTTTATCATTTGCCATTATACAACATTTTCTTATTTCTATTTTAAGTTTATCATAATCTAATGCACCGATCTTACTGAAGCATTTTAGTAAACCAATATATTTAAATTTCCAAAAAAAATAAAAAAAAAATAAAAAAACACTTTGTAAATATAATGCGTCTCAAGTACTTTTCCAAATGTAAACTCATCAGTTTTAAATACCAACACACGTGAAACGAAATATAAACAAAAGGGATCTAAAATTTACGTATGTGTGAAAATTGAAAAGCTATTAAATCAAAATTTGGTCTAAAAATATAAATCAATGAAATCTGACGTGAGATGACTCATAATATACAGTGTCAAACCAGTAGATTCAATGACGCCTGAAATTAAGGGTTGAAAAAGACTTACTCCATTAGAATGTATGTAGGATTTTTTTCTCGACTGGCAAGATGAATACTGCAATTGACTGATTAAGTAAATACATAATTTTTCAAATAACATTAAAAATTTAGATAAAAATGACTCACGTTCGGGCTAATAAATATGAACCGTAATACATACGAAAATATAAAGTTGTATGCAAAAACGACAGCTGAAACATAGATACGTAAAACTGTTACCTGGAACATTGTCAGTGATTGACGATCCAAAATCTAAACAGAATGCAGATTCATTACTGACTAATTTAGAACATGTTTTGCCATCTTTTATTCCTGAGCATACAACTCGTTCTGGGTTCATGCTTTTACAAGTTTTTGGTAATAAATCTGCTACCTTTTTTCCGAATTATCATTTTATCACTGAAAGATATAATTTTACACTATCTAATTTATTGTCTAAATTCATATGACTGTTTTTATAAATAACTTGCGGTATTGTTTTTCTGTGAATAAACTCAATATTATGTATTTTTATCTATTTCCTTCGGGTATTCATTTGCCAAAACTATGTTTTACTTCAATTAACCCCTTAAAAGATTTTTCAATTAAATGAGAAATTAAAAACAGAAAATACAGAAGTATAGAGTATTCAGTTACACTCTTTGATAACAGATCTATGAGGTTAGATCGACACTTCTACAATGACCATGTATATGGTCAACACTTTTACAATGTGAATCTATAAGTTCGAAACGATTAGAATGAGAACGTATAAGGTCGAGACAAAAGGCCGCATCAGAATGTAAGGCATTCTGTGTAAAAATTTCAAAAACGATATGATTACCTATGTTCTCGAATTTCTGAAATGGCTAACTAAGTCAAATATTCTAATGTTTAGATTGTAATTATAAGCAACAGCTTGTATAATTAGATATTTCAGAATATTTAGAACAAATGAGAATAGTTTTGATTTTTTTTTAAATATTGTCTTGTACAAATCAATACTTTTCATCGGAAAAGGAAAGTGGTTTCACTGCAATTCAGTCAGTTTGCACACTTTTTACAAGGATCTAATATTCTCATTATTTTTACTTATTAAAATGTATATGCATTCTCTTTTGGCAAAAAAAACATCAATTTCCAAAAGCAAGTCAATATTAGTGAGTGGTATGAACGCGCAATGAGATATTGACTCTTTAATAATGTGAAAACATTCAAGAAACTATTAAAATTGTGACAAACAAAATTAATGTTTTACGTGCAAAATATGGCACTGGTATTGCTTCCTTGTTATTGCTTCTCCTTGACATGCTGAACTTCATGAAATAGCTTTGTAATCAATAAACGTCTACCTATTTGTAGTAGAAGATTTGTGCATACCATAAACACCTTTTACATGTTTTTAATTCTTAATATACTTGTTATAGTCAGACACATATATCTTAATGAGCAACAAATAAACAGGGTCTTTTTGGTTTCCTTCATAAAGTTAAATGAAAAAAACTTAAACGTATACCAAGACCATTAAATATGGAATGTCATGATGTGGTATGATTGCCAATGAGACATTCCTCCATCCAAGTCACAATGTATAAAAGGTTAACAATTATATGTCAAAGTACGACCTTTAACACGGAGCATTGGCTCACACCGAACAACAAGTTATAAAGGTCCCCAAAATGAAGGCTGCTTTAAATAAAATATTTATAGATAAATCTTAAATTCAAGATACAAATAAAGCTTGAGTTTCATCAAATTGGCAGGAACAAATTCAGGGGAAATAGTCATGTACCGTTTAATAATAAAACAAGAATCGCTACTATGATATTAAAAATTTCACATGGTTTTCTTAACGAAAACTACGGTGATCAATTCTGGATAATAAGGCTGGATGGCGGACAGGGTATCGATCGGCAGAATTTTATTTTCATTTTAACAGATTGAGAACCGTTCAAACATTATTTTTCAAAATTCAATATTGAACATGAATTACCGATGTCAAATTTGAGTTTCACGATATATCCAGTTTTGCTGTAGTTTCCCAGTCTCTTCTTTAAAGGAATTGATAAAAGATGTTATTATGATAAGTTTCATTATTTATTTTCGTAAATTTCAAAATTTAAGGGAAAATGCATGTTTTCAAACGTAATATGCACATAAGAATACTAATGTTCAATTTTGAAATTATTTTCTGGCAGTTGACCGTTGGTTAGTACTGTGATTAACTTGAAAGAATTTGTACATGTTGCATATTTTTCGTCTTTTTCATCAGTGAGAAGAACTTTAAGGAGACATTCCGTACTGTAACTTCCAGAAAATGGAAGTTATTGTACGATATGACGCATCTGAATAGAAGTTGTAGTTCAGGCTGGCTCCTCCCCTTAAACATCTTTATGATTTGTAGAACAGATATTTTCATAGGCAAATACATGAAACCATGACGCAATTTACCTTTATGGTAGTGTCAAGTATTTTTCCTGTACTTGTATTCTATTGAGTATCTTTTGATATTTAACACATCAAGATAAAGACAGGAGATTCCAATAATTAGGATAACCCCACCATATGTTCACGTGCTCATCCTCAGTCAGGAATATCGTAAGTGGATGTGTTTATGTTTTTGTGATTAATGAATTTTTTGTGATATTCTTTGTTTAATAAGTTCACAATTTCTATGATATGAGGTGATTAAGAGCATGATATATTGACATCTTTTGTTGAATAACATATCATAGATACATGTCAGGGGCGTTATCCTCATACGAATATCCAAAATCTCATGTTTTACCTAACTAAAAAAATAGCAGATCTCAAGCTAGCATAATCAACTAATATTCAAGGGTCACAAATTCGCACAATGATCTTAGGGCAATTGGTTTAATTAATTTTTACAGGATATTTCAGACAATGCATTGCAGTGGATAGAACGGTAAAGGTTTCATTCTACAAACTCATCAAAGATAGCTAAACAATTCTATACTTATAGCAAAGATATATGAAAATAACACGTTATAAATTTCCTAGTCTTGAACTACAATCATCAGGAACGCAATGGGTGTATAAATACGTAGAAACATTAGGAATTATTCGAACAATAGGGATAAAAAAAGAATTGCCAAATCAACTTTTCCTGAAAGAGTTGGAACCTCATTTCTAATTTGTTATTTTTTCCACAGGAAGATTTAAAACTAAAATTATAAATCATTCAGTGCCAAAGCAATTCTACTAAGCTGGTGACACGCATTTGTACTAATAGTCCCCCAGTAGTGGTATCGAGCCAGTACTAGTAAATGAAAATGACAATTGTATAATTTTCGTGTGTCCAGTTTCACTCCTTATGTTAAGTTTAGTGGTATGAACGCGCAATGAGATATTGACTCTTTAACAATGTGAAAACATTCAAGAAATTATTAAAATTGTGACAAACAAAATTAATGTTTTACGTGCAAAATATGGCGCTGCTATTGCTTCCTTGTTATTGCTTCCCCTTGACATGCTGAACTTCATGAAATAGCTTTGTAATCAATAAACGTCTACCTTATTGTAGTAGAAGATTTGTGCATACCATAAACACCTTTTACATGTTTTTAATTCTTAATTTACTTAATCTTAGTCTTTTTTTTTTTTTTTTTTTTATGTTGGTTCATTTATATGTTTGGGAGTTTAGTGTGACGTCCATTTTTGCTGAACTAGTATACATTATTGTGGCCTTGGGCTGTTTTCTGCTCTTTGGTAGGGTTGTTGTCTCGTTGACTCATCCCCCGTTTTCATTCTCAATGTTATGATGCAATGGATAAGCTTGGCTTGCATTTAAGCATTAGTGTTTGCGATGTGTTGAAGTCTCACAGTCAATGTTTGTTAAACAACAAACTGAAAGTGCTGTTTTCAGTAGGGCTTTTTGTTAAATCCGTGCAGGTATTTTGTGTCATGACTTGATACGAATATCTCTTCTGTTTTATTCTGTTAATCAAAAGGGTATATACGTGCTGTTAATGCATGGTTAGTATACAAACAGTTATAACCTAGTTTCCTCGTTATATGACGTTTATTAAGCTCTGGAAACTATCCACTCCCTTATATCAAAAATAAAATAATGAAATAAAATAATATACGGGTGTCAATTGGTTCAATACTCAACATTCAACATTTGAAATAAAATTCATCAAGATCTGACCCATGTTGTTTCACTCAAAAATTAACATTCCAAACAGCTGTAGAACTAGAACCATTTAAATTTATACACAAAAACAGTCGATGAAACTTACAGTATTTGATATCAATTATTTTTACCGGAAATGGTAGTTCATTTCAATTCAATGCCTGTAGAAAATTAATGTTTAGCGCTTTTCATGCGTTATGTACCTTTAATTGCATATGTGTTTTAAATTTCTTCATTGTATTTGAATATCTATCAACATAGTTACCTTTATTGTTAATTAAATAGGATGTGTATGGTTTATGTACTGATTTGCTTTGATAACGTAGTTCCCTGTGTGATTGTTTAAATTGCTTTGATCCAACCTTAGGAAAACAAAGGATATGGGGTATCCATCAAGAACACAAAATCAGTACATGTACAGCAAAAAACAATCAAAAAGCAAAGGAACAGCGCTTTTATTGCTGTTCTTCATCGCAAAGTCACAGTGAGGCCAAACACGGAGCAAAAAAACTCTCGCCTCACTGCAAGTTTAAGACGGCCCCAAGCACCGGCTTGAGCGGAATTCTTTACAAAAGTAATTCGGATAGACTTTGTAAGATGTAATACCACCAAATCGGGCCCGGTCAAAAAAGAACATACTGGAAAGTAGTACATATTGAAAACAAAATAGTTCCTAAGCATAGGTGTAAATATCAAACTATGTAGAACATATTTTAGTAATTAAGGTATCAAATGAAAAGGTGAAGGACTGGTTACCCTTGTAGAACACATATTTATTGATAATTTTGAATAATACAAATACGTATGAATGAATTCTGAAATTGAGGGCATATACATGTATTGCCTGTTTTCTTAGATATGTACCTGGTTTGGTGTATCCAAAAATCCGGTAACCAGTACGTTCCGATGTATAAATAACGGTATATTGATCCCGTCCCCATAAAATGTTTGGAAGTGAAAATTTTAACGTGGATAGGAATGAGGGCCAATAATAGGTAGTGTGCGTCTTATCAAAATTTTAGTACACAAACTGGTTAAAATTGAGAGAATGATGTGGCATACATCAAAGAGGTTATTTCAAGAATAAATGCACCATTACTTTAAAAATACTGAAGAACAAACATATCAAGCACGGGCAACTCCCCACGGCCTCCACACAGCACGAGAAACAAACTCTGTTATTATAATAGAATATGCATGTTTAAAACATTGATTTGTAATATGACGATTTACAAGCTCAATATAGCTTACGTTTATCAATGCTAGAATTTGTCTATCCGAATATGCAAACATACTTTACCGATGTTTTAATCTCATAAATCGATAACGATGACAAATCTAGTCAACAAATAAATATTGAGGATATCGCAAAACTCCAAAAGTATCGAGACCGGAACCCTATTGATTTGAGACACGTATATATCAATTCGTGATGGTGACTATAACACTTATGTAGTCCATATTTTAATATGCTAACGACAAAATTTCAAAAATTAATGTTGAGTGTCTTGTCTTGTTTATGCATTAAAAGAGAAAAGGCCTTAGATTCCCAGCAAATTGGCAGTCATTCAGAAATACGACTATATTCATTTTGTTAAGTTTTTTTTAAATCTGTTCAGATAAAAGTACTGTTTTGAAATTACACTAAAGGTATTGATCGAAAAAAATTATTAGCATGAAGTTATTCTACCTTTATTTCATTTATCATTGACCTACTCTCAATTTCACTGTAAATACTGTAATCTGTATGTATTCCGGTGATAGAAGTGAATTCTACTAATTATCAATAAAATGTATTATCGCTATTTTACGAAATTTTCCTTTGATCTTGCTGACTGATAATTTCCTTTCTCAGCGGAGTCGAGTGATATGAAAAATTATCGCTAGAAACTAAGGCTGCACGTGCTGGTTGTCAATGAAATTAACAACGTCGTCATAGGTAAAATAGCGATAAACAGATTATCATTAGTCATCTCAACTCGATTGCTTTTCTCACTTTCGCCTTTCTGGCTCAAGCAAGAAAATCAATCTCGTTGAGATAACCAACGATAATCCATAATTATTCTAAAATATATTCGGTCTTGTATATCTTAAAACGCACTAGTGAATCGATGTTGAAATAGACAGCAATTGAAAAAAAAATGAAAATATCTATGATAGTTGATGTCAATACAAAAGTACTGAATACTAGGCCGGTGGTAGCCTAAGGGACGACACGTCCACCAGCAGTGGCATCGACCTTGTGATTGTACAAACTCATCAAAGATACCACGCTAATTTGGAACGGCTGACGAGTGTACATAAGATTCATTAGTGGAGATAAATTAAAATCAAATCAAATACGAAGTCGAAAAGCATTCGAAACCAAACATTTCGACATGTTGGACCAAATACGACTGAGACCATTTTTGCCTTGGGTAGAAAACCTTCGTTCATCGAATAATTCAAATGTTTATAATATAGCAAAATCCTCTCGACCAATGAAATTATAAGATTTGATGTTCCTGATTGTGAAGAATAAATGTAAATCATGTTCCAAGTAAGGGATTATCATATTGTTTTGGCCTATTTACAAAATAAAGAATATTAATGAAGGAGTTACACTTTCCCCGAAGCATATTTATCAGCTTCAATGAATTATTGATTGAAAGTTGAATATAAAAATAAACAAAAAAATGTAAATAAGTTTGAAGTTTAATGGTGCAGTAAAATTTGTACCGTTTGTGTTGTTATGTGAATATGCGTAACTTCAAAATTATCCCAAAAAATGCAATATCAAAGCAATGCAAAAAAAAAATTAAATTGAATTTAAGAATGTCGTTAGCTCTTATGCTTGCCATAACTCAGATTACTCATCAATACTGAATCTGCAGTTAGAATAGGCATATCTCATATACCAATTAATTTAAATAGGAAAATAAAATAAACTTTTGACATTTAAATTTTAGTTAATTCAGTAGTATTTGATGTTAAGAGCTGAAATAAAACTGGCTTTGGAATACAATTAAGTTTGAGCTCGGAATTTAAATTTATTGAATTTAACTGCAAATAAACAAAACGATAATTCCTCACTAAAATATTGCATAATTCAAATATATTTATTTGTCTATGTTGTGTTTTGTGTGCTATTGTTTGTCCTTTGGTCTTCTGGTCTTTTTTTTTTTTTTTTTTGCCATGGCGTTGTCAGTTTATTTTCGACTAATGAATTTGAATATCCTTTTGGTATCTTTCGACTCTGATTTACATTTATACTCACAATTAGAAAATTTATGCAAGTTATACCATTTCCTTGTTTTAATCTTGTATCTAATGTCTTAAACACAATCTATAAAAATTTCCATAATTAAAAGTAAGTCCATACATCACTCGGACTAACCAATAAATGACTTGCCTGAAAAGGATGTCATGCATTAATTATAAACATAACACTGACAATGGAAAACATTCTTGATTAAAACCAATCAAGAGCCCATTTGAGCCTTGAGCACTTTACAACATCCTAAGTTTGCAAGAGAATGATAATCCTTTTCTTCATGATAAGTTCTCGCTAACGCTCGTAATGAATCATGAAGCGGGATTATCATGCTCTTTCATATACTTAGAAACAGTAAATTGATTTTATAAATGATATTAAGCATGCTGAGTTTCTCTAGCAGTGGTCCAATCTGTTATTTTACTTTGAAGACCATAATACTTATCTAATTGCAATGTTTTCAGCACGGATAAAAAAAGATCTGTCTGTACTGTTAAAAAACTTACTAGACTTAAGTTTATTGATTTTCATAAAACATAAAGTACGTAAAATAAAATCTGCTATTGACAAATTCCTGAGTAACATGATAATAGGGCATTTACATGACATTATTTGTGTTGAGATAACAATTGTCTACCTTCACGTCGTACGTTAAACACGCGTCTTACCTGTTTCTATAAGCAACTGTATGTACCTGTGAAATATGCAAAAGGATGTCGCTTACTGGTAGATAACTCTGACAAATATTTAAGAAAAACAGTGGATGAAAACGGTTAAATCTTAAGGCGTTTTGTGTCAAGGAAAGTGTTTCAGAGCTGTTGTCAGTGATTAAAAATTAGGTACATAAACAAAACATGCGAAATTCTTTGTATTTTGTCGGAATTGTCTGTACATATACTAGCGAGTTGTTCTTATAAACATATTTTTTTTCTGTCTGATAAATAATTCATGTATGTTTTAGTTTGACTAATTATTACACACAAACATGTATTTATTGTATATGATTATAGTTAATAATGGTTGTTTAAAACAGATTGGTGACTGCTGATTTAAAACTTGTTTATGATTTATTTTTTATTAAGAATTATACCGCAATGTTCATAAAATATAGATTTTCGGAAATAAAACAATTGTTCATTATTTACATGAACCTATATGATACTTTGATTTTAGTATAGACTGATAAAACGTTAAATGCGCGCATCGGACAGTGCGCTACATTAATATAGAGTTAAGCAGATCACAAGTGAGAAAACTATCGACCTGAGACCATAGGTCAAGGGTGTAAATAACTATATTTCAAACATGAGAATATCCATTGCTGTAGAGAAAAAAAACCAAAACCAACCCACTTTTGCTTTTATGTTTTTATACAGTTAATGAGACAGAATGCGATTGCAATTTCCTTATTTCGTATACTACTGCACATATTTTGGTAATCTGTTCCTATAAACAAGTGTTTGCTTATATCTGATTAATATTGTATATTCGGTTTATTCTGACAAATTCGAGAATATTTGCATTGAAATAACAAATACATAATGTCTTTTACCAAGAGCCGCATAACAAAATTCATTGATATGTAAAAAAAATGTTATTTACGTAATATAAAACTACCACAGCTTTCAAATATTTTTACGATAGATCAAGAAAATCGATTGATTAATTGTGTATAGTGATTAACCTGAACGTCCAGAAGAAATCATTGTATTAATATTCCGGACGAGTCTAGAAAATACTTTGTTGTTTTCTGTGTATTTCATGTATAGCGTTTTTACTTACCCGACTTTTTTTATTAATGATGGCTATTTTGTTTCTTTCATTTGAGAAAATTGTGCATGTCGTCATGGTTATTTGTATCGTTGGATTGCTGTATCATTTACATGGACCCAGCATAGTTTTGTATTTCTATTTGAGCTTCTTTTTTATTATTCGAGTTTTTTCCCCCACCGGTATCACTTGTCACACAAGTCTTAGCACTATACTTTAGACTCGATGGCTCACCTATTTTTTTTTTTCATTAGTACACAGTATATTATCAGGAAATTATTGCACGACCGCTAACTTTTCTAATATCTAGCTGTTGTAAAAAGTAAAAAAAAATTACCACTCCAAGGAAAATCCAACGGAAAGTCCTTTATCAAATTACAAAATCAAAAACTCAAACACATCAAACGAAAGGAAAAACAACTGTCATATTCCTGACTTGGTACAGGCATTTCCTTATGTAGAAAATGGTGGATCAAACCTGGTGTTATAGCTAGCTAAACCTATGACTTGTATGACAGTCGCAAAAAAATCCATTATATTGTCAACAATGTGTGAGCCAAACAAACAGATATAATAGGTAAAAATGTCTAAAATTGGGATACAGCAGTCAACATTGTGTTATAATCTTAATCACTTCATGTATAAACAAAATAACTATTTCAACAAAGAATAAATAAAAATGGCATATAGACACTCTGTGGACAAAGTACATATTAAGCAAAAATGTAGACAAGAATACAAAAAATGACCATATCACAATAACACAATGCCGGGATTTATAAATACCGAGCCACACCAAAAGTATATTACCAAAAATGGACTAAACATTACATATTAAAAATATACAAAGACAAATAATTTCTAGTTCTAGAGGATATATCAATGGAACCCAATCTGAAAAGTTAGGATTGTAAATTGAAAGAACATTATAAATATATCTGAATGTGAAATTGAATTATCTGGCTTCTTTTATCTTCTTGTCTTTGACAAGTGTCTGAAGGAAATCCGACTCATATGAAAATAAGAAGTGGTCGGCAAGGAGAGGCACACAGTTCGATCCCATAGGAATGACGACAATTTGTTGAAAAAGCTTAACTCCAAAGTCAAGAAATATGTAGTCAATAAGAAACTCCAGCATTCTGATCACTTGTACCTCTGTAAGTGTTGGTCGCACTTACTTTACAATACTTTGTTCTGATGGCCACTAGCAAAATTATTATATTATATTATATTATATTATATTATATTACATTATATTATATTATATTATATTATATTATATTATATTATATTATATTATATCATATCATATCATAATATTATATTAATTATATTATATTATATTATATTATAATATTATATTAATTATATTATATTATATTATATTATATTATATTATATTATATTATATTATATTATATTATATTATATTATATTATATTATTATGCTTTTCTATTCTATTCCTTAATTACTTTTAAGGTAGAGAAAACATTTATATTTATATATCCGACAAATATTTTCTTACCTTGATGAGCACGAAGCTTTCAGTGTGAAGTTCGAACTGATAATGTATGTTTTATATCTATTGATTTCTTAATATATCGGCGAAAAAGATCAAAATGTTATCATAAACAAATAGCATATTTGTCTATCTCAACAAGGATATATTTCGATTGCTATAGTTATGAAACTTTGTCAATCTAACAAAAGTGACGAATACTGCGACAAATACATTTTCGTAACAGATAAATGTAAACAGATAGCTTTGTTTTTTTTTCAAGCTTCATGAGATCATACTGTGTCGGGTATGATGTATTTCACTCCATTTCTCTAGTAACACAGCTGACTCTTTGGCACAACAATGCGTATTTGTACAGATCTAAAGCAGTGTCTGATGAATACTATTTTCTTACTGAACAAGCCGGATTTCACTCTCACAGTATATTCATCTTTACACATCATTATGAATAAACACCAAGAAATATCTGATCATATGCAAGCAGACATATATTTAGGACAATCTAAAGATCAGAAGGGTAAAGACTTCTAATGTTAGGGTCTTAGTGATCGATGAAGGAGATTATTTATCGACTTACTACAAATGTATGTGCTATTTGCATTTTGATATCTAGCTGCTTTTTAATTCTATACTTGAATAATCAACAATAAATGAAAAAAGATGATAGGTTTAACAACTCTTCGGTAATACAAAACTATTTCATTTTACAGAAAAAACTGTTTGATCTTTGAGAGAAGCCAACTAAACATTTTATTAAGCCACTTTCAGCTACATCGGCTATATCCGACTGTTTTGATTTGTGGGGAACCCGAAGTGCCTGACGAGAACCATCCACCTTTGACAGGAAAACAATAAATCCTTGTGAATTACGATCGGAGTCAAACACACCTCGCTATGAGCAGGATTCAGACATTCAACCTCAGAGTTTGCACGGTAGTGGTAATTGTAGATGAACTACTTAGACAACTTTGGTACCGATCGACCGTTTTAAAGCTTGGCTTTTTGATGTTATTGTGAAATTACCTATACTAGAAAAGGCGTGAATCTGATGTGGATACTAAAAAATTCAAAATATATGTCACATATTATCTAAGACTTTCATCTTGCAATATTATTAAAACATTTACACTTTTCAACACTTTACACAAGTATTCCTCATTCCAAACTAAAAGACAAATTAAAAGAATTAGTCCTGCTTTGTTTCATAAAAAAGAATGACCAACGTAGAAACAAGCATCTTGTCATAGGGAGTGATAAACCCTACTTTGTGAAAAATCACTCCGATTCAAACAAAAAATTCTTATAAGTGACATTATCAAGATGCTTGATTTCTTGATTGTCAAGATATTTGTTACGTTTGGAGGACATGTTTTACAACAAACAATCGGCATTCCCTAAGAAGACAACTGTGCTCCTCTTCTTGCCTACTTGTTCCTTTATTCATATGAGGCTGGTTTCTGCAAGAGCTTCTAAGGAAGAAAGAAAAGAAGTTAGCATTATCCTTTAACTTCACTTTCCGCTATAAAGATGATGTCCTCTCACTAAATAATTCAAAGTTTGGATGAATATGTTGAACGTATATATCCATCGAACCTGAGATAAAAGGATACAACAGATACAGTTCAGTCTGTCTCATATTTTGACTTACATCTAGAATTTGACAATGAAGGTCGGTTGAAAACAAAACTTTTCGATAAAAAGAGATGATTTTAACTTCCAAATTGTGAACTTTCTATTTCTATGTAGCAACATTCCAGGAACGCCTGCATATGGAGTATACATGTATATCTCTAAGTTGATAACATGTTCCAGGGCTTGTATTCCCTATCATGATTTCCTTGAAAAAGGGTTGTTGCTCATAATGAAGCTATTAAACCAGAGTTTCAAAGTATAAAGTTGAAATCATCCCTTCGTAAATTTTACGGACGCCCTCACAAGTTGGTTGACCGTTATGAAATATCTGTTTCACAGATGACAACGGATATGTTCCAATTGTCATAACTACAACCCCTGTCCTCTTTTCTCCCAGTGTGACCTATCTGAGATTACCCCCTGTTTTCAGTGAGGTTCGTGTTGCTCAGTCTTTAGTTTTCTGTGTTGTGTTTTGTGTACTGTTGTTTGTCTTTTTTTCCAAAGCGTTGTCACTTTATGTTCCACTTTTAATGTCCCTTTTTGTATCTTTCACTTTTCTTTTAAATAATGCGGGAAAAATAATAAGGGTTAACAAATGTACGAAATTTCAGTCTTATTTTTAGATGCCAATACCCATATAAAATTATTTTGTTTTTTTTTTTTTTTTTACTTTTTTCAAATGTTCATCTGTATGGACCAACTGGGTCTTTTCTCAGTCAAAACAAACCTGCAATTACCCTCATAACCAGTCAATAAGTGTATACTGTTCTTCACAGATATAAACTCAAAGCCAATCAGTTTAACTGGCCAAAAATGCCATCTGTCTCATTAAGATTTCCTTTACAAAACTCCGATCATTTCGCATAGGAACCAACTCATCGGTATCGGACTCACTCTGTTTGCAATTCAATTTAACACAGGTTTTTTAGAAACTTGTACCAGATATTTGACTACGACAGAACAAAAAAAAGATGAAATTCATTACTGATTATTTAAACCCAAAATAATGTGCGAACAATACAAAAATAGGAATAAAAGCCCTGTTCATTGATAATTTTCTATGTTTTTTATGTATTGTGTGCGATTTTGTCCCATGTACATTTACTCCATATCCTTTCATTTTCTATTCATAACACTATAGTATATGAAGTTGTTTTTTTATGTTAATAGATAAATCAGTACCAAACTTGTGTCTCCCTTTTCATAAAACAAGACAAATAATGACTAAAAACCGATTTGAAAGCCCGATATATATTTGACCTACAAACAAACACGATTGACAGAGATATTACGCTACAAAAGAAGCTGTCTAAGTATATAATACACTAATACTAGACATCAATATTAGCTCTGGTAACCTTTGAAGAATACAGCCAGAATTATTTTTTATCCGCACTGGAAATACTGAAATTAGAAAAGAATTATTTTGGTCTTTCAGTGTCATAACAGACATTGCCACTGCTAGAGCGACTCAGCATGTGCAGGAACGGTTATTCAAGGAATGGAATCGATGAAAAACGGGTTAAGCCTAAAGCGTAAAAGAATGTCAGTCACTAAATCAAACATCCATCCATGTGTTTATAGAAACAAATAAATGAACAAAGGACAATAATTATCAACAAAGGACAACAAAAACTAAGTAACAGAATAAAAGAATTTAAAAGTTACAATAAGGAAGTTTTACCTGATAGGATGTGTTTTATATCTTGATTTCTAAATATATCTGCAAAAAGATCAAAATTTTATCATAAACAAATAGCCTATTTTTCTATCTCGACAAGAATATATTTTGAAATTTATATTATAAAATGTGTCAATTAAAAAAAAAAAAAAACAAGTAACGAATACTGCGATTAAAAACATATTTTCACAGCAGGTAAATGTAAACAGATAGTATATATGAAAAAGAAGATGTGTTATGATTGCCAATGAGACAACTCTCCACAAGAGACCAAATGACACAGAAATTAACAACCATAGGTCACCGTACGGCCTTCAACTATGAGCAAAGCCCATACCGCATAGTCAGCTATAAAAGGCCCCAAAATTACAAATGTAAAACAGTTCAAACGAGAAAACTAACGGCCTTATTAATGTACAAATAAATGAACGAAAAACAAATATATAACACAGCAACAAACGACAACCACTGAATTAAAGGCTCCTGACTTGGGACAGGCACATATATACAGAATGTGGCGAGGTTAAACATGTTAGCGGGATCCAAACCCTCCCCCTAAGCTGGGACAGTAGTATAACAGTACAACATAAGAACGAACTATAAAAATCAGTTGAAAAAGGCTTAACTCATCAGATGGATACAAATAGAAATACATATAACAAAAACACGTGGACGTTACTGGGCACTTTTACATCCCAACAACAAAAAGACACTAAGTACAGATCTAAGAGTACTCGCAGCTACTGACAGCTAGTTCAAAGCAATAAACAACTAATATAAAAAATCATACATCTAAGATTAAATCATCAATCAGTTCACATCCAACATCCAATGGATTTAGTGTAAAGAAGTCATAAACAATCAGAGAAAAACATGACCTTGTGCAATGCCAAGATACAGGAGTAGACAGATTGTAGATCCATGAATGAAAGTGCATATGTACACAACAAAAATATTTAGTTTGCTTTTAATTTACTGATAACAAAATCAATATCAATACCAATGAAAACAACATTCAAAGATCCAATTACAGTGTTGAATTGGTAACCTTTTAGAATAAGTTTATTTAAAAGATCGATAAGTTTACCAGACTTCGACAAACCATCTTCAGAAAAGGTTATTTTGGAATGTTTCGGACATCGATATTCCAACCCACCTTGTATGTATTTCATCTTTCGATACCAATTTGCAAATACTTCATTTCTGATAGACTTCATTTTTTGCTTTTGCACTTAAACGTCTTTACGGAACGATACTTAACATTTGAACGATATTCAGAGTTATTCACAATAAGCGCCGTCATTTAACATGTGTTTACGTTTACATTCAGTTGTTTATAAAAACTATATAGACCGCTGTCTACCGTGAAGGTAGAAATATTGTTATCTCTAGGACAGATAAGTAATATACATGTCCTAAAATCATATTACCTAACTATTTGTCAATAGCAGATATCATAACAGATAGTACAGGTTTTATTTCAGTTTTCGTGCTTTATTATTTTGTAAATAAAAATCAAATAAACTTAGATCTGGTAACTTTCGAAGAGTACAGCCAGAATTAATTTTTTAGCCGCACTGGATAAACTGGAATTAAAAAAGAATTATTTTGGTCTTTATAGTGTCAGAATCGACTGGGCCACTACTAGAGCAAGTCAACATGTCCAGGAACGGTTATTCAAGAAAAAGAATCGATTGAAAACGGATCAAGTCAAAGGCGTAACGGAACGTATTTCAGAACCCAATTTCAACGACTATAAATTAGGTTCACATTCCTATTAATAAGTGTTCGATTTTATTTTATAGATATTTGATAATCGGTTAAGATTGACTAATAATAACACACATGTTTAATTGCAATTACAAGAACACGTGTGTCTATGTGTGTTTATAGTTCATGTTGTTCTCTTTAAAACAGCGTTCCTTGTGTTTGTATGTTTCAATTAAATATTTTATTGGTGACTGCTTATATTTTATTTATGATTTGATTTTGTATTACATATAATAAGATAGCATTATACCGTAATGTGAATAAGTATGAATTGTTTTGTTCATATCAAGGGTATATTTTAAGCGGGAATATTTTTTCTCGTTTAAGTAAGAACACTTTTAAGGTTGCTCAAAGGTTGTAATCTGGGCAGCAAGTATCGTCTGTATTATTTGTTATTCACCTTCACATTTCATTTTATATAATAGTGTTTTATAGATTTTAGGAAAAAATATTGGTTATTATCTTTATGAACCTATACAATATGTTGTGTTATGTAGACTGTTAAAACGTTTAATACGCATTGTTTATTGCGCTTTTTTATGAACATCAATATGAAAATAAGCAGATGAAGTATGGTTACTAGTGAGTAAACTATCGACCTGAGATAATAAGACAAGGGTGTAAGTAAGACCACGAACAAAAAGTCACAGGACAATATGTCACAAATAATTTGTTTATAGTTGTTTAAAAATATAAGAGAAAGTTTTTGTCTGAATTGCCTTTTATTACATATTATTAATTTCACAGTTAAGGAAATTGTTCATAAGTCTTGATAAATGAAAAAGTTAATCATGAAAAGGATATATTTCTTAGCACCATAAAGCCATCATAACAAATTATTTTCTTAACAATTATTTGATCATTATTAATTATTTTTTGAATTTTCATTGCAAAGTTGCTTTATATAAAATAGTTCAAGAAAGAAACAACAATGTTATTAAAAATGAGTGTTCTCTTATTCGGAAAAAAAAATCTAAAAACTGTATTGTTACTTTTTGGTCTGTGACTATATTCAACCATGAGATCGCCCATTACCGTATAGAAAACTAAAACCAACGGACTTTTGCTTGTATGTTATGACTTAGTTAATGAGACAGTATGCGACTACAATTTCCTATTTCGTATACTCGTGAATTGGTTTAGCTACTATGTTATTAACAAATTGTACTGCACATATAATGGTAACTTTGGTAAGCGGTTCTTATAAAACAATTGTTTATTTTTATTTGATAAATATTTTATGTTCGGTTTAGTCTGACAAATTCGAAAATATTTGCGTTGAAATCTCAAAGACAGACAGTCTTATACTTTAGTCGTTTAACAAAATTTGTTGATTTCCAAAAAAAATGTTATTTACGTAAACTACCACACCTTTCAAATATGTTTCCGATAGATCAAGAAAAAGAAACGGGGAATGCGTTAAAGAGACAACAACCCGATCAAAGAGCAGAAAAAAGCCCAAGGCCACCAACGAGTCTTCAAAACAGCGAGAAAATCTCGCACCCGGAGGCCAGCTTCAGCTGGCCCCAAATTAACGCTTTGAAAGTTTCCAGGAGAAAACACTGCATGCATATTTCGTACTAGTTTAAAAAAGAATTTGTCTTTGTCTGTGTATTTAATGTAAAGCGTTTTTACCTACCCTACTTTTTTTTATTGATGGCTATTTTGTTTCGTTTGTTTACAAGAAAATTTGCCTATCTTCCAGGTTCCTTTATCGTTAGATTGCTGTATCATTTCTATTCTAGTATTCATAGATGAACTTTTTTATAATTCGTTTGTTTTATTTTTATTTTTTAAATATTTACAGATAGTCATCTTTGACCCTTGAATATGTACCATTGATATCTTCTTTGTTTTGTCGACACAGAGTCAGGGGACAGATAATTTACCCATCAGTATCACTTGCCACAAAGTCTTTGCATTATTCTTTATAGACACGATGGCTAACCTATTTTTTATCATTAGTATACAGTATGTTATCAGAAAATCATTACATGGCCGCTAACTTTTCTAATATCTAGCTGTTCTATGTGTTGCTCAGACTTAGTTTGCAATATTTTGTTCTAATGGTTAATATCAAAACTTATATTATACTATATATATAGTATAGTATAGTATAGCATAGTATAGTTTAGTTTAGTTTAGTTTAGTAGAGTAGAGTAGAGTAGAGTAGAGTAGAGTAGAGTAGAGTAGAGTAGAGTAGAGTAGAGTAGAGTAGAGTAGAGTAGAGTAGAGTAGAGTAGAGTAGAGTAGAGTATAGAGTAGAGTAGAGTATAGAGTAGAGTAGAGTAGAATAGAGTAGAGTATATTGTATGGTATTCTTGGTATTCTAGTCTATTCATTAAATTATTTCTAATGTAGAGAAAATATTTATATATCTATATACAACGAATACTTTCTTACCTTTATGAGCACGAAGCTATTGTGAAGTTTTACTGATAATGTGCTTTTATATCTATTAATATCTTAATATACCGGGGAAAAAGATCAAAATGTTAACATAAACAAATAGCCTATTTTTCTATCTCAACAAGGATATCGTTTGATTGTTATAGTTATGAAACTTGGTCAATTTGAAAAAAAATGACAAATATATTTTCACTAGTAATTGTAGACATATAGTCTTCTTTTATTCAACCATCAGGTAATCAAACTGTGTCGTGAATGATGTTTTTAGCTACATTTTTCTATTAAGGAACACAAAGGACAGTTTGGCACAACAGTTTGTGTCGGCACAGATCAAAAGCTATGTCTGATGATCACTATGTTCTTATTGAACAAGGCGGCTTTCACTCTCAGAATTTGTTTTTCCCTGCACAGCCTTATAAACAAACGGCAAAATCTATCTTATCATATGAACAGACTTATCATTGTGATAATGTAAAGATCAGAGGGTATTGGATTCTAATTCAAGGGTCTTGTGGTCGATCAGGGAGAATTTTATCGATTTAAAACAAATCGCATGTTTTATTAACATTTTGATATCAAGCTGCATCTGAATTCTATACATTGTATAGTAACTTGCATAAGCAACAATAAATGAAAAAGACGGTAGCTTTAACGGCTGATTTAGTTGTACAATGACATCTGAAGAATTTGACTGTTTGATCTTTCTGAGAGGCCAACAAATAATTTTCCGTGAACTAATAGAACTATTTGCATTTAAATTGCTGTGTACTTAATGGAAAAATAAGTAATATTACATATTCCCGGCTTTAGTTTGACCTTTTGTGTACCCAATGCGTGTGATGGAAGACAACTTAGGAGCACTGTGATTGGATGTGAGGGTATAATATATTTTTTTTATTTATTCATGAATAACTTCAGTGTATATATATACAATATATAATTTTTGAAACACCTTGAAAAATTTCTTAAAACATTATTTGAAAAGGCTTCCAAATTTTCACAAACTTGATGTAAGATGATGGTGGGCAGGGATACCATAAACAAGCTCCGTTCGAAGATGGTCATGATACCATTTGACTTGAATTTCTAAAACAGAATAATAAAGTACTAATATCACCCAAAACTGTTTTGCCCAGGTTTTTATTAAGTGATAAATTTAGTATTAAGTATTGTCGCCTATGGAAGAATAGACACTGCGCTCTCCCTGAAATAGTGTTTTTTTTTTTTTTAATGTCAAATTAGAGTTGTCTTTCTTATCATATTCGATATTCAAATGGCTCCTGACACTTTTCCGACCACAGTACTTTAGGGAACCCGTAAAATTTAGGAGTTATTTGTAAAACATAACCCTTTATCAACGACATGTTATATGTCAAATGTATATCTTAGTCTGTCAAACTCTTTCATCGAATCTGAACATTAATCTTCATAACAGTAAAGGTTGAGTGATCACAAACATGTTTAACCCTTTGGCCGCTCTATGGACATATATGTCCTTCGTTAGAATTTACCAACTAACTTTTTCCTAACAATCTAAAGAATGATATTAAAGTTTCGCAAATGGAATACTAAATACATTCAGGGATACTTTTATTCCTGCAAATAACAATATATCCTCATAATGACCAGGGGTTGACACTTACTTTAAACAGGTGGTAGTCAATAGGACTAGTAAAAAAAATAATTGATCGGCTCAAGAAAGTTTTGAAAAATATGATGCAAAATCCTGCATTCCGAGAGCTTCTGATACTGTTTTTTTTTCCCTTATTTACATTTTTAATGTTTTATTTTCAATAATACCAATGAAAAATGTGTTATATCCCATTCAAAAAACAGGGAGTTCGATACTTGTTTTGACTTTTCACTTAGGGCTAAAATAAACTACATAATTCATTCAAATGATATTTTTTAATAGATGATAAGACTTCATTTGTATTTGTCTAATATCATCCAAGTTTAGTAATAAGTCTTCATCATCATCATCATCATCATCATCATCATCATCATCATCATCATCATCATCATCCTCATCATATAAATCATCACTGCTAGTTTGCTCTGCACTGATCATCTCAGCAACTGCTTCATCCTCTCACATCAGACTCCACCTCTTCATTGGTATTAACATCAACTGTGACAGTCTCAGTTGGTATTTTACCTTGCTGAAAAGAATTAGCTGTCTATTTAGCCTGTCAGGAGCACATCAATTTAAACTACTAACTTCTCTTTTTTTAAACCTATGAAGTACTTTAAATTTAATATTTCAGTTTAACTTGTGTTTAAATAAAACAGCTGCCATGGAAAGCATATTGAATGGGAAGATGACAGTTTAACACTTTATAAAATAAAAATGAAAACATTCTAAGCTCAACTCATGATTTAGAAAATTATCCAAATTTACCCCCAGTTCATCCTTGTAGAAAGGTCTCTTAGTCCTAACACCACCAGTGTACCATGTCTGGATGGCTTTGGCTGAAGTTACGTTTTACCTTTTTAAAATTAAAGATAGGGAAAACATAGCTTTGTTTAATTTTTAACATCATTATTACACAGTAAATTATGATACATATCATACTCAAAAATTTGTTACATTTCAGATATATTACTTACTTTGAAAATCTTCTCTCAGTATCCGCAGATGAGGCAGGCAGTGTTAACAAGTAATTACAAGCACGAAGAAGTTTTTACATTTCTTTCCCTCTGATAAATACAATAACTTTCAAGTTAAACTCTGTAGCTTTACTTTCCTCGAACACACAAGAATTTTTTTCAATAATATCACAAGAAAACAATTTTTTCTCCAAAAATGGTTATAATTTTTTTTTTAAATCAAAGCAATAATTTTGATACAATGGTACAAAAACATTACAACTATTAACCTTTTTTCCTGACTGTCAATGTATTTTTTATTGAAATAAATGTATAAATGTAAAAAAAATATCTGTCATTTTAAACTTTGCGAGTACCAGTAATGCATCATACAAAAATTTACCTTCAACAGAGTTCTGTTTTTAGCAGTGTTCACTCTTGTTCAGTTGATTCCGCATTGTCATTGACAGATATTAATTTAGAAAATCATTTGCACAACGTAAAATAATAATATCGCGTACGACACGACGTTCATTCTGGAAATATCTTGATCAGAGGGTTGACTCCGCCACATTAATTATGCGCCTTTCCAAAGTCAGGTCAGGATCCAATAATGCAGTTGTTGTCGTTTTCTTTTTATCTTTTTGTCTGAAACCAGGCCGTTGGATTCCTCGTTTGACATGTTCCACATTTCGTCATACGTTTATCTAGGCTTTGTTCAATTGACTAATCGGTACGAGCTTTATAAAAATAAGAAGATGTGGTATGATTACCAATGAGACAACTCTCTACCAGAGACCAGCATCACGTATAAGTTAACAAATATAGGTTACCGGACTGCCTTCAACAATGAGCAAAACCTATACTACATAGCAAGCTTTAAAAGGTCACGAAAAGACAAATATAAAACAATTCAAACGCGAAAACTAACGGCCTGATATATGTACAAAGCAATAAACGAAAGTCAAATATGATATACAGTAATAAACGACAACAACTGAACTGCAGGCTACTAACTTGAAAATGGCACATACATAATGTAGAGGGGTTAAACATGTTTGAGGGTTCCCCGAACTCTCCCATAACCTAGGACAGTGGTGTAATATAATAAACGGTACCAATTTTAATGCACCAGAAAGTAACAGTACAAAAAAGGACACGAATGGTACTACATGTGGAGCTGGATCTGCATAACCTTGCAGAGCACCTGTGATTACCCCCGGTTTCAAGTAGGGATCGTGTTGCTCGATCTTAATTGTCCTATGTTGTGTTTCGTGCACTGTTGTTAGCGTTTTAGTCGTTTATTTTACCATGGCATTTGCAATTTGCTATGACTTATGAGTTTGAATGTTCCTTTTGATTCTTTTGCCTCTCTTTTACTCCTTTCATTTCAGAGGAAATAAAGCGTCTATATTTTGTCGACTGATTGAAACAAAAGGTATTAAAAGGAAATACTATTAGGATGCTGAAATGTTCTTATCGGTCGCGATTTAATTTATTTTTTCTTTTTGTCGAAAGGTTTTCTAAAGAATATCAGCCCTGTCTTTCCACACAGGTTTATGTCTTTGCTCGTGTGAAACAGAATTTATTAATTGAGTTTTACAAAAGGTGCATTTGCTTTTTTAGAGAATTATTGTTATACAACAGCAGCGCACGGTGTTCGCGTATCACAGTTTTTCCGCTTCAAAATAGCATGTGTTCACTACTAAGATTTTTAAGGAAGGAAGCAAATATCTCTGCCTCCTTACCTGCTTAAGCATGCTGACATCATTTCAACACTTATATCATTATGCCGAAGCTCTATATAGAGGTTTCATGGTTAAGGTTACTACATACGGAAAATCTATCGGCGAATTAGAGTACGAGAAGACAATAATTCAATAGTAATACATTTATGAAGATTTTCATAAGATAAAGGATTTTTTTTTTTCAAAAGGTTCCAAGTACACGTGTTTTATAGTTAAACTTAGCCAGTCAAGAATATAAAATATATTCAACTTTTTTTTAACGTGAAGTTTTATATGACTTTTAGATAAATAATTACTTGGGTGCATTTATTGGTTATTGTCGTGGGATTAAGTGCAATATTTGGAAAAGCTTTTATTTTCAAAGCTTGTATTAAATTTAAGAAGAATTTATTATAAAGAGGAATGCGTTTAGACACCGTCAATGAAGCCTTAGTGTGCTTATCGCCTTAAACTGTACTAACCCCCTGATGAATATACATAACATACCACCGGATAGAGATTTTTATTAAAACAATATATCTCAATTTTCAGTTCAGTATTCGTTTAAGTTTTGACGTAATTTAATGTTTTCTGGCTTCTTCCGCAGTTGTCAGTAATCTACAGGTAATAAAATGACTGATACGTGAAGTGGAGTATAACAGAAGCATAGTATTTAAATGGTTATTTTAGTTTTACATCTTTCATAGTATCAAAGCTCCATGTTTGTAGTTTAAGCATACGGAGTATATATCTCCCGATTGATACGATATTCCCGGGCTTGTATTTCCTATCATGATTTCCTTGATAGAGGATTGCTGCTCACAAGGAAGCTATTAAACCAAGAGTTCCAAATGGTGAAGTTGAAATCATCCCTTCGTAAATTTTACGGACGCCATCACGAGTTGGTTGACCGTTATGGAATAACCGTTTCACAGATGATATCGGATATGTTCCTTATGTCGTAACTATAATACCCTTCCCTTTTCACGAATGTGACCTACCGAATTATACTATTTACCGGATTTGTAAAAACATAAGCAACACGACACGTGCCACATGTGGAGCAGGATCTGCTTACCCTTCCGGAGCACCTGAGATCACCCACAGTTTTTAGTGGGGTTCGTGTTGCTTAGTCTTTAGTTTTCTATGTTGTGTCTTCTGTGCTGTTTTTTTTTTTTTTTTTGTCTTTTTATTTTTGGCCATGGCGTTGTCAGTTTGTTTTCGATCTGTGAGTTTAACTGTCCCTCTGGTATCTTTCGTCCCTCTTTAAAGGTTATAACAATATAATAATGGCTTAATTGCAAACACTACAGACGACAAATTTAAATCTTTGTATTTTTTAATAAAAACAGAGAAGAACAAAAATTCCAAAATTTGAAGCAGTTTAATCTAAAAACTGCAACTTATTGAAATAAATTTTGATTTTCTTAAAATCTGTGAAATTGATGGTAGATGTATAAAATATATGATATAGACTCTGATATTCAAATTCCAGTATGATTTGGCAACTTTAAGATTTCGAGTCTCTGAGTGAGATACTATTTAATTACTGACCGGGAAAAATAGGACCTACCATTATTTACCTCCGCTTAGAATATTAATACCGGGATAACTCATCACTATCAGACAGAAAACATCCTTGAAGACTGCATATGACATAATTTATTTTAACAAAATGTGGATTTATTAATCGAGTTCAGATGAATTGAAGATTTTCAATGTTAACCTTTCGTTATCGTTATGTATGTGAAGTAAGTGGCCAACTTGTTATTCGTTGTTCGATGTTCAATATCCAACTGCCAGACACCAGCCGGTTCAATATTCAAATTGTCTCGTTGAAAAAAAGGAAAACTCGATATTTAAAGCTTTTTTAAATGATATCCATTTAACAAAAAGAGTAGATATGAAGAAGAAGCAACAGAAAAATTCGTTTTCTGAACCCTACAGATAATCGTAATTTATCATTTCCTCAAATGTAACCACTTACATAAAACACGATTATATCTTAAGTTTATAGTTTATCAATGTTATACGAGAAAAAATGAACACAAAATATACTTATGCTACACGACCACGCCTGAATTTTGCTTTTGTTACACGCCCACGCCTGAATTTTGTAGATGAAAACACGTACAATTCATTAAAATGTCGTCTAACTATTGAAAAACATAATTGACATTTTTAAAATGCTTTTATATTCAACATATATTGCAAAACAAAAGACTACCAAGGACCGCTTAAATTACAGTTCGACCTCCCTGGTCTTTCAATTGTCATGAAATTTAGCACAAAGTAAGTTAATATTCAAATACAGATACCATTAATCATGTTAATAGGAATTTGTGGAAACAATTTATCTTCAATAAGTACGGAGGGCTCAAAGTCCCAGTTTAATATTCAAAATACTAGTATATTGCAAAAGACTACCGGGGACCGCTTAGATGACAGTGAGACCTTCCTGATATTTCAATGTATTTAAAATTTGGGTTGCACTTAGGCTTGGCATATATAAAAATACTAGCTACAGGATATCTATGAGAGACTAAAAGTGTACCTTTACTATAAAAAATTAATGGAAAAGGAACGGGTGGGTTCGATAGATCTCCCTGATCATTCAGTCGTCATAAAAATTAAAAACAGAGTAAGTTAATGTGTAAATACTGATAGTCTTAAGAGGACTTTGTGGACACTTTTTGTCTTTAGTATGTGCATAGGGCTCAAATTGCCAGTTGGATGATCATTATACATCGAAAAAGACTATAGAGGAGCGCTTAGATGACAGTGAGACCTTGCTGATCATATATTTGAAAGCAATCTATGTTAGTTCTGTTTAATTTATGCACACTTTTGCAAGACTCAGGACAAGCCTGGCAGTTTGTATAACAGCTGCCTATTGTCGAAGATCGTCTATTCCCATATGTCTCTTTGGTGATTGTTTTGTTCGATTGGTGTTTCATTCATGTATTCACCACATCTTCTGTCACTTCTGAATATGTGCAATGCAGGAATATATGCTACGCTAGTCAAACATGTCCTACTGATTAATTTTCTCATTGGCAATTGCTTAATTAATAGTGCGTTTATAACAAACACGATGTCTTTGCGAAAACACATGTGTCTGTTATGTGCAGCTGTATAAAAATATTTAGAAATTTCAGTGTGCTATACCGATGTAATTTGACTAACCTTCAACAGACATACTCGTGTACTAATGTGCGCAAGCCAAATTATAAAAACTCCGGAGCAAAAATTGGAGAAATGACTGAACGGAACAGAAAATAAGATTATTACAGAGACAAGACAACTTTGTTTGAGGGAGCTGCAGTATTATATTTTATCAAAATTATTAAGATTTATACTTTTGAAATTACAGATAAAAACAAAGCTTACAACTTGTTTTTTTTTTTTTCGAAGGCGAACGTATTTGGTATTGTTACTTCTGGGTCTCAATTTGGGAGATGCATGGTTATTGCGGTTTTAGTATTACATACACCAGACAAGTCGATATGTTTGAACAACAATCGATTGTGTTACATTACTTATTGTGACTTTTAAACTAAGTATTAATTGACTTGCGAATGATACTCGCACAGACATGGATGTCTACCTTGTCGACACACGTGGTATCGCTTTGGAGTTCATAACACTTATAACCGTTTTTTTTTTTTTTTTTTTTTTTTTTTTTTTTTGTATGTTCAATCCTTTAGTTGCCTCTTATTAATGGTTGATGTTTTCTTTAGGGATTCAGCAATCCATTTGTGCTTAGTGTACTCCTATTCATCCGATTTCGTCCCGAATTCGATTTTCTGAAAATAAGCTACCGTCATTCTATAGCTACATGTTTTGCTGCACAGAATAAATCGGTTTATTCACAATGTGATATTTACCAATTGTTCACATTATATTTTTATGAGAAATAATTTCACAAGCTTCTTCGAGTTAGTCTTATCACTGAATTTGTATTTATATAAGCAACACGACGGAGGCCACATGTGGAGCAGGGATTGTTTACCCTTTCGGAGCACCTGAGATCTACCACGGTTTTTGATAGGCTTTAGGTCGCTCAGTCTGTAGTTTTTCTGTGTTGTATTGCGTAGATTTTTTTTCTTTGGTCGTTTTTCGTTTTTGTTTTTTTCATGGGGTTGAACATTGTTTTGGTATCGTCTGCCTCTTTTCTCTACTTGATAATTTTAGTAAGATCTGGGAAATGACAGTGAAGGTCGTTTGAGAACTAAACTTGCTACAATAGAGATAATATTTATTTTCTAATTGTTAATTCACAATTCTTCTGTATCCACATATTTGGAGCTTTTGTATTTTGCATGTATTTCTCCAAATTGATAAGATATCCAAATTAAAAAAAGGTTATTGATCACGAAGTGTCATAAGGCCAAATGTTTAAGTTGACCAACGTCGTGATTTTGGTGACTTCTAAAGAACTCCTAATTCAGAAATGACTATATTGATATGTTACACATGTTGAAGTTGCTATCCTGCAATCATCCGATAAACCTAAACGACAGAGAAAAGTTCAATACGCAAAGGAACACACAGAAAATTTCATTTATGAAAGGATAGTTGATAAAAAAAGGAGAGAAAAATATTGTCTCATTTCTCATTAATTCAATACGCAAAGGAGCAAATGGAAAATTCCATTAATGAAAGAATAGGTAATAAAAAAAGGACAGAAAACATTTGTCTCATTTCTCATTGATTCTTTATTCAATGATAAAACACTTTTTTAATCGAGGCATGAAAAGAAAAAGTGACCGTCATTTACATCGTTTTTAATTAAATTAGGTTGAGATGGGAAAATGTCATTTGTGGATATAGTTACATCCTAATCTTTTAAGAAACATGGGTCTTTAAATAAAAGTATGTTGAAAATATTTATTCATGGGTATTCAACAAAATTTTGAAATTCATACCAGTAGAGGAAACAAATGTCTGCTCATTTGGACATTGTAATTGAAATTTAACTAAACTGACGAATTCGATATCTTCAAATGGAGCATAAATTTTATAAGGATTAAAATAGTTTTTTTTTTCTTAAAAACTAACGAAGTTAATCATTACTTTGCGTGTTTTTTCTTGTTTTTTTTTAAATTCTGATAATACCAACTTGAAGGCCATAAAACGACTTTATGGATAAACGAGCAATCCAGCTGGCATGCATGTGAATTCGATTTTGATGATTTGATTACTTTAGCCGTTGACTTATCCCATATTACTTAGCAGTACTTGCTAAAAGTAATGCATCAACGTTATTCATACAGTATACTGAAATTGATTTGTATACACCCTTTGGTAATTATCAAAAGCGATCATAATATAACCTTCATTCAATAATCGTGGGGAAAAAATATGATTTGTTTTCTTTCCAGACAACAACACATGATTCTAGAATAACATTTATTAAAAACTTTTCTGATTTAAAATATTTGGAATACCTCTAACAAATCAAATACAGTAATGAAAATTTTAAGATCATAACAAACAAAAGGCATATAATAGATGAATCATCTAAGGTAAACTTTTCGTGTATGAGTTGCAACCTCATTGATAACAAAACTACATTCTTGATTTAATAAATTTGAGAATGGACTAATGTATTCTTTAAATCAAGCAAATACCAAACGCCCTGAACGATGGCATGCGATACCATCAGCGATAAATAGAATGTTGACTCGTGGGAGTAAAATACACATGATATAAAAATTTCGGCCGCACAACACGTGTTTAGCATCAAAGATTAAATAGAAAAATAAATACTCGTTTTTTAGCATCAAAACAAAACTACATTACAATTAAGAATGATCAAAATCGTGAATGATTAACTTTGCATAAAGGAATGGCAATCTTCATTCTAACAAAATTGTATTATTTTTACACCTGAAAACTTGTTAAAAATACATTTCTTTCCAACCCCGAGTAATTGGCGAATAAGAGGTTGTGGATGGTACCCTCGGTTTATTATAGTCATGCAGGGTCGACAGTGATTAAGAGGTGAAGCAAGCTTTCCGAATGCAGATGTAGATTTTTAATGGATCTGCAATGCAGTTTCCTAAAAAATTGTTTGTTTTTGTGTGATGTACAAGTTTGAACAATGACAATTTTGATTTTGTGTATATTTTTATGACAGTTTGTCTGATTTCTCTCATTTTATTCTACATTAAGACCCCTTTTACACTAGCATTTTTTTTTAATCGATCTAAATTTGAATCGATCTAAATAAAACCAGTTAGCTTTCACATTATCTTTAATCCAAACGATCTCTATCGTTCTAATCTGAACCACTGCGTTCACACTACAATTAAAAATGTAATCGATACGACCTAATTACCCATGAAATTGTAAACACTGTGTATAAATAGAAATATTTAATCAAATTAGTGTGTTGATACATACGCTTGTACAAAAAAAATAGATGAAGTTATTGCATCACTCGAATTCAAATGTTGATACTGCTGTTCGTATAGTTTTCGTTAATTTTCAGCCCTTTTATGTTGGTCATTCATTTTGTAATAAATTGCGCGTGTAATTTTGCCGCCATTCATGCGCACAAATTATTTTCGATTTAATCGTACTAGTTAAGATCAATCTTTGCGCTGACATTTAACGTTAGATCGGTTCACTTTAGATCGATTCAAACTGAACTACCTCTTTTGGTGTTTTAGTTTAGACTGATTAAAGATCGATTCAGTGCGTTCACATTGGGCTTTAAATCGATCTAAAGTGAACCGATCTAGTTTAAATCGACCTAAATTTCAAGTATGGACGGGGTCTTAGGTTATCGAGATTGTCTTTTTCAAGTTTATAAATGATTAAACATTTGAACGTGGGACAGGGACCATTTGCTATCTCCAAACTGTAAACACTGACTTTTTATTCCAAAATTTTGTTTAGAGATAGTTTGTAAATTGATGTTTAGATTTATCCTGCAGCAAGTTAGAAACTTTCAGCGAGTATACCTGTGTTGTTCATGGAAGAATCGTTTGACCAACAAAAAGCAACAGTAAGTTTAACATTTTGTAGATATTTTTCCAACATCGACATTTTAAATTGATTGCTCCATCTGAATGAGTTTTTAAATCACAAATAATGCGAGTGATATATTTAAAGTATGATGATTTATTAACGTCAGAGAATATAATAAATAACTACATTACATTTAATTACATACATTTTATGAATTTACTTCATGTCTGCCGTTAATAATTTAAAAGCAAAACATATTGATCGAACATGAAAGTGCAGTCTTAAGTATTGAATCAATCTAATTTATTTTTCCTTCTTAAAGAAAAGATATTCAAGTGTTATATTAAGATTTTCTCAATCATATAGGATATTTTAATCAAAGGCGAAAATATGCAATAAATTAGCCCTCAGTTCTTCTTTCTAAAATGGTTCTTAAATTGATACCTGAAATTAATGATTGACTGTTAATACACTCCATGGAAAATCTAGATTTAAGTGAATGAGATATATATATTTATAGAAATATATAAATAGGAGTTCTTATGAGGGAGGGAGGGATGGAAAAGTTGCTTACACTTCTGGAACACATGAGTCCACCCTCGACTTTTGGTGGGGTTCGTATTTCTCATTCTTTAGTTTTCTATGTTTAGTTTTGTATACTGTTTTGTTTTTTGTTCGTATTTCTTTTTTGCATAACTTTTTCAGTAAGTTTTCTACTTATGAGTTTGAGTATTCCTCTGGTATATTCCACCGCTCATTTTTGCTTTTTATACAGTGTAATTTCCGATGAGAGGTCTCGTTGACCGAGTGGTCTAAGATGCATTTGTACATTGATCACTAGCCGGTAAACCCAACATTGTGAGTTCACAAGGTGTGTTTGATTATCCATTCAATTGACTGGCAGATTTGCTTGCCTAGGATCAAAGTTTATTTCCGGTAACTTAAGCTCTCTGTCCATTGAACACTGGCTGTCAAGGTTGCTGAAAGTGACGCTACACATCAGCAAATAAACACTCGTTCGGTGTTAAATTAAAAGGATGATGTGATCAGCGTGTATATTTTTGATGGATTTCTTTCATCTGACTAAAAGATTAGAAAATCAAACAAATATGATGTAGATATTTACTACATTCTGCAGAGTGGCATGTAGTTTGAAGAACTAGAACTTTTTAAATTACATAATTATTTTTCACTGAATAAAGATAATTTAAATAAATGCACAAAGTCACTTGTAGATGACATTTTACGAAAAAACATCGAATTTCAAGATTGAACAATTGTTATTGGTATCGTTGTTCTATGACTTTGTGATGTTGTTTACTTTGTATTAGTAGTTAAGCATTTTAAATACGGATAAATGCTTTAATAATGTTATGCTCAATTTCTTCCTGGTTTGAATCGCTTTCTTAATTGCATTTAGCATGTTTAGAGAACGGTTTTATTCTTAATTTTCCATTTCAAATATAATCTAAAATAGGGGCGAAAACAAAAACATACCATGTAAAAAAACGAAAACGACGAAAAGACAAACAACATTCAAAAACACAAAATGGAAAACTAAATACTGAGCAAAACGAAGCTTAATAAAATCCGGAGGTGATATCAGATGCTCCTAAATGTTCACTTAGTGGAATTTTCCGATATTGTTGCAGTTTTATCTGTTCTTTGTGGATACGAACCTATTTACAAGTAGAGTTACCGGTCTAATGTTATATCTAATCTTTCTTCCGTTGACCAAACTTGTTTCTGATCTTTACTAATGACAATTCATTTCATAATGAGTATATAACACAGCTATCACAGTAGTTTTTTATATCGACTCACGTTTACATTTTCATATACTGCTAATTTTATCAAAGAAACAGAGTAATAAATACATTGACTAGGTTAAGATTTTGTTCATACTAAAAGGGTATGATGCAATATCCAAATCTACATAAGTCTAATTTGCTAAGGAATATTGTAACTATACTATTTACTTATGTTTTTGCTAATGGTAGGGGTGGCTATTTCTAGAAAAAAAAAGAAATTTTTCACGCCTAAAGATACACGTTTGTGTGTTCAGTTCCGATCGTCAGAACATTTTCTCCGATATTCCAATGAAGGTAAAGGTAAAAGGTAAAATTCGTTTCACAGAAGGTTTACGAATATATCTGTAATTTAGTCCACATTTGAGATCTCCTGATCACACTTATGCATATTAAGAAAAGAGTTTGTATTAGAAAGATACAACACTGAAAGCGAATAATATCAGTTGGCAGAAATAATTTGAATTGTGTTGAACAAAATACAGATGTTGGTGTATGAATACTTGTGAAATGCTTGCTTACCATTAGATGATAAAATATCGAGTATTTGGATACTAACAAACACTGCCACAACTAACTGCCAGACGGAGTTTCTATCCGCATTGAGGGCATGCATACCAAAATACACTTATCATTGCTACTCACCTGGCTCTTCTCCCTTTTGTCATTATTGCAAGGTTATTAAAACTTCTTATTTCTCTTAATTATGGTTTCGATATTCGCTTTATATGCATCGTAAGATTTTATACTTTTTGTGTACCGTAACCAGTATATAGTAATACGTTTTTGAGTACTAATTTATCAGGTTAATAATGATATTACTGTAAATTTGCTCAAGTTGAATAAAATTTAATTTACAATGACCAATTTTGATCTAATTTGTATGAATTTTGTCCTTAGATTCTGTAAAGTATGAATAATGTCTGACTCTGTCCTAAAATATTCTTAACATTCTGAAATTGTCTTTACAAATTCTAAACATGTTTAATTTGTTTTAACATTCTCAATTTGTTTGAATAAGTCTAACACAGTGTAATAAATTTATGTTTAATACAGTATTTAAATTAAATAGTTTACTGTTTTTGACATCTCCCATCTTAGGATAATACTGTCATCAGTTAAATACAAATGCTCATCTCAGGTGAGGGGAACAGGAATTATTTTTGGGGACTTAAATGTTTTTCGTGTTTAATAAACAATTTTTTGTTTAAAAAAACAATAGTTTACTTTTACAAATTGTGACTTGGATGGATAGTTGTCTCATTGGCACTCATACCACATCTTTTTATATCTAGGTACAATAATTTTGTTTTACGCAAGGTTGTATTTATTTTTTCATTATTTATTTTTTATTTTCCATTTAAAGTAGATTTTTGAACAATTTTATTATCAAACAAATTGCACCGATAAAACAAAAGAAATCTGGTTTATTAACATATTAAGTTATGACACTTTTAGAATTAGGTTAGGAGTTAAGACTTAAAAGGAAAGGAGATTGGATTTGTTTACTGCTCAAGACTAACATCAGCAAATTTACATTTTGTCAGCTTTTTTATATATTTTTTAAATGTATTGTTTAATCAATATAACCACACACAAAAATGAAAATTTCTGGAATTCATATATCGTCACAGTAAATTTTTCTTATTAGAGACTAAACAATTTGTAGTTTTTTTACTTTGACATTATGCACGTTTTTCAACGGAGCTAAATATATTTAAATATACACAAAACGTTCATAGTTTATATCAACAGATGAAGTGTTTACTATCTACGGAAACGTCGCCATGCGACGCCCACAAAAAAAACAACTTTTAAAATGAGCATTTAAATATGTTACAGGCATCAATTCCCTTAAAAAAATAGTAAGCATGGACTATTGGCAAATTGTTTTAAATATTTGACGAAATAAAACAAAACATCAGTTATTCGATTTTTACGGATGTGAATTTAAGCATGGATGCTTTTTGAGTACTCCTTATATGAACAGAATCATGGATTGTTTGGAAGTCGGTTCAAACCCTTTTTTCTATGATTCAATATATATTTAAAATCAAATTGGTGGAAGTATATAGTAAATAAGGATACATCTCCGAAATAAACACAGAATGTAACTTTTTGACTGAGTCATAAATAAATATAGGTGAACAAAACTTTCAAAATAAATGCAATTTGGGTACCCTCCGTTAAAAACAATAGTCGTAAGAATTTTCCATTTTTTGAAGATCTTATGCTACATTTAATTGGGTTCAGCTTGTGGTCTGTCAAAATGAACTGTCAGAGAAAAGTCATACATTTTTTCTACTATAGAATACATTCAGACAATTTAGAAAATAAGTATTCAGACTTTCTCAGACACGGTTAGGACTGTTTTGAATGTATCCAGACAATATAAGACTGGGTAAAGATCTTTACTAATATTAATTAAGTGTTGAGTTTAATTAAAATAGTGTTAAGACTGTTAAGAGTTTGTTATTCGAATAGTCTTGTGTTGAGACACATTTAGAAAGCGTTCAGACTGTAAAAACACATCGGTAAGAAAATTCAATATAAGTAGGAATGTAAAGACAGTTTAGAGAAAAATTGGCGAAAATATTACTTTTAGACAAAAAAGTAGACAAAATTAAGACAAACTCTGACAAGACCTGGTCATTTCAGAATCTTTTTACTTTGTAGTTCAAGGGATATTGGAGTTAGATACAATGGAATCTGCTATTACCGTGGAAAATTCAAGATGCCTTAAAGCTTTGTTAGTTGTGTTGAACATGTACCCGAAAATGATGCGAGCTTTACCTAGAAGTACAAATCTCCCAGAAGATTGGGAAAATATTATTTCCAATCATCGGTCTTTTACGGTATTAGATACGGAAGCGATAAAGACATTTGAAAATGAACAGTATAACAAGTTCGATGTTACTCTGATGAATAAATTTGTGAGGACGTTTAATCTTATGCAATCACCAACAAGCGATTGGGGTTTGAGTCCTTTGCCATCCGACATAACATTAAGTGATGACGTGGAAAGATTGCGAATTAATCGCAATTTTCTCATGCACCGCCATAATGCTGTTTTGTCAGAGGAGGAGTACGAAGAGGTCTTTCAGCAGAGTCTTGGTATTGCGGAACGTCTTGATTTTGCAGAACGTCTTGATATTGCAGAATGTCTTGATGATAAAACAATTCTTAGCGAATTTACCCATCAAATAGAACAGGTGAAAACAACTTGTCCTGACTCTTCAACAAGGGCATATAATGAAGCCCTGGACGAAAATGTTCAAAAAAGTAAGTTTTGCTATTCTATTAAAAACATTATATGCATTATATGCATGATTTTATGTAGTATAAACAGGAAATGCGTAATACAAATTATTAAGGATTGAGCAAACCAAATAGGACCACAAATAATATGAAAGGTCATGTTATACATTTGTTTTTTTGTCATTGTCAATCGAAAACGAATGCTTCTAGAAAAAATATTTTTATCAAACTATTTGCATGTTTTACTAAATAATAACAATATGTATTTAAACCTTTACTTATGTATACATATAGTTCTTAGTAAACCAGAAAACCTACATCTGCATTATACGTAAACAGTGAATTGAAATATAACGTGCATGTACAGCCCCTTCGCAATATTGAAGGACGCAATGACGAGTTGGTTGACTGTAATGGAATCTTTGTTTTACAGATGGCGACGGATATGTTCCAATTTTTGTAACAGCAATCCTGCGTCTTTTCTTCAAACTTGACCTACCGAATTATACTTATACTTACAGTGATAAAACCATGTATGTCGCAAGTGTTGTCTATTTGTGTTCCTCACTCATTTTTGTCACTACAACGAGCATCTAGCTATAACATCATATAATTTATATACTTCATATGTCAAAATTATAAATTAACTGTTTACAAAACTTTGAATTTTTGAAATACTAAGGCTTTTCTACCTCAGGAATAGATTACCTTAGCTGTATTTGGCAAAATTTTTAGGAGTTTTTGGTCCTCAATGCTCTTCAACTTCGTATTTTATGTGGCCTTTTTAACATTTTTTTTATTCGAGCGTCACTGATGAGTCTTATGTAGACGAAATGCGCGTCTGACGCAAGTACAAAATTTCAATCCTGGTATCTATGATGAGTTTATTTATATCATTCTTAGCTATCCATCGTTTCCCTGAATGTTTTCTTATATTTTATAACCAACGTGTAGTTTTCATTGGTCAAAACTCAATCCGACGTCAGTCTCTTGCTTTCCTTACTTTTGCTATTCAAACGTCACGAAAAAAGCGTTCATGCCTGATCACGTTTCGCATTCTATTTGCAAACCATTAAAAGTCTTAAAAGTTCCTATGCTTACAATTTCGTACGTCACACGCGTGTTTTATCTAATAAGTGTTGATTTGTGCCGCTCGAACGAGGATGATAATACGTTTCTTCATAACATTTATTCCACACCCGTGTCTTGCTCTTCTCTTGAATAGGTAAGTTCTAGATATTTGAAACAGTCGCAACCAATATGAAATTTTCAGTTCCAAAAGGAGGAATATCGCATCCCCCTCGATACAGTTGTATAACCTATATTAAAGTAAACATGTATTCAGTGAGTGCGACAATACTAATCACATTGTTTCTATAATGGAATAAAGTTTCTATTAAATGCCCGGGTTTAACAAATTACAATAACTTTTTAAAACTATTGCCTAATGTTTAAAGGTCTCCAAAATTAACATCCTTGTAGAAATCATTTATAACAACTATTGATAGAAAGTTTCACATTATAAATTTGAGATAGAGTGTGTTATTTTCGTAAAAGCTATTGTGTGTGGTTATCTAACCCTTGGCTTTGAAACTTTTTAAAGTCTATTTATTTGATTTGTGTGAATGACATTTGATGAGTTTTGTTCATCATAAGACAAAAACATGCAATCTGTTTTGAATTAAATTTGCATTAATTGTAAATAGATAGTTAATACACAGATAATTAGAAGGGAGGTTTTATATTTGAAATACTTTAGAATGTAAAAATATTTATGATATCGATAATGAGTTATATACATTAATATCATTGAGATCTACCTAGTAAATTAAACAAAATCACCCCAAACTGAGCCTTGTTAATAAATTTTCCTTTATCTTTATTTGAGTGCTGACATATATTCCTAGCCAAATCTATTGCACTACATTTGAAGACTCAGATACAATGAGAATCGTTCATACGTTTAACAGCCTTTTGGAGAAAATCAACCAAGACGTTTCCAAAGTCCAGTTCATTCATGCAGCGATGGAAAGAATTCGAGTTTGTTTCAATACAAATCCAAATACATGCTGAAGTCTTCTCTTCACATAACATGCTTTTTGAGTCTATGAAAACCTTCATTGGTAGAATTATGGTAGAGGAAAACTTAAGAATGGCTATTGGCCTCAGGATGCAAGGAGTTCTTTGCCTGTCCGATTTTCTGGACGTGACAGGTTGGTATTATTATAAATGATATGATATTCAAAACAGAAAAATGCTGGCAGTCAAATTAAATTCTATGTAGTAGTCATGCACGGATCTAGAAGGTCGAGTTTATCATTGCGATCTTTAAAATTCTCTGTCGCCCATTCCGTTAAGGTCGACTATGGCGTCCGTTTAAAGTTTACAATATAGCTTCAAAATTACCAGAAGAAACAATCAATTCAGTTCATTCCGCGCAAATATAAGATTATTTGAAGGAATTCCGTAACGGAAGCTATTACAGTGTTAAAAAGAAAACAGTACTACTAATGTATATATCGCTTGAAAATAAGGTCTTATCTTTCAAGATACTATTATCATATGAGTCGTATATTATTTAACACGTACACAATGCTCAATGTTCTCATTCATCTCGACATAGATGCTCGAAATTTAAAGATTTAAAAAAACTTAAAAAGTAAAGACCATTGAAGAGCGAAATACAAGTATCCCAAAAAAAAAAAAAAAAAATTTCCAAACGCTTCAGTGGACAGATCTAAAAACAAATATGTCAGTTTACTAATTTATGAACTGAAAATTCAATAAAAAGTAAAATCACAAAAATACTGAACTCCGTGGAAAATTCAAAACGGAAAGTACCTAATCAAATGACAAAATCAAAAGCTCAAGTACATCAAACTTATGGATAACAACTGTCATATTCCTGACTTTGTATAGCATTTTATTTAGTAGAAAATGGTGGATTAAACCTGGTTTTCTAGATTTCGTACCTCTCACTTGTATAACAGTTGCAAAAAATTTCATTAGATTGACAACGATGTGAACAAAACAAACAGACATATTAGGTGAAAATGTCAAAAATAGGGATACAGCAGTAAAACACATGTGTTATATGTGTTATATTCGACTTTATTGTTTTGCATACTTCTAACTTTCAGAATGCATTGTAGACACTAAGTCTTATATAGTTCGAGGAGAATCTATTAGCAGTACATCTGCAAACGATAAAAGATATGACATAGTAGTTACAGTTAATGAATAGAGAAATCATAAATAATCTTCGTATAAGGCGTAACACATTTTGACAGATCTTGTATCTTCAATATGAATCAAGAATGTCGTTTTATTGCTTGTTTATTTTTTATCAAAATTTTCTGACGACTTTAGATCTTTTTCGTGACTTTAAACAGCAGAAATAGTTTTTTTTTTATCTGGAACTTGACTTAAATCCAAGTATGACATGTTTGGGCAAATCAGCAAACTATGATTTTTTTCTTATACGTACGGTTATTTAACGTTTAGATATAGAAATTGTCTTTGTTTATAGAATTTATAGAACAACATGTATAAACAAATAATATGAAAAGCGTAGAAATGTTGAGTGTTTGATAAATGGGGGAAAGTTGGGCGACTTTGAAAAATATTAGCTAGTTATTTAAATATTGAATAGACTGCATTAGAGAACATCTCATTCTTACAAAATTTACAAACGCCTTTTGCGAAGGTGTTTAAAATAGTACGAATCTTGTAGAATATTTCTGTGGAACATCCAGGCAATCTTGATATGTTACTTTTTAAAATAAATTCTTGTGTAATTAAGCTTTCCAATATATGAAAAACGATCTGGCATTTTCTTTGGTATTAAGATAAAAACTATCTTGGTTCAGTTACAACATCTCTTTAAAACTATCAGGAGAGCCGTTCTAGAAAAGTGACAAAAACAGTTAAGTTGAAACCTTGAACACAGTTTCTGACATAAGCAGTTCTACCGGGGAACAGTTTTGGACAGATATAAATACTAAGGATTTTCTTATCCCCGGCATAGATTACCTTAGCCGTTTTTGGCACAATTTTTTTTAATAACCCACTTTTGTATATGTGTCTTATATTATTGATCGGTCGCAGTGAGAGTGTATCATTTGTTACAAGCACGTCATGGTGTGAACCACAGAGGCGGTTATATTTTGCACCGGGCACGCTCAAATAAAAAAAACATTTAAACAAGGATGTTTCAATAATAGAAAAAAATAAATGACTGTAGCTGTAATAATTCTATTTTTATTTGTTTTTAATTGTGTGGCTCTTTAATGACCATTTATTAAATCTGCATTCCCATCCTTCATTCTTCCTTACGTCTAGATTTCTACAGTATAAAAGGAGTTTTCGGTTTTACGTCAATGATACAGCAAGCAAACCACAAAAAGCAACCAATAGACATCCAGAGGGCAACTATGGATTTTTTCGGCTCGCAGTACAAACTTAAATTATTCAGCAGTTGTCGTTTGTTGATGTGGTTCATAAGTGTTTCTCGTTTCTCGTTTTTTATATAGATTAGACCGTTGGTTTTCCCGTTTGAATGGTTTTACACTAGTCATTTTTGGGGCCCTTTATAGCTTGTTGTTCGGTGTGAGCAGAGGCTCCGTGTTGCAGACCGTACTTTGACCTATAATGGTTTACTTTTATAAATTTTGATTTGGATGGAGAGTTGTCTCATTGGCACTCATACCCCATCTTCTTATATCTATTAACTACAGTTATTGTAAGATACATGTACCAGGAAAAATAATTCAAAGTATAAAAAATAAATCTAAAACACAAAAACAGAAAAGAGAAAAGAACAAATAAGTCAATGCGTCAAGCTCCTTTCGTTTTACAATACAATTATTAGTCGCCAATTACCGCATGATTTTTTTAGATAACTATACCACGTCAAAAGTTCTCTCGTTCATTTCATGCCATGGTAGAGTGACAATAACTTACTTTCATTTGACCTTTAAAGAGGCAGAATTAGTTGATGCAGATTTTGAAACTTATGATAAACCATGGAAGTATTATATTGACAATATAATACTTCCATGGATAAACCATATAGCAAAATAAAATATTCCTTAAAGACGAATTTAAACAGTTTATTAGTGTGGGTGTAACTGAAATGAAGGTAACAACCTGTCTTGGAAGTTGTATGAAATACAAAATTATGTATTAGATACAAATTGAGGGCGTTAGCCCGAATAAGTGTATCTAATTTACACCAAGATATTATTGTCCATGCAGAATGATAGAATTCAATGCAGGGTACAGTGGCGGATTTACCGGGGCACAAGCCCCCATCCAGTCCAGGTCATCAAAAAATCAAAAATTTTTCTTACATAATTTTATTACTACTTCATCTGCTTATCTAGAACAGAAATTAATCACAACTTGATTTGACTTCTCAAATCGGCCGATAATTAACCCCAGCTTCAACATGCGTGATTTATGACAACTTTTCGGTGGGTGTGTAAATATTAACACCTGTGTGTAATGTCTCTTTGCAAAAGCTTTTATGTAAACTACATGTACATGTTGATTAGAATAGTACGAATATTTTTATTGGTTTTTAATACAATATTACAGATTAAGATCGATTATCAGGTGAAATCTTCTGATCAGTAAAGAAAAACCAACTAAAATCTGTTTTGTTTTAAAGAATAGGTACAAATAGAATTTTAGTGTCAAGAATGTTGGTATCGATATATGGGATATGTCTTCATAACAAAATACTCACATTACCGTTTCATGTGAATGTATTTTTTTCGAAATTGTCTTTTTTGTTACTTTATTCAACAACAAACTAGTTTCTTTTTAATATCAGACGAGATTTTTTTAAAACTGAAAGTCATATTACTTTTCCCTCTTATTTTCAAAGGAAACCAACAATTTGTTTAAAAAAAACTTGTCCCCCCAAGTCCAATAAAATTAATTGTCATTTTCTGATATATAATCATTAATAAATTGCTATTGTATTTTTATAAATAAGACCTACTTTATAACATAATCTGGGACTAATACATTTATCTAATAGCCCAAGCATACAGTAATATATGTATATTTTTCTTGTTTCAATTACCATGTACACATGTATGAGGCTATGGATGGGGTTTACAGATATGAGAATAATGGGCAAAAAAGTTAGATTAGGAGCGGGACAAAATACTATAGATTATAGAATATAATGAGATAATGGAATTTAAAGAAGCAAATGATTGATTGTTGGTTGTTTAATGTCCAGTGGCAAATATTTCATGTATGTTTAGGACGAATACAATTAAAAGATATAGAAATATAGAAACGATGATCTGAACACTACTCAAATTACGGTTTTGCGATATGGTCGTGTAGTTTTAACAATGTCGTCTGTAGTGTTTAGAAAGAAGCTATTTTAAAATGTGTTAGAACATGGAGCTATGATACCATGACAGGTATACATATGGTGTTATTGTAAAATAGCCATGTAATTGCCATGTTTCTTTAATATTCTATGGGTCATTGATTTTATTGCCTGTTGATTATTGGCACGTGCCATCGAACTAAATCTTTAAAGACAGAAAATATTAAATAACGCCAAAATTGCTTTTAGAGGAAGAAGAAGATGAAGAATTATTTATTATACTGCAACCTGAATAAACAAATAAATGCATGTTTTATAATACAAAATAATCAGCCGGTCAAATAGGCTTATGATGGATCCAATTTCTAATACTAATAGTCTGTTCTGAATCATGTAAATGATTTTTGAAATCAAAATTTAAAGTTTGTAACTAAAATGAAAGAAAGGGTAAACGCATTTACAAACAGATCTTATAAGATATATACTCGGTACTGAACTTAAAATCAAGTTATCCTGTTTTAATAAAAAGTTCTATGAAGGTCTGGATTGGGGGGTCCTTCATTTCTGTATACTTTATTTTTTTAGGCCTTTATACTTTTTGTCTATTATTCTCAACTCTTTATATTCAAGCACCTTATTATTCTCTGTTCTTTATTGTTTTGGTCCATTTTTCTCTATTCTTTATATTTTTTACCATCATTCTCTATTCTGTACACCCCCATCCACATCTTTCTCTATCCGATGGTATGTTATTTATAGTTTTAACACTGTCCCGTCACGGTCTAAGTGCAGTTTCAGAAGATTAGTGCACTCAGAGACATGTCTCTGGTGCTCTGATGCGGCATTCGTGTTCAGACGCACCACTCTACGAGGTAAAAGCTAAAAAAATAGACGCTTGTCAAAGTTAAAAAAAATAACTTACACGGCAATGATTATTAAATGCCACGAAGTAATTATTAAGTTTAAGAGGAAAGTATCGAAAGATAACGAAATTAACGAAATGAATTATCTGACATAAAACATACTTGTATTCGGCGTTGATCGTTCCTGATGAAGTTAAATCCAGAAAGTGCTTCGGACGCATGAAATTTATAATAAGTTGTTATCACTTTTTTGTTGTTGTTACGTTTTAATTTGCAATTACTTCTTTTCAAAGACGAAAAACTATTGCTGTACACATTTTATTTAGGATACGGACTACATTTTTACCGGGTTAACGCCATTTTGAATTTAAGTGTATAACAGATTCCTCACATCTACACACTATCCGTTTATTGTAAATCTGTTATAAACGGTAACTTTCACAACCCTTAGTTAAAATACATGTATAAATTCTTAACCAGTCGTCAACAAATTATCTGTGAAATTAAAAAAAATAAAATTTGCTTATAATTATAAGTAGATAAATACATAAATTAACATAAATAAGAAAAATAAAACCAGAAATAGTTATAGACGAATAATTTATTTCCTCGACAAAAGAAATTAACGAAACGTTTAGACATATCAATTCCGTAATATCTTAAAAAACCAATAGAAACAAAAACTCAACCAATGATTTTATGTTTAATTATTCAAAAGTTACGTTCTTAATTCTAGCATTTATATTTCATCAAGATGAAGGGGCATAACTCCAAGTATCATACTGACACACTGAACAGATCTTAACCCGATCTGAAAAATTTGAACGTTACTTTTGATGTTTGGTCTGAATTCGTCCAAAACCGTCTTAACAGATCTTAATCGAACGCTAGAGCCTTCCGTCTTGTTTATCTTGACGTGACTGAACGGACTGAACTTGATATATCGGAACAGCGTCTGAAAGTCTGAAAAAGTCTTAACGTTTTTTCCCTTGCGGTAAATTCAGTCGATTAAGACTTGATCAGACCAAAATGACCGTTTCAGACTGAAATCTTGCTACTAGTGCATGCCTTGAGAAGAAAGAAATTTAATACTTGCTATCATAATATCAATTAAATATAACTGACTTAAATATTCACCTTGTAGACCCTTTACTCTATGTTTAATTTCCATTGCCAAATTATTTTGTTAACTTCTCCAAATTCTGTCTCTTTGGCATATTTGAGGTGTAAGTGTTAACTATTTTCATGCAAAGGATGCCTGAATACATCGCCGACGGCCGGCCGAACGATGCCTTGAATTCGTATATGGTCATGTTCAGGTAACGAGCTTCTTGTTCCGCCTCCTTGTATTTAACATAATAAAACGATATATTCTGAAAACGGTAGGTTTAATGATTATTTTTGAAGTTATTTTTTATTCAGGAAATCGGTATAAACATGATAAAAAGAAATTGGTTGAAAATCAAAAGTTAGTAGAAAACAAGCAGAACAAAAATGTGTTTTGTTGCTGATATTTTTAGACATCAACCTGAAACATAGTTTGTCCTGGATTATATATATGGGACCAAAAACAAGGCCCTTATAGTACTTACTCCTTTGATAGAGATCTGCCTTAAACTAAGATGTTTTATGATACTTCCATACCATGCATGAGCATAATTAACGATTAAATGATAATATAGAAAGAATTTATTTGCAAAAGAGAGGTACTCATACATGACCAAAGGATCAGGTATTCCCTAAAGTTGACATTACTGTTGTATGTAAACTGTTCATTAAAAATTGTGATACTTTCAGTGCCTCCATCCATATGGTTTCGTTTGAAGTGTACTGTGAGAGGAACTCCTACACCAGAAGTTACTTGGTACAAAAATGGACAAAAGATTGAATCACTGGAAAATATGCAGGTTTGATATTGTTTTTTACCTGTAGTAAAAGGGTGTATCAAGTGTTAACTTTGACTGTCCGTCCGTCCCCTTTCCGTCCGTCTCATTTTTTTATGTTTCTGCACTCTAATCTAAGTTTGCCTCATCCACATTTTATGAAAGTCACACAATGCTGAGAACTTAAACACGTATATAGAGTTTGAATTTGAGCAGTGAGTTATTTACCCTTCTTGAGGTATTCCCCTTTTTAACCTAGAAAAAATTGCAAAACTTGAGTGGGGCATTCATGTCCTCATACATATTCTTCTTGTGTTACTCTATCATATTGATCTAATTGTACGTTTCTTTAGTAAGTTAAGTCTAGAATTAATTGTGTGAGATTTAGAAGGCACTTAATATCAATAGAAGAGGGGTTAGTTGGTTTATAAACAATTTCTAACATAATTACACATTACATTTCAAATTAAGATTGTATGGTTGGAGATCTAGGGAAAAGGGTGCATTTTAACTCCATCCCTATTTACACAAATACATTTAATTGAGGAATATCCCTTTCAAAGGGAGGCTTAAGATACAGGCTTAATTTCTAACTAAGTAAACAAAAATTGTGAAATGTATAACAAAATGTTGCTGAAATATTCAAAGATTGACCAACAGATTTCAGACTCCGATATTTAACTAACACTGTCGTGTTGCTTAGTCTTTAGTTTTCTATGTTGTGTCATCTTTACTATTATTTGTCTGTTTGTCTTTTTATTTTTGGCCATGGCGTTGTCAGTTTGTTTTCGATCTATGAGTTTGACTGTCCCTCTGGTATCTTTCGTCCCTCTTTTATGTTCTCATAAAACCATCATGTGATATGACTGAATCTATTTTTAAGTATTCTAGTATGACACTCTACTTTCGTCTTTGAAATAGTATGATATGAGAAGATTTGGTATGATTGCCAAAAAGACAACTATCCAAGAGTGTTCATTGCGAAACACTGTCCTTTCTCGAAAAAAAAGGTCATCATATCACCATGACTGACTCTCAAACTTTTCTAATAGATTGGCTCTAATGACAAAACATTCTGAATTTTCTTATTAGAATTGATATAACTCGTGGTAGCAATGATTTTAAATCTCCATCGGGATATGTTAAACTAAGTGTCATAAAACCATCAGTGCATGAATTATTTCTTAAATGTTGTACCAGCTGTCCACTCTTACTGGTAAAACTGGTTTCTTGCTGTTTTTAGATATATCTTGACAATATTCTGTTGATAGATAGCAGTATAAGTGATTCTGGATACTACAAGTGTTTTGCCAAAATTGATGCTGGTGTTGATATGGCAATTGCCAGACTAGAAATCATGCTTAAAAGTATTGTAAACTCATATGTACTGATCCTCGACATGCTCAATGTCTCTGCATATTCATAGTTTGAAATATCATTCGCAAGTCACATTATAAAGCTTTTTGTTGAAACAGTTAATATGAGAATAAAAAATCGCTTACTGTTTTGTCGAGCAGCTGATATTTTTCAACATCAATATGATGAAAGTCTATCTGATAATTGAATTATTATATTGTATTTGTGCTTTTTTTTTATGATAGAAACATTAGAATTTCATTGTATTACCATTTTATCTGAAAAGGATCTGATAGGTGTCAAACATTATGATGTCAGTGAAAATTCAGGTCAAAATTATGAAAGCTGTATCAAGCATATTTGACGTCACAAAACCTATCATTTGAAAGCTATGGACATATAATATGAGGATTATACACTCGAAATAAAATCGAGAATGGAAATGGAGAATATGTCAAAGAGACAACAACCCGACCAAAGAGCAGACAACAGCCGAAGGCCACCAATGGGTCTTCAATGCAGCGAGAAAATCCCGCACCCGGAGGTGGTCCTCAGCTGGCCCCTAAATAAAATTGTGTGCTAGTTCAGTGAAAATGGACGTCACACTAAACTCCGAAACATATAAATGAAATAAAATTAAAAAAAACATACAAGACTAACAAAGGCCAGAGGCACCTGACTTGAGACAGGCGCAAAAATGCGGCGGGGTTAAACATGTTTTGTGAGATCTCAACCCTCCCGAAAGGTTATTAAACCAATTGGACATTAAAAAAAGGAAATTCATCTAAAATCAACTTTGCCGGAGTCAGTTTGAATTTTTGTAACTTCCTGATTTGTCAATGGAGAATAAGAAAAAGTTTGTTAAAAATCATGTCAGTACCAAAGCACTGAATAATGAGTTGATGATAAAATTATCTAACTAAACATCGAGTGAAGGGGAATAACTCTCATACTCAAACATTTGTTAAATGTTTTATTTCAAAATGAGATCTTGATTCAATAAAAGCTAATTTATTTGACAGTGTACAAAAATCAATGAAGCCAAATTTGCATGTTAATTAGTTGAAAACGATGATTGATTAATTGAAATTTGCTTAACATCCACAATGAACCTGGACGAAACTGTTGTAACCTTAGTGTACTAGAAGTTATATAAATTATTTTTAACATGAAATGAGACACCTATGCACCAGAGTTCAAATGATAAAGATAAAAGCAATACTAGATCACTGTGCGGCTTTGAACAATGAGAACAACCCCTGCCGTATAGTCAGCTTTAAAAGGTTCTGCCATGAAAATGTGCAAAAGTCAAAGGAGAAAACTAACTCATTTATACAAAATGCCAAAAAAACAAATTAATCAGGTGATAAACCCTTTCTACATTTTGTTTTTCAGATAATGTACCCAAACCTCCTGGAAATGTGACTGTAACAAGTGTTGAAAGTACAGAATATATAAAAAAGAAGATGTGGTATGATTGCCAATGAGACAACTCTCCACAAGAGACCAAATGACATAGAAATTAACAACTATAGGTCACCGTACGGCCTTCAACAATGAAGCATGTATACGGTGGTCTCCATCAGTATCCAGACTGCTGTCCTGTTCTAGCTTATACTGTTGTCTATGGGGAGATGAAGATTGTGAGTTAAGGAATATGGGTTACCTATGATAAGGGATGATACTCTTAAATGATTACTGTTGCGTTTTAATCAACTATTTTTGCACATATATTCTTTGTTTCTAAGTTACTCGGTGTTTAAATTCTGTTTAATATCTTGGAAATGATATCAAAGTAACGATTAAACAAACAGATTATTGCGAGCAATTCATGGTAAACACAGACATTATTGTGTGCATTTGGAGAGTTTACAAAAATGAGAGAGAATAATTATTGTTATTTCAGGAAATAATGCATACAGTCATAATTAATAGATTTCAGAATGAGAGTTCCTATTATTGTTATACTAACGTATTTATATTTTCAGTAGTTCTGTGACTTCTGCAAATAGAAAGACTATGTTAATATAATTTAAATCTTAAATAATGTCCACCATAGATCTTCTTTTGAATATGCATAAAAAATCAGAAAGTCACAGAGATGGTGGCTCCAATGTCAGCTTCAAACATGAATTAGTAGTGCGCGATTTATGTTGATGACTTGTCTGAACTTAAACAACTTTGATTTTATCTTGTATAAATACATACAAAAATTAAGAAAGTCATGAAATATTAATTGCAATGAAAACTAATAGAAAGGAATAAAAGCCAAAATTGTATCAATGAAAATAAATCAATTACTCAAAAATGTATATGTGATATATATGTCTGTTATAACTTCTATAACTGATGTTTTCATATTATTCCAGTAACACTGAAGAAAGTTACATCGAAGAAAAATAAATGCATACACGATCTTAAGCCAAATACAGATTACAAATTTTATATACGAGCCCTCAATAGTAAAGGCGCTGGAGCCAAGTCACATACAGTGACTGTTAAAACATTAGAATAAGGTATGGTTAGAATTAAATGCAGTATGAGTTATTCTTCTTTTCTGAACTGTAACGGTTCATATACAACTATGCGCTTGTGAGTTTGAATCCAGTTTGTTGTGAGTTGTGTTTTGACTAGAATCGTTGTTGACAATCTGTTTTCCTGCTGAAATTCAATGGGTGTCACCAGGCACTCAAGCTTCCTTCATCAATAATGATCGCCTTGATATAGACAAAGTCACTGAAAGTGGGGTTTAACACCTAGTGGGTGTGGAAAATTATACAATTATTGCCTTTTGTTTCATGAAATAAGTGATCATGATTTCGAGTATTCATTAAGTAGTATTAGCTCTAAAATGCACCTGTCAAATGGCTGATAATGTTTATTGCTTTTCCCAATTTTGTAGCATACAGATATAATATATCTCTGTTAACAGTTAACAATTAATTATACATCTTATTCAGTTCCTGTAGCAGCACCAAATCTGAGACTTTCTAGTTCAACACCAAGCATTATAGATTTAAAGTGGGATCCACTTCCCCCTGAGATATGTTATGTTGTTATAACAAGGTACCAGATTTATGTGTCAAATGGTGGACATGAAGTCATGGAGAATGTGTTAACTGTTTACCATACATATACTATAAGAGGTAAAAATATCATTTCAGGTGTTGTACATGTTGTAATTCGCAGTTCTTTATATATTGTATTAACCCCGCCACATTCTTTATGTGCCTACCCCAAGTCAGGAGCCTGTAGGTCAGTTGTTGATTTTGGTTCATGTCTGTCATATTTGTTTTTTGTAAACAGTTTTGTTATGAATTAGGCTATTAGTTTTCGCAATTGAATTATTCATATTTTTAATGTCGGGTCCTTCTATAGCCGACTATATGGTATCGGTTTTTCTCATTGTTGAACGCCTTACGGTTCATATAATTGCTTACATTCTCTTCATTTAAACTGTGGTGTATAGTTATCTCACTGACAAACATACCACATCTCCTTATTTTTATATCAGTAGTAAATACAAGTAAATTGTATGTGCAATACAAACAATATCAATCGTGCTGTAATAGCTATCTGTAATGTTTTAATATTAGTTCATTAATCAAACCCCTAATCTGTATTACATCATGTCACGTGAAAACATCTAAATAGGATATATAATAAAGTGCACGTGTCTCCATCTGCAGTTTATAAAAAAAAACAAAGTATAATAGTTAGGACTGCCTTGTATAAAATCGATTTTAGTTTAAAAAGCCCGAGAAAAATAAAAACCCAAATAAATTTATGAAATTAAATGATTATAAAAACTTTTGTCTACCATCTAGGTTTATCAGAAGGATAATAAAGTAACTAAAGAAGTCCAGTGTTCGAAATGTCTAAAAAAATAGTAGAATTACTACACAAAGGTTACATGTGTTTCCTATTTGAATTCCTACACAATAATAAATGCATGTTATTCGAATAATTCCTTTGAAAAGATGTCAGTTTTCAAAACATTTCATTGGAAAGCTACAGATAAACAATTATATTGGAACTGAAATCGGATTCACTCATGGAGAAAATTATTGCTTCAGACCTCAATCCAGACACTGATTATAAAGTAAGAGTATTAGCAGGTACAACATGGGGATATCCAAAGTTGCTAGATAATCAGTGGCCCCGGCTGGTACATAGAACACCAAAACAAAATAAATATCCAAAAGGTAGACATGAAATTCTGTGCACGGAAATGTACAAATTTGTAGAGATGTATAGAAAAGCTACAAGGCAGGTCAGAAATTCTCTGCAGGAAAAAAAATAATTTAGTTTTTCAAAGGCAAATAATGATCATCTATATAGACTCATATACCATAAACATAATAAAACTGATTATTTTGAATAAATGTTTTATGTTTTAAGTGTGATACAATGCCATTAAGTAGTATTTACTCAACACAAGAGGGGCGGAAGATACCAGGGGGACATTCAAACTCATAAATCGAAAAAAACTGACAAGGCCATGGCTAAAAAAGAAAAAGACAAACAGACAAATAATAGTACACAAAACACAACATAGAAAACTAAAGACTAAGCAACACGAAGCCCACCAAAAAACTGGGGGTGATCTCAGGTGTTCTGGAAGGGTAAGCAGATTATTCGCCACATGTGGCACCCGTCGTGTTGCTCATGTAAATACAAACCCGGTAACAAGTCTAATTCGGAAAGTCACATTCGTGAAAAGGGGACGGGTTTTTAGCTACGACGTTAGGGACAAATCCGCTATCATCTGCGAAACGGATATTCCACAACGGTCAACCTACTCGTGAATTCTAATAGTGAATAAAACACAAATGTACCTTCAAAATGGCTGATTCAGTTTATTGCTTTTCCCGATTTTGAAGCATACAGACATAATGTATCCCTGTTAACAGTTAAAATGAATAATACATCTTATTTAGTTCCTGTAGCAGCACCAAATCTGAGACTTTCTAGTTCATCTCCATCCAGCATAGATGTAGAATGGGATCCAGTTCTTCTTGAGAAATGTAATGGTTTTTTACAGGATACCAGATTTATGTGTCAAATGGTGGACATGAAATCATGGAGAATGTATCTGCTGCAAACCACAATTACACTATCATAGGTAAAAACATCGTGTCAGGTGTTGTAATTAGCAGTTCTTTGTATATTTTATTAACCCCGCCACATTTTTGTGTACCTGTTCCAAGTCAGGTGCCGGTAGTTCAGTGGTTGTTTTTTCAATTGAATTGTTTCATACGTTAATGTTGTGGTCTTCTATAGCCGACTATATGGAATGGCTTTTTATCATTGTTGAAGGCCTTACAGTTGCCTATAATTTCTTACATCCTCTTCATTTGAACTTTGATTGATAGTTATCCCACTGGCAATCATATCCCTTCTCCTTATTTTTATATCAGTAGTAAATAGAAATAGAAGTAAATGGTATGTGTAATACAAGCAAGGGGAATCGTGCTGTTTTAGCCATCCGTGATGTTATTGATATCATTCCATTTATCAAATCCTTATCTATATTACATTATTTCACGGTAAAACATATATTTGAGGTATATTATTAAGGGTATATGATGTTGTCTTTTTCAATATCACCCACCGTGACAACTATTAACCGAAATAATTCCTCGAGTAGATGTCTTGGGATAATATTGGTGTATCGGGATGTTGTATTGAAAAATCAATGTGATATTCTCTATATACGAAGTCATAGTTTGTTGTATGGTGTGAGTCAAGACTCCGTGTTGAAGGCCGTACTTTGACCTATAATGGGTTACTTCTACAAATTGTGACTTGGATGGAGAGTTGTCTCATTGTCACTCATACCACATTTTTTATATCTAAGTATCAAATTTCTAATAGTGTATAAAATTAAACTTTTACAATTGTGAGAATGTGAAATTTCAACATTCTACTTTTTCGTAGATCCTTCCAATTAGCTTCACCAAGTTGTACTTGTGCAGTTTATATAAACATGTATTTTAATAAAACGTTCTGAAATCCATCTCTTGTTATTTCATTTTTAATCCTAAAGATACATTATTGGTGAATTGCTGCCTCGTCTATCTAAAGATTTGTGTTAAACTCAAAATGAATAAGTGTGCTTGTATCCATCTGATGAGTTAAGCCTTTTTCAACTGATTTTTATAGTTCGTTCTCATGTACTGTTACACCACAGTCACAGGTTAGGGGGAGGGTTGGGATCCCGCTAAAATTATGTATGTATGTGTCTGTCCCAAGTCAGGAGCCTGTAATTCAGTGGTTGTCGTTTGTTGCTGTGTGACATATTTTTTCGTTCATTTTTTTGTACATTAATTAGGCCGTTAGTTTTCTCGTTTGAATTGTTTTACATTTGTGATTTCGGGGCCTTTTATAGCTGACTATGCGGTATGGGCTTTGCTCATTGTTGAAGGCCGTACGGTGACCTATTGCTGTTAATTTCTGTGTCATTTGGTCTCTTATGGAGAATTGTCTCATTGGCAATGACCATCTTCTTTTTTTATTTTGAACTTTGACTCCATCTGCAGTTTATAAAGAACAAAGTAAAATTGTTAGGACTACCTAGCATTAAATCAATTCTAGTAGAAATTTCCAGAAAACTAAAATTCAACAATTATTCTTGAAACTAAATGATATGATTGTGAAAACTGTTTGTCTACCATTTAGGTTTATTAGAAGGATAATAAAGGAACTTAAGAAGTCCAGTGTTCGAAATGTCTAAAACAATGATTTAATTACTACATAAAAGGTAAACTGTGTTCCCTATTGGAGGTTCTACACAATAATAAATTTTTCGAATAAATTTCTTAGAAAAGATGTCAGTTTAAAACATTTAATAGGAAAGCTAAAGATAAACAATTATATAGGAACTGAAATCGGAGTCACTCATAGAAAATATTGTCCATTACAGACCTCCTTCCAAACACTGATTATAAAGTAAGAGTATTGGCAGTGACAGCAGGGGGATATCCAAGGCTGTTAGATCATCAGTGGCCTAGGCTGGTACATAGAACACCAAAATATAATGAAAAACCACAAGGTAGGCATCAAATTTTGTGCATAAAAAATTAACAAATTTGTAGAGATGTAATGCAAACCTACACGGTAGGTCAGAAATTCTCTGCTGAAAACAAGGTGAATTTAGTTTTTTAAAGGCAAATAATGATCATCTATTTAGACTCATATGACATAAAAATAACAATACTACCTATTTTGAATAGATGTTTTATGTTTTTAGTTTGATACAAGGTCATGTTAAGTAATGAGAGTTACGGTTCAAATAGGAAAACAACATCTTTAAGTCATTTGAACAAGTGTTTTAAAAGTTATTCATCTAGCTTGTGGATAGATATTTTCACAATCTATCTATCTATCTATTTATCTAAAATAAATTTACAAAACATATAATGAATGCAGCAACTTTTGTTTTCAATTTCGCGATGTTTCATGTCTTTTTGTCATTAAGGGCCTTGGTTGCCGAGTGGTATAAGTAGTCGAATTGCTGTATCACTAGCTTGCAAACACCGAGGTTGTGTGTTCGAATCCCGCATTTGACAGGTGCGCTCGATTCCGATCTTTATTGAATAGGTTTGCCAGTTTTCCTACAGAAGGTCGTTGGTTCTCTCCGGGCAATACGGCTCCCTGCACCAATTAAAACTGACCGCCACAAAATAGCCCTACAGTGCTGAAAATGGCGTTCAACACCAATCAATCAATCAAACTTCTAATTTTTATTTTTTGTTTGTTGGAAAAAATGAATAGTGCCTTATTCTGGAAAATTTTTTAACAATTCTGCAATAGTAAATGCACGACTTGTGTTGAAATTGTGTGCAATCTTTCCGTGAAATTCTAAAGATATGGGTTGCAAACTGTAGGAGGAGGTAATTACAACGTCGTTTATAGGTAGATTTTGATGGAATGTTAGTCTTGAAAAATGAGGGGAAGAGGAATTCTTACTAATTACCAATTCCAAAAGACATGTGTAGTACTCGGAGGTGCGATGGTCACGCTGATGTGCGATGGTCTGCCGTTTTGTCTTTTAAAATGAATGTAGTTTTTGAGATGGTGATCTGAGATGGGACCATAATAGAGCGACTACAAAAGGAAAGATATCGTGTCCCGACGCAGAACTTCATATTTCCTGCAGCTGCAGTAAAAAAAAATACAATGATCTATTTTTTCCCGGGCTCTCATTCACAAAGCCGAATATATTTGTTGCATGTTTTGTTTCATTGTGACTTAGCAAATAGTATTTGAATATTAATAACTTCCTCGTTTTTTCATTATCAAAAATCAGTACTTATTGTCAGTGGATAATAACTTTTCGTTTGTTGCTGTGTTACAAATTTGTTTTTTAGTGTATAATTTGGTAAATAAATTAGGCCATTAGTTTTCTTGTTTGAATTGTGGCTAATGCGGTATGAGCTTTGCTCATAGTTGAAGGCCGTACAATGACCTATAGTTGTTAATTTCTGTGTTATTTGGTCTTTTATCATGAGTTGTCTCATTCGCAATCATACCACATCTTCTTTTTTATATTAGCATGTAGCGTCTTTAGTGGTCGATTTCTTAACGCTTGCGTAAGAAAATAAGATTATTTTTGTCCATGCATATTTACAAAGTAAACTACAATGGTTCAGTTATGATGCGACAAGTAATGTTATTTATCATGATACTCTCGGTGATTTACTTAAAAACTTGAATTGCTGTTTCTACCAAACAAATCGACTTTTACATCGACATAAGAACATGAAAAACATTGAACATATAGTTTCTATAATCCATCGCACTTTAGCGTTACCACCCACACACTTCGGCGTAGCTATCAACACGACAGAGCCACAATATTACCATCGCACTTCAGTGTGATAAAAAAAGCACTTTAGCATCCAACCATCGCATTTCAGTGTGACAATCGCGATTTGGAGTACCATAGTGGTGCAGCAACTTACACATGTAGCAGCAACACAGCTTCAATATGTGTGTAATCTTTCTGTGTGATTTAAGGGGTTAGGGTTAAAAACTGTAGGAAGAAGTTGATTTCACAACATTGATACATTGTCATTTGTAGATTTTGCAGAAAAATTATGTAGTTACTTTGTCTATCCAATGGGAAAAAACTCAAACAACCAAACAGACATATAGCAGCTGCACAACTTCAATATTGGGGAAATCTGTTGAAGGGGTTTCACGGAAGTAGGTTTAAACAAAGGAGAAGTAGACTACAAATTATAAGAGCCCATGTTTTCTCGCCCTCCTGAAAGAAAGCTGCCCCCTCCCCTAACCCCCAAGCCCCCTTTTCCTGATCATGCTGTTATGTAACTAGAGGTCTATGTGTATAATCGACAATGGACAATCTACAATATTGTAGACAAGAATAGAGTTCATATCAACAACTTCTGTTATGTTGATCTTGTATGCCTGATATCGTTTTGTCTGTTTAGTATCTCTCTATCTTTAGTTTTTGCCCAAAACACGAAAGAGGGTAAACACATACTCATTTAAGTGCAATCACTCCTATGAAGAGTGACAGTCTACTAATTATATCGGCAAGATTTGACTAGTTTGTGGATCTCGCCTTGCTGATCATTTTGTTATTTAAAGTTTTTATTTATTTATTATGATTTTTATCTTATAGGGCAAAATGCAAAACAAATGTAAAAATTGTCACTAAAGGGCAATAACTCCAAAAAGGAGTCGTCGGAAAATTTCCTCCGTATTGTCTCAATTGTGGATCTTGTCTAGTTGAACTTTTTTGCTTATTTAAGCTTCTGCCTATCTATTATATTTTTTAGATGTAAGACAAAAACTATTAGTAGAGCTCAACACTTTTTACCTTGTCGGAACTTTTATATTTTTAATATTTTTTTCAAAATAATAGCCATAACTTGCATTTTAACCCCTTTGTTCTTTTTAAGTCAAGACATCTTGGTTGGCAGGCTGGGTAATCAGAATATATACTACTGACAATTTGCTAAAAGGTAGCCAACATTTGTGAATTCACTATACAGGAAAGAAGAATCAAAGACAGTGGTATTAAATACAAACAATCTAGAAAGCTGCGCATAGTTGTGTTATTCGTCTGATTCACTTATTTCTTCTGTGAAAAAAACTTTCTTCGTGTCGACAACTTTAGTATGTTGCAAGTTAAAAAAAAACGTGATTTACGAAGACAAAAATGGTGAGAGTTTGAAGATAAACCTTTTTGCAAATTTTGCTTTTAAAATATGTTTTTGTATTAGAGAATGGATAAGAAGTAGTGAATTCGTAAACGATAAACCACTACTTCTTATCAATTCTCTAGCTTAACCTATTCCTAGAAAAAACGACTGTCTGATGTACGTTTTGACAATAAATCAACGGAATATAATAAAGATAATTTCGTATTGTGTCTTTTTTATTCTATAATAGCTGGAAGAGAGGAGAAAGATACCACAGGGACATTCAATTTCATAAGTCGAAAAATATACTGACAACGCCATGGCTAAAAAAGAAAAAGACCAACAGACAAACAATAGTACACAAAACACAACATAAAAGACTGAGCAACACGAACCCCGCCAAAATCTGGGGGTGATCGCAGGTGCCCCGGAAGGGTAAGCAGATCTTGCAGACCCGTCGTGTTGCTCATGTTAGTACAAACCCGGTAATAAGTCTAATTCAGTAGGTTACATTCGGGAAAAGGGGACGGGATTGTAGTAACGACATTAGGAACATATCCGTTATCATCTGTGAAACGGATATTCCATAACGGTTAATGAACTCGTGATGTCGTCCGTAAAACTTACAAAGGGATGATTTCAACTTCACCACTTGGAACTCTTGGTTTAATATCTTCCTTGTGAGCAGCAACCCTTTATCAAGGAAATCACTATAGGATATGATTATATCCACAAGGTTCACCACGAATGTGACCTACCGAATTAGACTATTTACCGGATTTGTAATAACATGAGCAACACGACGGGTGCCACATGTGGAGCATGATCTGCTTACCCTTCCGGAGCACCTGAGTTCACCCCCAGTTTTTGGTGGGGTTTGTGTTGCTTAGTCTTTAGTTTTCTATGTTGTGTCTTGTGTACTATTATTTGTCTGTTTGTCTTTTTATTTTTTAGCCATGGCGTTGTCAGTTTATTTTCGATCTATGAGTTTGACTGTCCCTCTGGTATCTTTCGCCCGTCTTTCACATCTTTATTCAGATATTTGACAAGTTAACATACGTTTAATATAACTTAACAGTGGTGTTAGTTCTCCTTTTTAACTCTAAATTTCATATTGGTAAATACATATTTTATTTAATGTTTAATCATTACAATTATTTTAATGATTTATTTAAAATGACATATATCAATATACAGAATATATTTATCTTGTTTTGAACATTTTTAAAATTCTAATTACCAAAATTTAGAACCTTTGAAATGTATATGTATAGTATTTGGCAACATGTAATAGTATTGAGTTATCTGAGGGCTGTGCTTATCTCAAAATATATAAGATTAGCGTAATTGCCAATAACCTACCGTTTCATGATGCTCTATTTCATGTTGCTTTCCAAAATAAATAAAATTATGTGCTTAAGGTTTTATTTGAACAATCATATATCTATATATTTTGTTAAAACTGTTTCCGTTTCATTAAGTTTAGATAAGTTTAGCGTTATTACATTTGGCATAATTCGTCAACCAATCAGTAAACTAGTATTATCTGTGGTACGCATTCCCGGATCCCCAGCAAAATTGCTCTTGCTACAGATGTATAATTATGTTGATTTTATAAACTTACAATCAATCTGTTCTTAGCCATAATCGTCTAGTCGTTGGTAACGGAAGTCATAACGGTGATGTTAACAGTCCGAAGGTCAAACCTTGTACCCGGAATGAAAGTTTTTCATCGTAATTTTTTTCTAAACCAAAATATTAATCTTGGAGGTTTTATATATTATGTATTATATATTTCATATAATGGCGATGATTTTGTTTCTGTTTTTACTGTCAAAAAAAGTAGTTTTACGGTCGTGGCCTATATATCACGCTTTATCACATATTTGTTATAAACACATTGGGTTTTGCATATGCAATAACCGCAAAATTGTCCTACTCATATTGCTGTGCGGGGCAAACAAATGGTTATTGGTTATTGTGCCACCATTAAACGACGTGACATCATTGCGTCCTTAATGACAATAGCAATCAATGACGGTGTGTGTATTGAAATTGTGAGAATTCTGCTACAATGGCCACTTGTAACAATGTACAACTAACTATTAGCGATTTAGCCCCAGTTATGCCAAATTCTCGCTTTTGTGTATTACCATATTCAAACATAAGGGGAAATGTTACACAAAAAATTAATGAAAAATGTAATCAATCTTTTTAGATTTTACCTGTTGTGGTTAATAACATTGTTATAATTGAACGTTTTTCTGTTTTTGCAGATCTTAAATATGTTATAAATAGATTATAACATATTTTTCCATATTATAATCAAACAAAGAAAAATTGATTGATGGTATGATAATATCATAAGACTAAAACCATAAGTAAACATTTGGTATGATGAAAATTGAAAGTCCTTGTACGTTAAAAGTGACAATTGTAATAAGCATATGGATGTTTATTTTATCAAGGAATTGTACAAATATATACAATTCCTTGATTCTATAGCGATTACAACTATTGTGTAATAGCCACAATCGTCTAAAGGTTCATCAGTTCATTATAACGATGTTAAAAATCGACCAATGCTCAAACCTGACATCCGGAATAAACTCTTTTTTATACATCATACAGTCTAACATTACAGATTCTAGTGTACACATTGTTTTTTTTACAGATAAAAAGAACAACTATCACTTTGTGGTGAAAATAAAAATACTTTACACTCTCTTTGATTGAAACAGTATCAATCTCGAGCAAATAATCCCCCTTTGTTTTTATTCCGGGTCGTTAGATTTGAACACCATACCTTCTATTTTCATCGTTCTTTATTATATTACAACGCCTATGCAAATACAGCTATATTGGGCATATTTTGCTTTTACTTCAAGAGCACAGTTAATCGTTTTCAAATCAACAAATCATTACTTATTCGTTAATCAAATCAAACAATGATACTCGTGAAACAAAACAGGATCTTCGGAAAACCAAAACTTCTTATAATTGTTTGGTAATATACATATACATTGTATAAGCATCCGTTTTAAGTTCACCCAGCAGATTTGTTAGGAAGTTTTTGCTAACTCTGTACCTCTTAATCGTAGAATAAATCGGCACAAAGTGTAGAAGACGCCCTGGCATTCCTTCTTGAAAATCCTTTAAAAGTTTCAGGAGATGTTCGTCAGAGTAGTAGTGTTTTAAACCTGGAACACCTTTTGAACATACACTGTCTAGTTCAAATACTTTAAAATACATTATAATTTGATTTCTTATGTTAAAATCGCAATTGGACGCGTCAAACTTGTCTTCAAATAATGCATTTATATCATGAAATCCAGTTGCATAACAAAATGCCACTTCTGGAATTCTGTCTTTTAAATCCTTATATTTTTTCTCAATAATTTCTTCTGTAAAAGCAGGAATTGAAAACAGAATTGCTTCAAACTTTACCGTGGTTACTTTCTGTTGCATAAATTTAACTAACTTTGACATGTCGCCTACAGATGGTTTGTGATTTGAAATGATAAATATTTGCTCATCTTTCAAGACTGTCATGCTTTCTGTTGCGTTGGCAATTGTATTCAAGATATCATTAAGAACTGTGTGTTCATTTTTCCCCATTCGTTTGCCATTTTCTATGTCTTGATCAAGTTTTGTTCTCACAAAGCAGAACGGTATTTTAGTTTCTCGTAGCTGTGTAGCTAACCATTCATCATCAGTTGTAGGTACACTGGTGAAAAATATGATAAACATATCGTACTCTCTTAAATTGACTTTTTCAAGAAACTTCTCTCTCGGTATTGTTGTAGTGCCATATCCTGGTAGGTCGAAGTATATTATTTGCCTGAAGCTTGGATGGTGATATTTTTCAACAATCATCGTTGTGTCTCCAAAACCTTCCTTGGCATACCCTTCATCTTTATAATCGATACCCCTAATGGCATTAATAAATGCAGATTTCCCTGCAGTACTTTGACCAGCAACTGCCATCTTTACTTTCGCTCTTTTCCATTTCGTTGCTTCCACCATAAGAAATTTTGCAGTGGCAATCACACCATCCGTTTTTAGTCGGTTTAGTATGTCATTTTCAATATTTTCCCTACTCTCAGTATCGACGATAGTTTTGTCTGTGCTTTCTAATGAAAACAAAATATAATTATATCACATTACTGTGGATTCATTTGTTTCATGAGTACAAATTTTCGTAGATTGAGTAGGAAATGAAAACAATACTTATTAAATATAATGCTTCCGAAGCGCTTTTATGAATTTCCCTTCACCTGGAACACTCAAAGCCGAATATTTGAAAGCCAAGGTATATAAGGATCGAAACGGTTTAAGATTTATATGAAAAAAGGACCTACTAAAAAAGGCAAATGCATCGAAGGTCAACTTTGCTAGAGGGAGTTGAAACCTAGGTTTAATTATTATTCAATTCGACCACGGACAATTATAGAAAGGTTTGTTATAAATCATATCAGTACCTTAGTACTGGCTACTGAACTGATGATACCATCGGCAAACTTGAATTTTTGTGGATATTTGATTTCATGGATTTTCAAAAAAAAAGTCTGTATCCAAGCATAACGAAAATGTTTACTTCGTTGAACATCTAAATTCGGGTTTACCTTTACCAACGAAATGCACGAAAGTTAGTGTCCAACAATAATAAAGAAAACATAACAATTTAAATTGAATTAATATGCTTCATTAATAAATAGGGAGGTATATAATTAACCTGATGTACAACGTATACATCAATATGCATTAAAATAGAAAGCAACCAATTACACAATACCAATAGACATTTAGACGTACGAAACCCTTTTCAATAGCTAAAAGTTTATTTATGTTCCGATCAAATCAAATTTAAACTGTTTATCGTCGCGAGTCAGTCTTATCCATATATACATAACTATAGTATTATTTTGCTAAATTACCTGATGGTAAATCTGTTGGTGCCGTGAAAAATTCCTGAACGCTTTCTTCATCTGAATCTTTTATTTCTTCTTCAACTGAAGTAAAAGATTATATTGCACAAAATGTTTTTTTTTTTTTTTTTTGTTTTTTTTTTTTTTTGTGTTTTTTTTATCATTATAGTTCATTATCAAACATTAAATGCAATCTTCACATGAATCCACTACCTACAACAATCGAAAGGCATTCCACAATTAAATTTGATTTCCAAATAAAATGCAATCTTCATGACAGCGTCAAAACAATACGCACTTATAGGACACACAAACGAAATATTTGATATTTTACATTATACCATGGTTGTAGCATAAACATGTAATTATAAGAATTGAATATTTTTTTGTAATTTTAAAGATTTGTAAAATAGTTGATCGTGCATACATGTTAAATATGAAGAGCTTTCTCGCTTCATTCAAAGTATACTGTGGTCAACGTTTTTACACCTTTATAAAATGTAGCATTCAATTATTAATAATTATATTGAAATGACTAGTCAGAAAACTGATATGAAATTATTGTATTGTATTCAGTACGTATAAAGATTAGATAAAACGAACAATACTATTTATTATACTTCATGTCAAAATGCCAGATTTTGATTGATTAATACGAGGGAGACAATTTACTCTATCCCATGGCAAATACTCTATTACCCTTCACGGAGACGCTTGCTCAAGTGTGCGCTTTAATAAATACGGATAATTTTTATGTACAAGACGACATAGTTTATTACTTTGAATTTGAAATCTAATAGACTGTAATAACAGAACCTTCAGTATAATAAATTAAATAACACATATATGAGAAGGTGATAGAACAGATTGTTACCCCTCGAAAAGACATTGTCAACCTTGGCTTCGCCTCAGTTGACAATGTTTTCTCGGGGTAACAATCTGCTCTATCACCCTCTCAGCTATGTGTTATTTATATAATGTTGCCCTCTACATGACTTTTGGAAAATTGTATCGTTTGATTGCTGACTCTTGGCCGTTTACCCTGCCTATCATTTAATTCCTATCATAATATGATTTATAAATGATTGCGTTTTACGAAGTTCACGTTATTGAGTATTTTACTCACATTTTTTAAGCTCTTTTGATCTCTTTTTGAATATAATACCACATACTTTATTAGACATACCTCTAATTCAGAAGTTGCTTAAACAGTTTAAACTTGCATCTATTCTTTACTTTTTCCGAAACTAGTGATTCGTTTAACAGTGGTCAAAACCAAATTTAACAGACATGTATCTGTTATATGACCATAGTTTAAAATTGCAAAGGGCAACTATCAAATTATATGACTTATTGATAACTCAAGGTTGGTTCATTATGGTTGCGATCTACAATTCTAAGATTCAAAAAGACTTGAAAATTACAAATAATATACACATCCGCATTCTGCAAGTTTTAAATTGAATATTCAACTTCCCAACTGAGAAATTTTACTCTGATTTTGGTTTTTCTACTATAAAACATCGTAAGACATCGAGAGTGTTTTTAGTGCACAACAAATTTAAAAGAAAAGATCATCTAATAGAGTTACTTCTATCCTGAATATGGAGGGGCCTCGGTGGCCGAGTGGTCTAAGTAGTTACTACTGTAATCACTAGCCAGTCAACACTGAGGTTGTGAGTTCGAACCCCGCTCGGGCGGGTGCACTCGACTCCAATCTTAATTGACTAGGATTGTCAGTTTTCCTATCGAAGGTCGGTGGTTTTCTCCGGGCACTCCGGCTTCCTCCACCAATAAAAACTGGCCGCCACGAAATAGCCCAAAAGCGGTGCTTAAAAGTGGCGTTAAAACACCAAAAATCAATCAATCTATCCTGAATAAACATTTCTAGATCAGCTGTCGTTAGTGTTTAGGGGTTTCAATGTTGCTGCACACACAAGCCTGTTGATGTGGTGCATATGATTTGTGATTGAAATTACAGTGTCATTATCACTCTCGTATCTACTGTACATTTCAGACCTTTTGTCTAGTATGGTTCACACTTTAACGACACATATTAATAAAGGGTTAAGTACAGTTCGAGAATGGATTAAAACTAGTTTCATCTTGGTTAAGTACTGGTTTAGACTTAAAAGTAATGTCCAGATTAGTGTCGAGTACAAATCAGTACAGTCGAGTATGGTTAAGATCCGGTCAAATAATCTAAAGTTGATTTCATACTAATCAATAATGTTTGATTAAGAATCAGTAGTCGAGTAAAAGATCGCCCATACTTTTACTAGTTTGTAATGAAAATAACAGCAAGGCCTTCAACAGTATATCATTTAATTGTATTTTGTAGACAACCCCCATCACTGGTTGGACGGAATTCTTTACATGATGTTGATAATGTAACATGTTTGTATTAAGGCAAACGGTTGCAGAATTGTGTTTATAAGTGTGCTTACCATTTAATTGAACTTTCCAAACTTATCTAGAAAACCAATCAGTCCACAATATCAAGAACAATAAAGTCACATTTAAAATATATTAAATACCAAATACATAAAATAATGAAAATTAGGTAGATAAAACATGTGTTTTGTTTTTTAATTAAGCAATTAAAATACATTTTTTTTTCAAGGCAAATCGTTGCAATGCCAATTTCTAAAATGATGACGGTTTTCTGGTTTAATATTTAATTCGTATAACGGGGAAATCATTCTTACAAAATCGATATCTCAATACGATTATTTATTATACATGTAAATGTTTATTTGGTTTTGTATTCGTAATAGTGCGTTTGACCAAAAAGAACAATGACCAATAACATAAAGTATGAACGCTATAAAACAGGATGAGACAAATATGAGAGCATAGATATTTTGAGTGCATTGATTGAGAACTCTGCTTACTGAAATCTGCATATTCTGATCTATATGGCAGTTGTGGAAGATGTTTCAATGTTACTTACAGTAATCGGTGATATTTCAGACTTTTTATAACACCAAAATGAAAAAAATACGATGTTAGAAACTCGATTTATCGAAGCAATTGAAGATTTGAAAACGGATGCGTAAACCGACCTATCTGAAACAAACTGTTTTCTCATTATCTATGTCCCTGCCAATATTTCATATTTACCTTCAGTTAATGCAGCTTTCATTTGTTCCATATCATAATCTGGAACAGAACCAAGCAGCCTACTAACAGCTTCCTCTTCATTTCCATTCTAATGATTGATTCAATACAAAATATATTAAATAACGATTAAGTTGAGACAAACCGTAGCTTTTCATATAACTGTAGTTGTCAAACATATGACAGAAATTGGAGACTTGTTAATGCGATATTAGAAAATGCTGTTTACTTATAAACAAAGTTTTAAATGCTAATCAAAGTTAATGCAATTCACGTATCATTTTATTTTCCCTGTGTATAAAAACATTTTATGTTTTAATTGCAGTAATTTAAAAGTGCTTATCAGTATTGAAGTTCTTGAAAATTAAGTTCATTGGTATGTTATTTTTGCAGAAGTCGAATTTCCATCTGTTAAGGAGAGTCCAGATATATCTGCCAGTGATCAAGTTCAAATAGTGACCATGCATTTTTAAAGACATCTATCATGTCGAACTATCAACTATATAAAGTTTAACGTAGCTTACCGAAATGTCAAATAAACACCAGCAGAAAATCAAAAGATAGCAGATGCTTTGTAACTGTTATACAGCGACTCTCTGTACACATGATTGACAGACTTAATATATTTTTTACAATTAATACAAATAAAGTTCAACGGCAAATTGCATACGGATTATATTTGTATAAACATATTGATGAAACATTCGAGGGGTTGTCTTTTCTCTGGGGAGTTCTTTAATATTCTGCTGTGGCCTCATGAAGGAGGCTACTTATCCAAAGCTTACTGACTTAATTTACGCTTTATTGTTTTCATTGCGTGGCAAATGACGAAATACGAATTGAAAACAGATTTTATATTCGATAAGCAAGATGATATGAAGCACATAGGCTTACTCATCGCCAGCATTTTCGTTTTATCCTCGTATTTGTCATAATGTTGTCAAGTGATGTACAGTTTTACGTAGTGTTTTGTACTGTTTTACGTGGGGTAAACTATATGTAATGCTAATATTTTAAAATAACGTGTAAAATACTTTGAGAAACCGGGCAAAATTTAGATCAAAGCCACTTACAGTACATTTCAAAGCGCCTATTGCTTGTTCTTTGGTAAATCCCACTGACGTTAATTGTAATACTGACTCATGACTTGGTATCAAAGATGTTTGTTTCTTGCATTGTGGATTTATTTGTGCTGAAAATAGGAATAAATGGATTTATGGCACATGTTTTAATAAACACATCAACACATCAAATACGCACAACCACTACAGCATGATTAGGGGATCATATGGTCACCAATTATTGATCAGTGTCGAGACAATATATCTATTTCTTGATTAAGCCAAATTAAGAATAGTTGTGAATATATTCAATACGGCGTATGAATATTGAGTTACTCAAATTTCTCAAAACAATAAAAATACAATAAAATAGTTGAGAATAAAGGAAACTAGCCACAATATGTGGATATTAAAAAAATCGTTCTGACCCCAAGTTTTGTAAATTTTAAAGTAATAAACAATATACCTTTAGTAAACGTACATTGTTTATCTTTATATTGGATGTTGTAAAGTATAATGTTGAACACTACTGGTTAATATTGTTTGCATGCTATGAAAAGTTTGATCACAGATAGCAATATATTTATAAAACAAACTCTCCATGACATTTCTACTATCATCATCATCGATGTTTAATGTGTGTGTAAAGTAAAACTAAAATTTATAGATAATAACTACAAATATAAAAAGGGCCAGATTAACAGAAACTGACAGAGAAAAACTTAGAACCTTTTATTGGTTTTTATTGCTCCCATGACTATAAAATAAAGATGAATTTTATTGAGTTGAAAAATAACGATCCGAAACAATTATTGAAAATAGTGGTAAAAAATTATATTTTGTATGTTTATTTCATCTTATCGCTATTTATTCTAATCCGGATAAGTTATGAAATTACACAGATTTTTCAATACGTGAAAAACAAGTTGAAGCTTTATGGGCCCTATTTAGATAATATATTGCATATAATTTTTTTAATGAGACCTAATTAAGCCATTGTAAACACCTCAAACTAAGCATTTTATAACTTTAATTTGTGTTTTAAAAAATGAAAAAAAAAAAATCTATTAAAATTTCAAAATGTTCACTTTCAACATTTTACCGACTTTAACTATAGCGATAAGGTGTATTCTATTCTGACCATTCGTTATCTGTGTCGAGGAAGATAGAGCAAATCGTGTCAGCTTGGGTTTCTCATTTTTAAGAAATAGGTGTTGAGGTCAAATATCTTTGTAGATTCTTATCAATCATCCAGATGTTATCTGGACTTTGGAAGTTTAACAGCTTCCCTGGATGCGGATACCTGTACACCAATCAAAAACGGTACAATGATCCCCATGTTTTCAACAAGAGGTATTACATTTTCATTTCCATCATTAATAGAAATAAAAGATTACAAGTTTCAAATGAATATGATGACCCCTGATATTTTCAAAACAGAAATATTTTAGAAATGAGACATAATTTCTTAAAAATATTGAAAGAAAATATTGCATATTGTAGCCCCTGTTTCCATACATACTTTAAATTTATTAACCTATTTTCAATATTTCAATTTGGCTGTATCTCTTGTATAATAAGTGCTATATATATATATTTTTCGATCTTACAGTTCACTGAGTTATAATGCATACATATTCGTTAAAAATTCTTAATATTGCCCAGTTACGTGCTCTTTGCCGAACCGAACGTGACCTATTCTCGAATATGACTGTTTTGCCGAGTGTGAATTCTATTTGGTATTAGACGTGTCTCGGTATTTATACATCCAACATTCGTGTAACTTATTATGATGTTTTGGTTTGTAAGTCTGGTTAGATATTATGTCTTATCGTTTGCGGTTTGAATTCTATTTTATTTTCTATATGTATTTAAAAGTTGAGATAATTAATCAGCAAGTTCATTTTTATGATTTATAGTTTAAAGCAACTATATACACAGGATTCATTTGTTTTACACAGTTTTGATTTAGAAGAAAACCGACATGGTAAGAAAATACAAATAATTACACCATTACTAACACAATGCTATATTAATATTCTTGTAATGGTTAGGAAATATATAAAATTACACCATTACAAACTTAATCCCAATTTTATATTATTTTTGGAAATTTACCTATAACGTCACTTTTTGTGCCGTTGATACATTCGTGTGACGCAAAGTTTATGATTCTAGTGTAGTGTACTTGTGTACTGTCATAAATTAACGGTAGATGTCCGTTGTTATTCTGTGGTTTACATGTTGTAATGTACTACTATATTATTTATTCATGTATTTCTTAGTTGTGAGTATTCTTGCGTTTATTTGTATTGTACTCCTGTCACGTAATGTTGTCTTTTTAGCGGTATTGTTAACATTGGCATATACGTGGGAAGTTTGGCTAGCCATAAACCCAGGTTCAAACCACCATTTTGTCTTAAAATGTTCTGTACCAAGTCAGGAATATGGCAGTTGTTATCAAATAGTCCTTTCTAGGTATGTCGGTGTTTATTTTTGTAGTAGTTCAGTGTTTCCGTTGTTTCGTTGTTTTCCTCTTATAGTTGATGTGTTTCCATTGGTTTTGGTATGTGACCCGGATTTGTTTCGGTTAAATCGATTTATGACTATTAACCAACGGTATACTACTGTTGCCTTTATTTGCCATATTTGCCTCTAAAAATAATTTCAAGATATTGTTGTAAGATTGCTTCCCTGTTGAATTACATTCCTTTCAATATAGATACAAAATGACATTCTATAACTCTTTCAATATTCAGTAAAATTAAGCAACCTTTTAACCCGTAGTTAGGAATATGCACAAAATACTTGATACTTTACGTGAAGCTTTCAATAACACACAACCAATCCTGACAAGTTAGCTACGTTTTAGTGTCAGTTGGTAAATTCAAAGCTCGGAACATATTCTAAACAATTAGCATTACTTTCTCTTCATTTATCTGTCGCTGTATTGCTAGATTTGTCTCGCTGTTTTCAATTTACCTTCGGATAATGCTGGTTCTGTTCTTGTCATTGTATCATCATCAGTCGGAAAGCTAAGAAGAAAGTCTAAGGCTTTCTCAATATATCCTTCCTAAATATTGAATGGAAATTTTAAAATGAAGAATAAAATCGGAATGATAGAATTTACTTAGTTTAAAAATTTTAAAAATACAATATTTATTTTAAATCCTTTAGTGCTAAAATGCTTAACGATAAAATGAAATGTTTCAAGATGTATCCACTGACTTGCTCCTGATATTCATATCAATTAATTTATGAAAGAAAATAACAAATTACATTTATTTACACCTATTCATGAAAATTAAAGAAATCGATTCTAAATTTATAGTTCATAATATTTTAAGTTCCTGCAATTGTATGGAGATTAAATGATAGAGAAAAAATATGTTAATAGAAGCTCATTTTCAAGAGCTATTCTTGACAATAATTTTGTAAAGTCTTACACAACATTGCAAAGCGTATATTGCTTGTTCGTTGGTATATCCCATTGACATCAATTGGATTATCGATTCATCACTTGGTATAGATGATATTTTGTCTATGTTTTGTGACTGTAGTTGTGCTGAAAAATTAATAATCGGATTTCAAACTGCTACAAAATGTACTATTTATATTTTTGTATTCAAATACAATGTCTGACTCAAAATTCTGTTTTTATAATATTTCGAAATATTGATTTGTGTACACTTTAAAAAATACACCATATTTTATCTATATTATATGCATAACGATTTTTATAATTAATAAAATAAATCAGTTCAACATATAAACAAACTATTTGTATGGCATTAACTCATTGATAGCAAGCCAAAAAGTTTCGTTTTTATACATCCTTGGCTTTCAAATATTTGGCATTAAGCGTTCCTGATGAAGGTAAATCCAGAAAATTGCTTTGGACGCATGAAATTCATAACGTGTTGTTTTCATTTTTTATAACACTGGGTCGATACCGCTGCTGGTGGACTATAAGTCCCCGAGTGTATCATCAGCTCATTAGTCGGTACTTCGGTACTGCCATGATTTATAACAAACCTGTTTTAAATTGTTCGTTCATAAATTTTGAAATTATTTAGAAACTAAGGTTTCAACTTCCTCAGACATAGTTGACCTTAGATGGATTTGGTGTTTTAGGTCATTTTTGGTCGTATAGCTCTTCAAATGTTTCGGTTCTTATAAATCCTTGGCTTTCAAATATTTGGCTTTGAGCGTTCCTGATGAAGGTAAATCCAGAAAAGCTCTTCGACGCATGAAATTTATAACGTGTTATTTTCATTTTTTTTTTTTCAATATTACGTTTTTCTTTCGATATATGAAACATACATGTTTGAAATATATTATGTTTTCAACAAATATCTTCCTTTTTTTTTAATTGACACAAAAAGCCAAATTTTAAAGACAAATGGAAAGCATTTAAATTTAGAGAGTCATTCGATTATGCTTTTCTAAATAATATGGTGTATGGTATTACTAAAACCGTTACATCAAATAAGTATTTCAATTCATAAGAGCTGCATTCTGATCTATATTCTCTAGTAATGGTACAATCTATAATAATCTATTTTTTACTAAATTGGACCAACATTTTTTTTCTCCACGTTAGTGTTGAAAAAACAGATCTTCTTACCGGTGGTTCAACCGATGGGTGATAATACATTTTTGAAAATTTATATATAAATTTACAATCATATAATTCAATTGTTAACAAAATAATCATTTTAAAACTTGTAAGACAAAAGAATATCTGTTAATGAATACTGAAGTCATATTGTCCTCCATTTTGACTCTATTATTAATCTGATCATTAATATCCTCCCTCCTTCTGAGGATTCATTGTAAAGATTAGGAATACCTGAGATGGCACAAAAATTACCATTAAACTTACAGCTTTTGTAATAATATCTCAGATAAAGTTTGTCCAAGTTAACAAAAGGTAAAAACTATAGTACTTCTTTCCCATGGCAGCATCCTTGAAATTTTTCAGACTTTACGGTTACATTGTTCGTTGATAATGTGATACTTTTATGAGTTATCTTTCTTTATGTTTAAATGTTAATTAATTTGAAAGGCGAGTATACCTGAAACTAAACTACATCTTAACTATATATTTTGCCTGCGATAAGTCTTACATTTACCCCTTTTGGAATGTTTCAAAAAGCGTATTTAGCTTTCTTAACATTAACCTACCTGCAGAATGGGAAAATTTCCTTTCAGTACTTTTATTCTTATCAACAGGTATACCTAGAATCCTATGTGTAGCCTCTTCTATATTATCTCCCTAAAGTGAAAATTTTAAATCAAACATTTGTTGGTTCAAACCGAATAAAAAATATATAGCATAAATGGCACACAATCAACTATGATAGCGCATACACTCGCGTATATAATTATATTATTAGTTACACAGTGTGCTAGTGACCTAATACGATATATATGGGGTCAGTAAATCCATACCTCCATATATATCGTATTAGGTCACTAGCACACTGTGTAACGAATTTATCTTACCGACTATCTTAACATGTGGTAGTTAGACTAGTGGCCTATCCAAGTGATAAAGTCTTCAATATTAAGAACCTTATTCCAATGATCTATACAAACACAAATGCCAACAATAACAACTTGTTAGTTTTTAATGTGTTTAACGAATTTATTTCAACCGTTCATCATCAATTTCTTCGTCTGTTGAAACCTTTCAGATTTTTCCTCAACACCGTGTTGATTTAACAAAGGTACATAGCACCCAATATGAAATATAGACGGTATCCACGCGGTTGCTTTTAACCAATCATATTACTAGAAATGTATAGGAGGTAAGATAAATAAGGATACTTTAACTAAACCCCAGATCAATATAATGATTTCCATGCGCACCATTGAATTCAATCCAAATGAATTGGAATCGATATTGCCTTGACGAAGGGCGAATTATAAACGTTTTTGTGTTTGCTGAAATGAGGTTTATATGTATAGCCTCTTCTACATTATCTCCCCAAATTGAAAATTAAACCCGCATGTTTGTTGTTTCATTAAACCCGCATGTTTGTTGTTTCAAACTGAATAGAAAATATATAACAAAAGTTGCAAACAATTATGATATCGCATACATTCGCGTATATATGGATATTTTAGGATCGTTTATTTAAATAAAAAATAACAACATATTAATGATGATTTAATGCGCAAATTATTTTCAATCTAAATGAATTGTAATCTATATTGCCGTGACATCTCATGCGGTATCTACTTTAGATTTCTAGTGCCCATTATAAGATATTGATCTATTCATCAACGGCGAAATTCAAAACGTTCTGAGTGTTTGCTGAAGTAAATATTTCAATAAACTTCGATGCGATGTGTGAAAGTGCATACTAGGTAGATTTTTCTTCTATTCCATTGAAGAACATAACTTAGATTTTATTCACCGTGTACAGCAAAATAGTCATTCCTCTTTAGTGTTGGTTTGGTCAAAGTGGGCCTGTGTAACACTTATCTATTCAAAGTTTTAAAAAGTTTTCAAATTTTAGTTTTTTTGGAATTTTGATTAAAGTTTTAAAATAACAAAATCTTGAAAATTTCACCAAATAATCAAAATTATAAAATTCTAAATTTCATTTTAAAATTTGATAGTTTAGATATTTGATCAAACTTTAAGAATACTAAACTTAATTTGCAGTTTTGATTATTTCGCTTTTTGAAAGTTTTTATTTTTTATTAAGATATTAAAAATAGAAAACGTACGAAAAGAGAACAATATGTGTATTATTATCGCATTTAGGGTACCTGTAAAGTGCAAAACGGAAGAAAACAGAACGAAACGAAACGATTTTTGCCCCAAAAAAAACCAAATGACACGAAATATGACAAAACGAAATGAAAAGAACATTACATTTTACTTAATGGGTAAAATGAAACAAGAGGTAGACGGATCTAAGCGGAGAAAAACTCAATTAACAAAATGAATATTTCTTAAAAGCGGAGAATTCATTTTAAAATAAGAAACACTTTGATTATGATCATTCTTCAGTAGGAAAACAAAATTAATTAACGAATTTAATCATTTTTAATTGCAAAAAAAAAACAATATAAAGAAGAGATTTTATTTACATATAATTGGAAATCACACGTGATATCATTATCCTGAAATTTTAAAGGTTTGCATCTGTTGAAAAAAACACAAGCATGAAATTGTAATGCATTTTTGTTATTTACTGTTTACTTATTTACATATCTCGTCTCACTATTTTTAATATTTTCCACCTTTGATTAGTGTTTGGTATGACGATAAATTTTCACTTCTGTTCTCGTACTATGAACAACAAAAATTTTATTTTGTAATATACATTTCTGTACTACATTGTATACCTTACTACAAAATTATTTTAATTTACCGGTGTACGTTATTTTCTTTGGCGGTATTTTGTCCAAGGTTATGGTTGTCTTTCTGATATTGTTTTACATCTAACCCCCTTGTTTTATTAATTTTGTATTTACATTGTGTCATCGATCAAATTTATTCGTTCAGTGTATGTTCACTTGTTTTTGTAAATATGTCTTTTGATTGAGTTAAGCCATTTCCATTGATATTTTATAGTGTGTCTTTCTATGTTGTCATGTTACACTATTGTTTCAGGTTGCGTGAAGGTTGGCGCCTATTAAAACGTTTAAACCCGCTGCATTTCTTTGCACTTAGTCAGGTCCTAAGTCAGGATGGTTTACTTTTACAAATTGTGACTTGGATGGAGAGTTGTCTCATTGGCACTCATACCACATCTTCTTATATCTATTAAACATGACCTAAGCGTTTCAGATAAATCATCAGAACTATTTGGTTTAAACAATTCATCAAGAGATAACAGAGAATTTCGAATTCATTGGCCGAAACAAGAAATTCTAGGTTGGACAGTTAACTCTTTGTCACTATTCTGTTTGTTCAACATTTTTGCAAAAACGTCGATTGATAAAGCACCAATCATTTAGGAGAAACAGTGAAATCTGATCAACTCGCAGTAAGCCAGATAATGTGATAGGGTTGAGTATTTAAATATTTTCTACTGTACTTGAGCAATAAAATGGTACAATACACAAGTATTCCCTCAAATTTGATTTAAGATTTTTTGTTTGCTTTACGTCTTCTTACTTTCTGTAACCAATCTATCTGCATCCATGTCGGCAGATGAAATAATCGAACGATCATCTTTACCTTTTATCAACTTTTATTCGGCTATGAGCGTTTTTGATGAAGGTAAATACAGCCGGAAAAGCGAATCAGACGCTTGCAGGTTTTAACGTGTTGTTTTCATTTTTTTATCCATTGCATGACGATCATATATTGCCTTTTATCAATGGTTTCAATTCCAAGTATTGGTACGATGGGAATCCTGAATCAATTGTGTTGCAATGAACGTTGTGCTAGCATCGAAAGTGAGAGGTTGTTGATATTTATTTTACACTGCTTACCCGCTTTACACGCTGAATTTAAGAGTATGACTAAATCTTGGAGCCAGAACAATGTTAAAAGTTGAAATTTTAACATCCAACTCAGTGTGGTGGTCTTGTTAAGCTGAATACATTCATATCATATAAGCATATAACATACGCATTATTTTCAGACTGCAAAGTTATGTAATAGTTGCCGCTGTACGTTAAGCGCCTATTTATCCATGTGTATCTGTCGACGATTCGATCAATGCGTGCCATCAGCTTTGATATATGAGCAACACTATGTTAGTAATTTTAATGATTCAGTTGTGAGGTAGTTTTGATTATGAAGTATGTTTTTGTGTTGTCATTATGTTTGTGTATGCGTTGTTTTTTCTCTTCTGGAGAGGGCTTGCTAATGCTAAGCCTGTTGCACCTTTCAATTGAAGAGATCGTGTTTTTATGGTATTTTGGTTCACTTATTTCGAGTGTAGATCAGGTTTTATTAATATCGAGTGATATTAAATGCGACCAGGTCGATATACTGCTATTTCGCAAGGATGATAGTTTTATTCATGACTGTTCATCCTATTCTGAATAATAAATATATTTTAAGCATAAACTACGCATGAATTTCCATGAATTTCACTTTAAATTCAGCGTTGTACATTGTCCGGGTTTTTCGAGAGCTACATTTAAAACGTCAAGGTTTTTTTTTACCAAACGGTCATGGGTTTCTGAAGAAATGTGAAAGAGATAATCTTGGAATTTAAAACTGACTTTTTTTCAGTATATAATTGTAATTTAGTGAAGAACAATATTATATATTCTCAATAAGTCACAACACACATTACAATGTTGATCAAATTTAACTATTTTGGACTTAATGCTGATTTTCTGTACTGAAAACATTTACAATAACTTTGCAGTATTACCAGTATTACGATTTATAAGAAATCATTGGGACCTTTTTAAAACTGTCTTAAGAACCGAGTACAGGGACTCCTAATCTTTTCAATTTCATTTCATGCTACCTTTGTTTTTGCAGTCAATGATATTTTATGATTGATTTATATTACATTGGCGAACCCTTGAGTTTTAAAAATAGGGGTAAGAAAAAAAAGGAAATGGCAGTGCAAAATCCGAAAAATTCAATTTGAATACAAATATTCTACTAAACAAGCCCCCAAACCCCCCTACCCACCGAAAAAAATGCATCTTTTGTCCATTCTCATTTGAATTGTTTTACATTGTCATTTCGGGGCCTTTTATAGCTGACTCTGCGGTATGGGCTTTGCTCATTGTTGAAGGCCGTACGGTGACCTATTGTTGCTAATTTCTGTGTCATTTGGTCTCTTGTGGAGAGTTGTCTCATTGGCAATCATACAACATCTTCTATTTTATATGTTCAGGACGAGAACAAATCACCGAAACAATACAATAGGAAGGTCCTGTAATAGAGCCCGTTCGAAATGAAGGTCGGAAAATTAAGACTGCCACTGGATAATAAGGGTATATTGGATAGGGACAGCAATTTTGTCTTGCAACAGAACGCCAACGGACCCTCAGCCAGTTGTTGCAAGGGTTCGTAACATGCAGAGAGCGTGTCACTCTCTCTACAAGCCCCATTATGACCTGACATGACTATATACTTGTACATCCCGCAAAGCCAAACGAACGCCCCAATTTGGCAAGGCTTTTACTGCCGGTCGGATCTAGACCTTAGTGAAAACATTTCTTTTCCTAATTCAAAAAATATGTGTTATAAATGATGTCAGTACTAATGTCAGCACTCCCAAATGATTGGCGCTTTATCAGTAATTGACGTTTGAGCAAAAGTGTAATGAAAACAATATATATATGAAATTATAGAATTTCTTTTGTCCATTTCTACAAATGAATTCGAAATTCGTTGTTATCTTTTAATTGTGAAAACCAAATAGTTCTGAATGAATTATCTGAAACGCCTAGCTTATATTAGAGATTTTATTAAGAGTAAATTAATCTATTTAATGCAGCTTTCAATAGACGCAAAACCTTAAAAATGTCAGGATTCGGTTTGTTTAAGGAATCTCTTCTTTAAATTAGTTTTTTTGGCAATTAAATATGATTAAATATGTTTCGTGCTTTTTATTCCTAACTACGAATAGTCATAATCAGAGCCGTTTTTTCTTATTTCAAAATTAATTCTCCGCTTTTGAAAATATACATATAGTTATTCATTTTTCAAATAGTCTAAGCAAACTTGGTGACAGTTTCAATAATCAATAAAACTATGAGGCAAATGATATTTTGTATTAACAAAGCTACCCACATGTTTATTAAAAGTATTTGTTGAGTATGAGGGAAAAGGGTCCGTGTAACAGTTATCAATTCAAAATTTATAAAAGTTTTCAAATTTTAGTTTTTGGAATTTTGATCAAAGTTTAAAAATATCAAAATTCCAAATTTTTTAAAATTTTGAAATTTTGAAACTGTCATCAAATATTTAAAATTTCAAAATTCTAAAAATCATTTTAAAATTTAATGGCTTTGATATTTGATCAAACTTTAAAAGTACTAAACTTAATGTTCAGTATTGATTATTTCTCTTTTGGAAGTTTGATTTCTTTGATTTTGATTAAAATATTAAAAATAGATAACAGGCAAAAGAGTACATAAATATCATGATAATCGCGTTTCGGGTACCTGTTAAGTGCGAAACGGAATAAGAGCGGAACGAAACGAAACGAACCGCATAGAAACGAAACAAAATGAAATGAACAGTTACTGTTACTTAAAACTTAATGTATCAAATAAAACAAGAGACAGACAGTTGTAAGCGGTTAAATTATTAAATAACAAAATAAATATTTTTCAAAAGCGGAGAATTCATTTTAAAACAAGAAACACGGTTCTGTTTATGATCATTCTTAGTTAGGAATAAAAGCACGAAATATATCAAATCATTTTTGGTTGTTAAAAAAAAAATTTTAAAAGTCATTTTTCTATAAACAAATTGGACATCAGATGATACAACAGTATCCTGAAATTTTCAAGGTTCTGCATCTATTGAAAAAAAACACATTTAAACCTGCATCAAACAGATTGATTTACTTTAAAAAATCTCTAACATGGAATATAGCTAGCTAAACCTCTCACAGTCGCAATGAATTTCATTATATTGACAACAATGTGTGAGCAAAACAAACAGACATAATAGGTAAAAACGTTAAAAATTAGGGTACAGCAGTCAACATTGAAAAAAGAAAAATAACAAAAATACCGAGGAAAAGTCCATAATCCAATGGGAAAATCAAAAGCTCAAACACATTAAACGAATAGATAACACCTGACTTGGTAAGGTTATGTAATATAATCTTAATCACTATAAAAAAAACAAATTACTTTTTCAACAAAGAAACACAAAATGGCATATAGACAAAGTACATTAAACAAAAATGAAAGAAAATAATTCAAAATTGATCATAGCACAATAACACAATGGCGGGATGTATAGGTACTAAGCCACGTCATATGTATATGATAAAAAATTGACTAAACAGAAGGGGTAAAAATATACAAGGACAAAACAAGGACGCTTTAAAACGTAATTTAGATGATAAACAACGTCAGTACCTTGAATCTAGACCATCAGGTATTATTTTCAATTGTCAACATTATAAAATTGAATGCATGTACATAAGCAGAGTTAGACTAAAGTCTTTTAATGTACTTATGTATTAAAAACTTACAGTAGTTTTCAAAGCATCCATTGCTTGTTCTCTAGTAAATCCCATGGACGTTAATGTCATAACTGATTCATTTGGGGGCAAACAATTATCTTGTTCTCCAGATTGTACCTGACATTGCTCTGAAAAAAGTATGAACTCCGATTGTAGATTTTTCACTGACGGTCATGATACATTTTCCACAATTAGCTATCATCTAAATATTGAGATCGTAAATATTTTTATAATCAGGTTTGTAACATTCAACTGTTTCTTTGATACATGATGTACCAAACCTCCTTAATACGAAACTTGTTGTTTTGCAGTGTTTTATAAATTCTAATTTTCAAGTTTTTAAGGTACACAACCACTTATTGATTAATTTGAACAAAACGTTTTTAGATACCTTAAAAAATCCTTTTTAATTTCATTCAATGAAATTGATTGATAATTTGATTGATTGATTAATTGATGGATTGATTGATTGATTGATTAATTGATTGATTGATTGGTGTTAAACGCTACTTTCAGCAATATTGTGTAATTTCGTGGCGGTCAGTTTTTATTTATGGAGGAAGACGGAGTGTTCAATCAAATGATGTATGTTACCCTTTAATGATATAGATAAGAAATTATCGTACTACAATGTAACTTATTGATGTTATCAACTTGCATCGTGTAGTTTTTTCTAAGGACATGGCATTAATAGTGCTGCCTTTTTCTTGATCAAGAGTACTGTACTATACTGTAAAATGTCTGTTAAAGTAAACTTTTTTACCTTTTATATAATCAGGATTTGCCGTACCACAGTCTTCGCAGAATTTTATTTCAACATTCAGGAATGCAGTGCATGTATTTCCTCTTATTTTCCCAAGACAAGGCGCTCCTATCTTATAACCACAGTTATTGCAAAACTTCTGATGTTTGTGTACGTCGTGTCCACAACTCTTACAACTTCTTTTAATCGGAGCTCTTTTTTTTCCTGAAAAAAATGTATACATAGTTAGGCAGGTCCAATGCATCTATGTCATAAATGATGCAGGTAATTAGTCCATATGTTTATGATAAGAACCACATAAGAATAATGTGAAAATTATGCAAGTGGTTTGAATATAAGCATCACAGTTGAGCCTTGGTATAAAAAGGAGACTGAAGCTTCGGGCAAATTCGACTAGCTTAAACTCAATGTTAATGAGATCGTTTGCAAGTACTATAAGTAATAGGTTAAAACTATTTGGTCCATTTACACAAAAGACTGCTTGAATATTCGACTTGTTTAACCTGGTTACTTGGCAAAACATTCTTTTTTTATTCTTTTTTTTTTTTTTTGTATTCTTACGGTTATCTGTAAAATAATATTAAACCATGAAATACAACTTCATGAATTTAGCGATATAAAAATTGTGATATTGAAAAAAGAAAGGAATGAATATATGGTACAGTCAACAGAACAGAAACGTTTCCAATTTATGCAATAATTATTAATGTTTGAAGTTTGAAACGTGTTAAAAAATTGAAGACAAAATGTGTTGCTTTTTTATTTAAACAACAAAACTAAATCGAAGAATGTTTACACACTGAATATTGGGAAATGGCACCTAACCTGAATACTTATTATGTTCATTTAATGCATAAAAATTCGTAAATACATCACGATAACTTGTATCTATCCTTCCACAAACAATTCAAATCGTTTTTAGTTCATCAATTAAAATAATAAAAATACATCGTGAAGTTGAAGGCATTGTTGATTAAATACTTTGCCTATGTCATATATATATTGAATAACATATTAAATGATAAAAGAGGAAAGTATACAAAATAAAACTTCATGTAATTCAGCAATATTGTCTAATGATTTAATACAACGGAACTTGTTTAACCTGAGCTTTTTTCAATGTTTGCTGTCCCGCAGTGTGCACAGAATTTGGTTTCAACACTGATGAATTTTGAGCATTGTTTTCCATTTATTTCGCCAATACAAACAGCACCAAGCTTATGACCACACTTGTCACAAAACATATGATCCTGCTGTATGGTATGCCCACAGTTCTTACATCTTTTCTTAACATATGAGTTTGTTGATTAAATAACGTTTTTAAAGATCTTGTTTCTTAACGATTGTAATACTCTAATGTTTATTTATTTTTACTATGTATTTACGAAACATTGTAAACAGTAACCATTTGGTAGAATTTTCAAACGTTTTTTATTTGTTTTAGTATGTGTTATTTTTCTATGCGACCTTACCATTGATCTCCTTTTATTCCCATTTTTAAATGTAAATAATGGCAAGATACTACTTTATCGTCCTGTCTTTTACTGAAATAGCAGGACGTTCATTCATAATTTTATACATACAATTCTGGTTGAAGTTCCTTAACTTCAGCAAAATATAGGAAATATACTGAAAAGAGTCAGATTGATGTCACATTCGAATTTAAGAATCTTTCAGTAAAGTTCAATGCAAGAGAATAGCTTAAAATGAAACGACGGCCATGTTTCCGTGGTATGAACACAATAGTAAAATAATAATTTACCATCAGACGCATGGGGGGTTTTTAACTGCTTATTAACATCCCATTTGTCATTTCCATTGTCATCATCTTGACTTTCACAGGCATCACTTTCTCCTATGCTTTCATTGTCCGATTCATGAAAGGATTGAGCTAAAAATAGCATACAAAATAACTTTACTTTTAAGTTCTTTGTTTAGATTTTTTTCATAAGTATTTGTTTAATTGGTACCTGTTTAGTGCTGACTTAATAAATATTAGCTAAAACAGCTTGAATATCATATATGTTTTCTAATTTCTTTCAGAATTTATAATTATTTCTATATTTTATGAGTATAACACGACGACAAGTACTAACACTTTTTCAATTTTCAAAATGATGCTAACAAAACTATGCAGGAGAACGTACATCGATGGAAAAACCTTAAATCTTTCCATCTTAAACGACAAAATGTTGAACTGTATTACTGTTGAAAAAACTTATTTTTTTCCAAAAAGCTACTGCAAAAACATATTTTTCTTATGGATATTTTATTTCTCTAATATTAACTAAAGGTTTAATGAGGATTTATTTTAAAAATCATTAAATTGCCCTTGAAAATAATTTCAAAAGTAAGTAAACAGGTTCAATAAAGCCCTTGTTAAGATATTCAATTATAATATTATTTGTGTCTATTTGATTGCACAAGATGCGCATTTCGACAGCAAATGTCTTTATAGTGATGCACGGGACCAAGATATTTCTAACCAAAGCTTATACAAACATTTCAGAACTGAAAGAACCAAAATGGAACTAACGTATAGCCAAATAAACTGACACTCGATGTTATCAATCTATAAGACCTTATCTGGCCTACTGCATTTTAGAAATTTTGGGATGATGTAATGCGTGATTTTTATTATTTTTCAAAACAGATTGTTTGCTTACATAGACAAATGATAGATAGCTTTAAAATACAACCAATATCAAAAAAAAATATATGATATGATTGCCAGTGAGACAATTTATCATAGACCAAATGACCACGAAGTTAGCATCTGTAGGTCACTGTGCAGCCTTCAGCAATGTGATTAACCTATACTGCACAGCACGCAATGAACGAACAGGAAATGACAAATTACGAAAATTCTAACGAGAAAATATAACGACCTGATTCATGTACACAGCATTAGCATTAAACAGCAAACACATGGGATATACAGCAAAATCGATAAGCAATTGATCTACAGACTCTTTACTGGGGACAGTTTAGCCTGTTAGCTGGCACTAAACCTTCCCCGTAACCGTGGACAGTAGAGTAACAGTACAACATAATAAAAAACTATGAAAATGAGATGAAATTGATTGGCAAGACTTTTACTGAAATTAGGCACATAAATTGTTTTTGCATGTCAAAAGAGTAAAGTCAAATAATGTTTTGACATTCAAATGACTCTAGTCCGTATGAACCGTATTTCATGCGAATTATCGTATGTAGAAACTCATCAAAGATTCAAGGCTTATGATTTTGTACGGCAGACGCGTGTTTCGTCTACAACAGACTCATCAGGGACGCTCGAATCAAAATAGTTGGACGATCAAATCATATACAAAGTGAATGATCATTTCAAAAAGTTAAGCCATTGATTTTAAAGCTGTATAGGAGTAAATACAAATAAGGAGAAGGCAATTTGTACCTGGGGGTAAAACACAACTTAGTTTTACGAATATTTGTCATGTTATAAACTGCAAAGTTACAGACAAATGAAAATATCAATGTTATTTCATGTCAATATAAAATAAAATGTTACCTGAAACATTGTCAGTGTTTGAAGATTCACAATCTGAACAGAATACAGATTCGTTACAGATTAATTTGGAACATCGTTTTCCATCTTTTATTCCTTGGCATATAGCTTCTTGTCGATTCATCGTTTTACAATGACAGTTCAAACACAACTTATTTTTAATAAGTCTGCAACATTATTTTCAAATCATCATTGTATCTCTGGAAGATATAATTTTATTCAATATAAATAATGTGAAACAGTTCTTTTTGTGGATAAACCTTTTCACTAGTTGCCTTTCATATTCATGCGACAAATTATCGATTTATTTCATTTTACCCGTTTACAGCTTTACATTGAAATGTAAATTTTTGAACTTGAATTTTGAAATTAAAATTATCATAACCGAGAAAAGATTCCCGGTATACAAAATTACACTATGTAGATGATGTCCTTACACTGAATAATTAAACTTTTGGTGACTATGTTCAACGCATCTATTTCATTTGTTTTATTGGGTTGCTTTCTCATCGAAGTATGTCGCACGTCTCATTTTTGTCGGACAGACATGGCTCTACATTTTAAGGAGTAGGTTCGATAAGGCCCTAAAATGGCCCCTATTTCTGGCTGAAATTTCAAATTAGGATTCATTGACCAATATCAAAATATATCGATATCTAATGCAATTACTAGATAGAAAATATATCTTTTTATTGAAAAAGTACATACTTGCGTCCTATTCATAACGTTACAAATAGAACTCTTTTATATTTTCCACGAACATTTTATAAACACGCGGAAATTTCCATTGACATATTGGACAGGAAACATAGAGCACATGTGTCAACAAAAACGATCGTTTAATATAATGTGTGTCATAACATTTTTCATATCTGACTTTAATATTAAGTTTGTCGAAGCCTGTGCTCTATGTTCTCTAGGCCTTAATTAAAATACGGACGATTTTGTCAAATTGAGCAAAAATCTCTACCTATTTGGGATGTAAAAAAAATCAATGCTTTGACATAATAGTTTTATTTAAGTTTCTCTTATGTGTTTTCGTCAACTAAAACATTCTTTTTTTATCTTGAAACATTAAACTTAATAATCGGGGCCAAATATGGCCCTTTCCGAACTTAATCCTATAATTTTCCTATTTGCTCTGATTTTCGTACATGTAATTTATTTTTTGTTTTGATTGAAATTGACATAACCACATTACAGTTATAAACCTATGTTCAGAATGACAGAAGCACATCAATAGATATATTGTACCATCATATCCATGCAGCAAGAAGCAGGTTTTTCTATAAAAATAAGGAGATGTGGTATGATTGCCAATGAGACAACTATCCATCAAAGTTCTAATGCAGTGGGTGTAAGTTTTATAACTACTTATAATTATAAGCAACCGTACGGCCTTCAACATTCTTAATCGCCAATCTTAATGATAACATGTTCAATTCAAATGACAGTTACATTACTGAGTATATTCAATATTCAAAAGGCTATCGTTATAAATGTTGGACATTTAACTTACAGCCGTCGTTTTGAAAGTTAATTGTTATATTATGAACAAATTTTATTCAACAAGATTATAAAATTGTTTTTTGTTAATTCTTGATCCTTTAACAACTTATTTGCCTGTAAAAATGGTTATTATATAATAAAACTGAAGAACAAATGGCGTACAGATATTTGTCATAAAGAAAAAAAAAAGGAAAGCTGTTATGGAACTGTCTCTTTGAGTATCATTCTTTCTCTGTGTAACCACAATTATTAGAATCGAGGCAAAGCCTGGTAAATATTTAGCCTATACACAAAAAGTAATTTCGTTTACCAACGGACGAAACACTTTTTACATAACAGTTCCAAACAGATGCCTTCTAAATAACTGTAATACCAGAAAGACTGCACCGTCAGAAAACGTTTAAAATAAGACAGAAGGAGAAAGTCAGAAAGGCCCCTTTCTCCACCCCACTCACCCCCACACATTTTCGTCTATTAAAAATACATAAAAAGATTTTTAATATTTCCATCATTGGAAATATCAATCGACAATTTTATTTTTTTTTTATCAATTCCGATCAAGGGTTTCCGATCCTTATTTAATTTACAAATCTAACAAAATGCTACAATATTCATTAATAAATAGTTATCAAAGGTACCAGGCTTATAATTTGATAAAGTTGGAAGAGCATTGAGGACCCAACATTCCAAAACGTTGTGCCAAATACAGCTACGGTAATCTATGCCTTGGATAAGAAAATCCTTAGTATTTCGACTAATTTATACTTTTGCAAACAGTTGATTTATAAAAATGACCATATAATTGATATTCATGTCAACACCGAAGTGCTGACTACTGGGCTGGTGATACCCTCGGGGACGAAACGTCCATTATAACTTAATTTCTAATAAATTCATGTTAATTTTTTGTCAGTAATTTGACATTATATACAAGACAACTGTCATCACACGGATAATCTGTAAAAGAAGGGAATTGCAATGTATTAAAGGTTTTTAAAAAAACATTGATATATTTATTCGACACCAGTAAAATGTAAATAAACAGAATGTGTATCCTTTTTCATCTCGACCAGTCTTTTGTCAAGAATTCTTTGTGCGTAATAAAATACAGTACCTCCGGCGACAAAAAATCCAATACGTGGAATCAGTATATACACTTGGCTCATTATTACTGCACTGATGGTTGCGGTATTGATTAAAACTTTGAAACAAGTAATTATATGTGGCTTTATGTCGTACTAAGAAAGGGCTGTATGTTAAACTGCTGGAACAGATTCATTTGTAGTCAGTTTAAGTTGATTTTTGTTCATTTACTACTTTAAATCAGATGATTAAATCGCAATAATAATAATAATAATTGCACGCAATAATTTTTGAATTTACAGTATTCGATTTCACCATTCGAACTGCAAATTTTACAACATTCCATTTAAGCATTAAATTAATTGTGGGTTTCAATAAGGCGTATCTTACGTAATCATGTTATTTTCTATTGATCTGTGTATTTATTTGCCAAATAACACTGAAAACCAACGTATCTTTGTTAACGTTCGTTTGTATCTTATCAATTTTTATCTGCTTACCAATTATGCATTTATTTCCTTTTCCTATATCATTCTTCGTTCATTCTTGTTTTTTTTTAAATAAAATTTTTTTTCTGTTTACTAAAAAACAAAAATATAATGTTTTGTAATGGCTTTTTCTATTGCATGCATGAAGTGATTTGAACTATTTGTATCAGTTACTTCGGTTTCATATTGACAAGAGAAAGAAAAAACTCATCTTGTTGTCACGAGTTTGTTTAATATGACGTTTTTCTATCTTAGAATTACACCTGTATTTTATACAAAAGATACTTATTAAAATAGACTTTGTGGGTAATAAAATACAGTGCCTCCGGCGACAGAAGATCCAATTCCTGGAATCAGTATATATACTTGGCTCATTATTACTGTACTGATGGTTGCGACATTGATTAAAGGGGCATTGGCTGTCAAATTCATGTTCACCGATTTGACTCAAATTCTCATATTTGATTTATAACATACTAAAACGTATATTCATATTATAGAAAGTCTAAAATAAACAATTTACAAAGCATAGGCTCGATAATATTTATCATCGTTTCGTGTGTAATTTAGTCTAGACGCTATCTAATTTACTATCGAGTTGACCTCCGAAGACTGCCGACGGTCATATAAGCGATATAAACATTAATATAGATATAAATAGATAGCAAACTCGTACAATTGAATTTTTCTATGTTTTTTTAATTTCATATTATAGGTTAAAAATATGTGTTAATCATCGCTTTTACCTTTATAAGAATGAGTTTTTGTGGATCGAATCAGTCATTCAAATGATTTACCTTTGTTTTACTTTCAATGTTGACATTCTTTTCCTTTTAATAACTGAACACGCATAATGCATGCGTAATCCATCTCTAACCGAGGGGTTAAATTGAAGTCACATGAATACGGATTCAATTAGGTCAAATTATTCACTTGCAAGTGAATAATTCATCATCGATTTTTTTTTTTTTTTTTTAGCTTATTTTGACAACATTTAACCATACTGGCTGCTAGAAGCGACTTATTATTTCACTATTTCACTTTCATTAATGATTGAGCAAAAAACAATCATATTTTAAATTTTTTATATATCTCGTAGCTAGTGGCCCTTTAAAGCTTTGAAACAAGTAATTATATGTTGCTTTATGTCGTACTTAGAAAGGGCGTTATGTTGAACTGCTAGAACAGCTTTATTGGTAGTTAGTTGATTTTTGGTCACTGACTATTTTAAAACAGGTGTTCGTCAGTAACTGGAATTGTAACTGAGTTTCTGGGTTTGTAATATCATGCCTGTATATTTTGTGCTATTTGATTTCATAATGCATGACAATGATTCACCATATCTTGAGCTTCCAAATGCAGATCGAAATATTACCCCGGCTTTTAAAAATGGTTCTTTGGTTCGACTTGTTAAGGACAGGTTCAAACCTATGATTGCGTTGGATAAAAACCGCAATTTTTATACGTGTGCATGCAAAACAAATTTCTTGTTAGAGGGGTCTAAATACAGCACAAACAACATTTTCCAAAAGACCAAATGAGTGAAAAAGTATATTTTAACAAAACGCATTTGACTAGCAGGTCGAACAACTGATGTTCTTAAACCCTGCTGAATGCCATTGGCGATTGCCAAATAAACGGATCACAAGATGTTACAAAATAGATCTTATTATTAATTTATTACCAAACAGAAAACAATAAACTTGCGGAAAAGATGGTATACCGCAAACATGAGAAGCAAAAATGTGTACACCATATCCGGATTACGACAATTAATGTCTCTTCAGTGATGTTAGGAATCGAAACGGTATTTGGAAGGCCATATAATTTACCTCAATTTAGGATAGACTCATGAATTTTGAAAGAGTCCAAATAGGATGAACGGATCATATAAACCCGAAGGCAAATATAATACAAGCCCAAACGAAAAAATATAAACAAGTCTAAATTGAAAACAACGTTCAAACCTATGATTGCGTTGGATAAAAACCGCAATTTTTATACGTGTGCATGCAAAACAAATTTCTTGGTAGAGGGGTCTAAATAAATAAATATATATTGTCATACATGTTTATAGATTGCTTGTTCTTTACAAGCTTAGATCACAAAATGAGACCAAAGAGAGGCATACATCTAACGGCAAGAGTCAACTGTTATTTTATCAATGGGCTGCTATGTCCCTATTATTGATTGGATAACAGCTATATTACCCCCTCCCCTCCCCTCCCCTCGAGTACTCGAAGACTGAAGGGCTAATACAACTATTTGATAATTTACTTGGGTCAATAAAGAAACATCTCGAATGATTCTAATTCTTCAGTAAAAATTTTAAAAAATACTGTTGTGCGACTTGGTGAATCATCGCAATAATTAATCTCGCATATTTGTCCTTTCTTCAAAAATCGCAATAATAAGTGCACGCAATAATTTCTCAATTTACAGTATTAGATTTCACCATTCGAACTGCAAATTGTACAACATCCCATTTAAACGTTTAGATAATTGTTGGTTTTAATAAGGCATAGTAACGTACATAAATGTCCCTTATTTTCAATAGAAATAAACCTTTGTAACTGCTCTTCTGAAATATTTTCTTCACGAAATTTCGAATCAAACAATTAAAAAAAAATACCTTGCTTCTCCAATAAAGATAATGCATATTATAAGGTTTTCTAGTCGTATAACACACCGAGAGTTGTCAGGATTTTTCAAATTAAAGAAAACCCATACGCAGGTCTTTCTTTTTGGAAATGCTGACAGCCCAAGGTGGTTATACGATAAGAAAACCAATTTTTTTTTACAACGCAACTTGTAAATTACTTTTGAGATATTTTTATAGCTAGTTTTTCTCCTGATGTATAATATGATATATAGTCATGCTGTTGTGATATGTAAGCCTACTGCTACGAACAGAAAAATCGGCTTTTAATTGTAGCCAACAAAAGACACAAATCAATAATAAAATTTAACAAGTTTTATTATACACAAGTTTACAAGAAGTATTACACAAAAAGAAATGTCAACTGAACTGTCAAAATATATGTCTGATCTTTTGTCTTTTCTTTATCCGGAAATCTTCTCGGGAATCCACGCAGAATATTACGTCCAATAGGTCACAATCTAGTATGATGTTGTTAGTAAATAAAAGTGTCAATCCAACTGATGAGAATGTTGATGTCTATCGATGTCTAAGTCTATATCTATGTCTATGTCTAACTTTAGGGTCTGCATTTAAATACTTGTAACGGAAAGTTCTAGATAATTGTAGATGTTTTAAATTACGCATCTTTTGTTATGATCATTCTGGAAACGTTATGTAAGTGAAATAGAAAGTTCTAATCATTCCATGAGTATCAATGATTGTTCCAGTGATTTCTAAACTGCATAGTTGCAACACAATGTGTATTATTTTGTACACAATATAAACAATGTAAACATTCTTAGGCCACACAAAACAAATTAGGCCAACTAAATAAATATGATAGTTACAATATCATAACACTACTTCTAGGTATTAAATGTACTTGATCCACATTGTATTCGGTCATTTAACTTAAGATATGTTTCGCTAATTTTCATCAAATCATCTTAATGTGAAGCATACCTGATGAAGGATATGTGCCCTTTGCAATAAAATATATATCATACGTTTTTATTAAGAAACATGTGTCTTTGTTCATTTTTATATTTAGCACTAAAATTGTGAGTTTTATGCAAACCAGTGAACAATAAAAGAGAAGTTGTGCCCAACGATATCTTATAATTAAAATATGTATAGTCAGTTGATCTTTTTTCAAATACCACTACGATACAGAATTACATTTCAGTAACTGAGTTTCTGGGTTTTTAATATCATTAGCTGTATATTTTGTGCTATTTGATTTCCTAATGCATGACAGTGATTTATCATATATCGAACTTCTAAATGCAGCAGATGTGCATCGGAATATTACCGATGTATAAGCCGTTGAACGGCAAAATATGGATTTTTAAAAAGGGCCTTTGATTCAATACGTTACGGACTGCCACCTATATGTATACTGTCATACATGTTTATAGATTGCTTTATATGCTTATGGCACAAAACTAGACCACAGAGAGGAACACATCTACATTTTAGTTAAGCGGCACTTGGATTTACGTATTTTGAAAACTATTTTCCTCGGTACAAAACAGCTTAATGAATTTGTAACATACAGATGTATGAATTTGCTGCATATTCTATTGTAGTACTTCAGTTCATTATGATATGTTTCAAGTTTCGTAAGAATACGTTTTTCAGGAATTTGATTGCTATCATCATCATTTTCATCATAACTTGGAAACGCGTGTTTTAGTCTATTAATTGATGATATTGTATTATCAAAATATTCGGAAACACTATACATACAGAATAATGAAAGGAGTAAGTTTGATAAGGGCCATGTTTGACCCCGATTATTAAGTTCAATGTTTCAATATAAAAAAAATGTTTTAATTTGACGAGAAAAGAAAAATAACAAAAATACCGAACTCCGACGAAAATTCAAAACGGAAAGTCCGTAATCAAATGGCAAAATCAAAAGCTCAAACACATCAAACGAATGGATAACAACTGTCATATTCCTGACTTGGTACAGGCATTTTCTTAAAACACATGTACAGATGGGTGCAGTCCCAACCTGTACAAAATTTAACTCTTTATGAATGCTTTCTGAGTTAACGTTAGAAAATTTTAGCAGACTTGCAAGTAAACCTGTCGACAGGTCAGCTTGACAAGACCAGACCTGTGAACAGGTCAGCTTGACCAGACCTGTAGAAATTATAGGTATATTGATCCAATATCCACCCGTTTATAGTATGGATCACATTTCCGACCTTACATTGATAACGTGCTACGTGTACAATGTTTCGAGTTCTTTCGGAATTATATTCCAGGTAACTCTCTTCAGAGGTCGTCCGAAATGTTTTTTATTCTTTAAATGTTATTATTGTACGTTTTATCAAAGTATGGATTACTGGTTTGGGTATTTAGATTTAGTTTAAGATACGTTTCAATATGCATTTTTCATTGTCATCGCACCTTCCATTGGTTTTAGTGTAACTGTCTAATTAATTTTTATTGGGCGACATTGATTTATTTCAAGTGTTTCTTAACGATTTCTCCAATGTTCCTGTTTCTTTTGAATGCTATTGTAGGTTTTTTATCAAAGAGATTTTTGAACTGTGGGTTGTCTTGAATTAAGTGCCAATGTTTTCTTATAATGGTTTGTAAATTTTCCGCATTAGCGATGTATTGTGTTATGAAAGACATATTATAAGTATCTGTGTTTTTGTTTATGCGTGTTTCTAAGTTTGTTAATTTGTTTAATCTTTCTGTATGGGAAATATTTCTTAATATTTTATTCACAAAAGCGATTTTGTAACCTCTTTGTATTATTTTTTCTGTAAATAAGTTTAGTCTTTCATTAAAGTTGTCAGGATCCGAGGTATATCTAAGAATTCTTATTCCTTCACCTTTAATAAAGGATTTAAAACAGCTTTTAGCATGGTTTGAATTTTGGTGTAGATATTGGAATTTTTCAGTTGGTTTTGTGAAACATTTAATATCTAAGATATTTTCTTTTCGAAATCTCTGTCCTATATACGTTTCTAAGTCTAGAAATTTCAGACTTTGTCAATTTCATAACTAAATTGCAGTAGGTTGTGGTTTGTGTTTGCTATTTTGAAAAGAAGTTTTACTTCTTCTGCAGTGCCTTGAAATAAAATATATCCATCATCTTTCATATGTTTATGAAATAATATTTTGTTTCTGTGTGGAAAAATATTTAAAAGTTTATTTATATGTTGGTATATGGCTATATCTGAGATTTTAGGACTTGCTACATGTCCTTGGCTAGCTCCTATAATTTGCCTATAACATTTTTTGTTGAAGGTAAATTCATTATTGAGGAGAATTAAGTTTGTTATTTGTAGTAAATAGTCAAAACTAGGTTTTATTATATTGTATTTGAGGTTTTCATATATCCCCGTAACACTGTTTAAAGCGTCCATAATTTCACTAAATCTTAGATTTGTGTAAAGGGAAGTGATATAAGTCACCAGTAGAGTATCGGTTTCTATCTTTGATTTTTCGAGTAGACGAATAAAGCTACCTGTATCAGATATGTACGTCGTTTATGTTTTAACTATTGGTAATAGGAAGAAATCCAAATACCGTCCGATTCTTTCTAAAGGACCGTTGCATTGTGAAATGATAGGCCTTGCTGGTACTTGTATTTTAATTTCAGTTTTTTTTTCTATAAATGTCTTTCAATATTTCTTTATCCAGTTTATGGATTTAAGGCAGAAAGTAGGAAAAGGGTGTTTTTATTTATTGGTTTTCGTATTTGATGTATTTAAATGTTATTTCGTCTAAGTAATTGTCTTTGTTCATGTTGTATATAATTTCATTAATTTTATTCATGGTATTTTTTATGTTGATTTCTGGTATTTCAACATAGTGTATTCCATAGTTTAATTGACGTTCACCCTCATCGGCGTAGTCGTTTTTATTTTGAACTACTGTTATGTTGTTTTTATCTGCTTTATGGATAGTAATTGTTTCAATATGTCGTAAAGTACGTAGACATTGCGTTTCTTCTTTCGTCATGTTTTTGGTTTTATTTGGTTTATAATTTGAAAGTTCCATTTTTGTGTGGAATATGTACTGTTCTATAGGATTGTCGCCTATAATAGGAACGCTAAATTTAGACTTTTCTTTAAATGGGTGATTTGATTTCGGAATAGTTTTGTATTCATGAAAGAAATGCTTTAATCTTAGTTTTCTTTCGAATTTTTTGAAATCTTTGAGGATATTTGTCCTAGAGATTTTTTCCGTAGGTATGAAGTTAAAGCCTTTGCCCAACGTCATAATTTCTGTGTTTGTTAATTTTCTATTTGAGAGGTTTAAAACAAATTGTTTGGCATTTTTTAGGTTGTTTTTTTGTTTGGCAATATTTAATTGCTGTTTTTTGTTAATGAATTTATAAGCATTTTTTGCTTTTTCTGCTTTTTCGGCTGAATCGTCTGTGTCTAGACATGTTTCACAGTTAGACTGTGTGGTATCATAGATGCATGGTGGTAATAATTAAAATCTGTAAGATAACATAATTTCAATTAGAAATTGTATAGTGATTATCTGATTGGTCAGCCAATCCTCGCAAATAAGAAGGAGTGATAACGTTTTGAAAGACATACAGTGTATTATGTAACGATTTCTCTAGGTGTCCGGATTAGTCAGGGATCATTGGTTTTAGAAATACCTCTGATCCTGACAACTTTAATGAAAGAATAAACTTATTTACAGAAAAATTAATACAAATAGGTTACAAAATCGCTTTTGTGAATAAAATATTAAGAAATATTTCCCATACAGAAAGATTAAACAAATTAACAAACATAGAAACACGCATAAACAAAAACACAGATAACTATAATATATCTTTCATAACACAATACCACGCTAATGCGGAAAATTTACAAACCATTATAAGAAAACATTGGCATTTAATTCAAGACAACCCACAGTTCAAAAATCTCTTTGATAAAAACCTACAATAGCATTCAAAAGAAACAGGAACATTGGAGAAATCGTTAAGAAACACTTGAAATAAATCAATGTCGCCCAATAGAAATTAATTAGACGGTTACACTAAAACCAATGGAAGATGCTCTGACAATGAAAAATACATATTGAAACGTATCTTAAACTAAATCTAATTACCCAAACCAGTAATCCATACTTTGATAAAACGTACAATAATAAATAAAATGTACAATAATAAACAAATAAACATTTAAAGAATAAAAAAACATTACGGACGACCTCTGAAGAGAGTTACCTGGAATATAATTCCGAAAGAAGTCGAAACATTGTACACGTAGCACGTAATCAATGTAAGGTCGGAAATGTGATCCATACTATAAACGGGTGGATATTGGATCAATATACCTATAATTTGTGGTCACGAGTTTGTATGAAATGACTTTTTTCTACCTTAGAATTACACCTGTATTTTATATAAAAGATACTATTAAAATAGACTTTGTGCGTAATGAAATACTGTGTCTCCGGCGACAGAAGATCCAATACCTGGAATCAGTATTATACTTGGCTCATTATTACTGTACTGATGGTTGCGACATTGATGAAAGCTTTGAAACAAGTAATTATATGTTGCTTGATGTCATACCGAGAAAGGACTTTATGTTGAACTGCCGGAACAGCTCTATGAGTAGTCAGTTGTTTTTTGTTCACTGAATACTTTAAAACAGGTGTTCGTCAGTAACTTGAATTGTAACTGAGTTTCTGGGTTTGATATATCATGTCTGTATATTTTGTGGTATTTGATTTCATAATGCATAACAATGATTGACCATATCTTGCGCTTCTAAATGCAGCAGATTCAGATTGAGATATTACCCAGGTTTAAGCCGTTGAACGGCAAAATACGGAGATTTTTAAAATGGTTCTTTGAATCGACATGTGAAGGACAGGCACCTCTATATATATATATATATATATATTATCATACATGTTTATATATTGCTTGTTCTTTACAAGCTTATATCACAAAATGAGACCAACGAGAGGCATACATCTAACGGCAAAAGTCAACTGTCAAATACTGTATCCATTTTAAGGATGATAATATAGTTTTATGAATGGGCTGCTATGTCCCTGTTATTGATTGGATAATAGCTATATTACCCCCACTCCCCACCCCCGTGTACTCGAAGACTGAAGGGCCAATACATCTTATTGATAATTTACTTAGGTCAATAAAAAACAACTCAAATGATTCTAATTCTTCAATAAAAATAACAGATTACTCTAATGCGACTGGGTGAGTATCGCAATAATAAGAACTCGCATTCGTACATCAGATACATATAACTGTATGAAAATTTTCCTGTCATCGCAATAAATACCCGCGCATTTTTGTCTTTTATTCAAAAGTCGCAATAATAAGTGCACGCAATAATTTCTGAATTTACAGTATTCGATTTCACCATTCGAACTGCAAATTTTACAACATCCCATTTAAACATTCAGATAATTGTGGGTTTCAATAAGGCATACCTTACGTAACCATCTTATTTTCTGTTGATCTGTGTATTTATTTGTCAAATAACATTGATATCGTTGTTAACGTTTATATCTTATTAATTTTTATCTGCTTACCAATTATGCGTTTATTTCCTTTTCCAATATGATTCTTCGTTCATTCTTGTTTTTTTTAAATAAGATATTTTTTCTGTTTATTAAAAAACAAAATATAATGTTTTGTAATGGCTTTTTCTATTGCATGCATGAAGTGATTTGAACTATTTGTATCAGTTACTTCGGTTTCATATTGACAAGAGAAAGGAAAACCCATCTTGTGGTCACGAGTTTGTTTAATATGACTTTTTCTACCTTAGAATTACACCTATATTTTATACAAAAGATACTTATTAAAATAGACTTTGTGGGTAAAATACAGTGCCTCCGGCGACAGAAGATCCAATACCTGGAATCAGTATATATACTTGGCTCATTATTACTGTACTGATGGTTGCGACATTGATTAAAGCTTTGAAACAAGTAATTATATGTTGCTTGATGTCATACTTAGAAAGGACTTTATGTTGAACTGCTGGAACAGCTTTATTTGTAGTCAGTTGATTTTTGTTCACTGACTACTTTAAAACAGGTGTTCGTCAGTAACTGGAAATGTAACTGAGTTTCTGGGTTTGATATATCATGGCTGTATTTTTTGTGCTATTTGATTTCATAATGCATAACAATGATTGACCATATCTTGCGCTTCTAAATGCAGCAGATGCAAATTGAGATATTACCCAGGTTTCAGCCGTTGAACGGCAAAATACGGATTTTTAAAATGGTTCTTTGATTCGACAAGTGAAGGACAGGCACCTATATATATATAAATATATTGTCATACATGTTTATATATTGCTTGTTCTATACAAGCTTATATCACAAAATGAGACCAACGAGAGGCATACATCTAACGGCAAAAGTCAACTGTCAAATACTGTATGCATTTTAAGGATGATAATATAGTTTTATCAATAGGCTGCTATGTCCCTGTTATTGATTGGATAATAGCTATATTACCCATCCCTCCCCATCCCCCTCCGAGTACTCGAAGACTGAAGGTCCAATACAACTTATTGATAATTTACTTAGGTCAATAAAGAAACAACTCAAATTATTCTAAATCTTCAATAAAAATAAAAGATTACTGTAATGCGACTGGGTTAGGGGTTAGTATCGCAGTAATAAGAACTCGCATTCGTACATCAGATACATATAACTGTATGAAAATTTTCCTGTCATCGCAATAAATACCCGCGCATTTTTGTCTTTTATTCAAAAGTCGCAATAATAAGTGCACGCAATAATTTCTGAATTTACAGTATTCGATTTCACCATTCGAACTGCAAATTTTACAACATCCCATTTAAACATTTAGATAATTGTGGGTTTCAATAAGGCATAGTTTACATAACCATGTTATTTTCTGTTGATCTGTGTATTTATTTGTCAAATAACATTTAAAACCAACGTATCGTTGTTAACGTTCGTTTGTATCTTATTAATTTTTATCTACTTACCAATTATGCGTTTATTTCCTTTTCCAATTTCATTCTTCATTCATTCTTGTTTTTTTTTTTTAGATAAGATATGTTTTCTGTTCATTAAAAAACAAAAATATAATGTTTTGTAATGGCTTTTTCTATTGCATGCATAAAGTGTTTTGAACTATTTGTATCAGTTACTTCGGTTTAATATTGACAAGAGAAAGGAAAAACCCATCTTGTGGTCAGGAGTTTGTTTGACATGACGTTTTTCTACCTTAGAATTACACCTGTATTTTATACAAAAGATACTTATTAAAATAGACTTTGTTGGTAATAAAATACAGTGCCTCCGTCGACAGAAGATTCAATACCTGGAATCAGTATATATACTTGGCTCATTATTACTGTACTGATGGTTGCGACATTGATTAAAGGAGCATTGGCTGTCAAATTCATGTTCACCGATTTGACTCAAATTCTCATATTTGATTTATAACATACTAAAATGTATATCCATATTATAGAAAGTCTAAAATAAACAATTTACAAGGCATGGGCTCGATAATATGTATCATCGTTTCATGTGTATTTTAGTCTAGACGCCACCTTATTAACTATCGAATTGACCTCCGAAGACTGCCGACGGTCATATAAGCGATATAAACATAAATATAGATGTTAGGAATCGAAACGGTATTTGGAAAGCCATACAATTTACCTCAATTTAGGATAGACTTGAATTTTGAGGAGTCAAAATAGGATGAACGGATCGTATAAACCCGAAGGCAAACATAATACAAGCCCAAACGAAAAAATATAAACAAGTCTAAATTGAAAACAACGTTCAAACCTATGATTGCGTTGGATAAAAACCGCAATTTTTATACGTGTGCATGCAAAACAAATTTCTTGTTAGAGGGGTCTAAATACAGTACAAACAACATTTTCCAAGGGACCAAAAAAGTGAAAAAGTATATTTTAACAAAACGTATTTTACTAACAGGTCGAACAACAAATGTTCTTAAACCCTGCTGACTGCTATTGGCGATTGCCAAATAAACGGATCATCGATGTAATAAATGGATCTTAATTATAAATTTAATACTAAGCAGAAAACAATAAACTTGCTGAAAAGATGATTTACCGCATACAAAAGGTGCCAAGGTTTTTGTACACCATATCCGGATTTCGACAATTAATGTCTCGTCAGTGATGTTAGGAATCGAAACGGTATTTGGAAAGCCATACAATTTACCTCAATTTAGGATAGACTCTTGAATTTTGAGGAGTCAAAATAGGATGAACGGATCATATAAACCCGAAGGCAAATATAATACAAGCCCAAACAAAAAAATATAAACAAGTCTAAATTGAAAACAACGTTCAAACCTATGATTGCATTGGATAAAAACCGCAATTTTTATACGTGTGCATGCAAAACAAATTTCTTGTTAGAGGGGTCTAAATACAGCACAAACAACATTTTCCAAAAGACCAAAAATGTGAAAAAGTATATTTTAACAAAACGTATTTGACTAACAGGTCGAACAACAAATGTTCTTAAACCCTGCTGACTGCCATTGGTGATTGCCAAATAAACGGATCACCCATGTAATAAATGGATCTTAATTATAAATTTAATACTAAACAGAAAACAATAAACTTGCGGAAAAGATGATATACCTCATACAAAAGGTGCAAAGGTTTTTGTACACCATATCCGAAATTCGACAATATATATATATATATATATATATTGTCATACATGTTTATAGATTGCTTGTTCTTTACAAGCTTAGATCACAAAATGAGACCAAAGAGAGGCATACATCTAACTGTCAAATGTAGTATACATTTTAAGGATGATAATATAGTTTTATCAATGGGCTGATATGTCCCTATTATTGATTGGATAAAAGCTATATTACCCCCGCCTTTCCGAGTACTCGAAGACTGAAGGGCCAATACAACTAATTGATAATTTACTTGGGTCAATAAAGAAACATCTGAAATGATCCTAATTCTTCAATAAAACTTAAAAAAATTACTGTTGTGCGACTTGGTGAATCATTGCAAAATTATTCTCGCATATTTGTCCTTTCTTCAAAAATCGCAATAATAAGTGCAAACAATAATTTCTGAATTTACAGTATTAGATTTGACCATTCGAACTGCAAATTGTACAACATCCCATTTAAACGTTTAGATAATTGTGGGTTTTAATAAGGCATGCCTTAAGCAACCTTACTATTTTCTGTTAATCTGTGTATTTATTTGTCAAATAACATTGAAAACCAACGTATCGTTCTAAACGTTCGTTTGTATCGTATTAATTTTTATCTACTTACCAATTATGCGTTTATTTTCTCTTCCAATATCATTCTTCGTTCATTTTTTATAAATAAGAAGATTTGGTATGAATGCCAATGACACAACTCTTCATTCAAGTCACAATGTATAAAAAGTATATAACAATTATAGGTCTTTTCTTTTTCAAAATTTTTTTTTTTTTTTCAGTTCAGCGAAAAACAAAAATAAAATGTTTCGTAATGGCTTTTTTCTATTGAATGCATGAAGTGTTTTGAACTATTTGTATCAGTTACTTCGGTTTAATACTGACAAAAGAAAGGAATACCCGATCCTGTGGTCACGAGTTTGTTTTACATGACGTTTTTCTACCTGAGAATTACACCTGTATTTTATACAAAAGATTCTTATTTAAATAGATTTTGGGGAAAATTTTTTCTCTCTTTATTTCATTTATCCTTCGACTACTTTTCAATTGAAATTAAATACTAAATATAAGGCAACAGTTGCTCACCTAGTTTAAATCGATTAAGTGGAGATAAATCAGGTAAAAAAAAAACAAAAATTAAGATAATCACATGAACTCTGTGAGGAGTAAGAACGGGTACGCGGACGTTATAAGTGTCTCTTGTTTTGCATGCATCATTTTCAGTTTTTGGCAGAAACTTTTATAAAGACAAACAAATATATTCGGTCATTTAAATCTTCAATAATGATTAAATGTGTTTCAATAAAATTCATCATGTCATAAGTATAGCAAACCTGGTTACGGCATGGAAATTGTAATATGTATTATATGTTTATTCTATCCTTAATCAGTAAATCATCCCTAGGTTTTTGAGTGGGTTTGTGTTGTTCAGTCTTTAGTTTTCTTGTGCTTGAATGTTTCTTTGGTATCTTTTTGAAATAAAATAAGAACAGTTATTTAGTAACGTACATAAATGTCCCTTATTTTCAATAGAAATAAACCTTTGTAACTGCTCTTCTGAAATAATTTCTTCACGAAATTTCGAATCAAACAATTAAAAAAATAACTTGCTTCTCCAATAAAGATAATGCATATTATAAGGTTTTCTTGTCGTATAACACACCGAGAGTTGTCAGGATTTTTCAAATTAAAGAAAACCCATACGCAGGTCTTTCTTTTTGGAAATGCTGACAGCCCAAGGTGTGTTATACGATAAAAAACCAATTTTTTTACAACGCAACTTGTAAATTACTTTTGAGATTTTTTATAGCTACTTTTTTCTCCTGATGTATAATATGATATATAGTCATGCTGTTGTGATGTGTAAGCCTACTGTTACGAACAGAAAAATCGACTTTTAATTGTAGCCAACAAAAGACACAAATCAATAATAAAATTTAACAAGTTGTATTATACACAAATTTACAAGAAGTATTAAACAAAAAGAAATGTCAACTGAACTGTCAAAATATATGTCTGATCTTTTGTCTTTTCTTTATCCGGAAATCTTCTCGGGAATCCACGCAGAATATTACGTCAAATAGGTCACAATCTAGTATGATATTGTTAGTAAATAAAAGTGTCAATCCAACTGCTGAGAATGTTGATGTCTATCGATGTCTAAGTCTATATCTATGTCTATGTCTAACTTTAGGGTCTGCATTTAAATACTTGTAACGGAAAGTTCTAGATAATTGTAGATGTTTAAATTACGCATCTTTTGTTATGATCATTCTGGAAACGTTATGTAAGTGAAATAGAAAGTTCTAATCATTCCATGAGTATCAATGATTGTTCCAGTGATTTCTAAACTGCATAGTTGTAACACAATGTGTATTATTTTGTACACAATATAAAACAATGTAAACATTCTTAGGCCACACAAAACAAATTAGGCCAACTAAATAAATATGATAGTTACAATATCATAACACTACTTCTAGGTATTAAATGTACTTGATCCACATTGTATTCGGTCATTTAAGTTAAGATATGTTTCGCTAATTTTCATCACATCATCTTAATGTGAAGCATACCTGATGAAGGATATGTGCCCTTTGCAATAAAATCCGAATATATATCATACGTTTTTATTAAGAAACATGTGTCTTTGTTCATTTTTATATTTATCACTAAAATTGTGAGTTTTATGCAAACCAGTGAACAATAAAAGAGAAGTTGTGCCCAACGATATCTTATAATTAAAATATGTATAGTCAGTTGATCTTTTTTCACATACCACTACGATACAGAATTACATTTCAGTAACTGAGTTTCTGGGTTTTTAATATCATTAGCTGTATATTTTGTGCTATTTAATTTCCTAATGCATGACAGTGATTTATCATATATCGAACTTCTAAATGCAGCAGATGTGCATCGGAATATTACTGATGTATAAGCCGTTGAACGGCAAAATATGGATTTTTCAAAAGGGCCTTTGATTCAATACGTTACGGACTGCCACCTATATGTATACTGTCATACATGTTTATAGATTGCTTGTTCTTTATATGCTTATGGCACAAAGCTAGACCACAGAGAGGAACTCATCTAAGTTTTAGTCAAGCGGCACTTGGATTTACGTATTTGGAAAACTATTTTCCTCGGTACAAAACAGCTTAATGAATTTGTAACATACAGATGTATCAATTTGCTGCATATTCTATTGTAGTACTTCAATTCATTATGATATGTTTCAAGTTTCGTAAGAATACGTTTTCAGAATTTGATTTCTATCATCATCATTTTCATCATAACTTGGAAACTCGTGTTTTAGTCTATTAATTGGTGATATTGTATACATACAGAATAATGAAAGGAGTAAGTTTGATAAAGGCCATGTTTGACCCCGATTATCAAGTTCAATGTTTCAATATAAAAACATGTTTTAATTTGACGAGAAAAGAAAAATAACAAAAAAATATATACCGAACTCCGACGAAAATTCAAAACGGAAAGTCCGTAATCAAATGGCAAAATCAAAAGCTCAAACACATCAAACGAATGGATAACAACTGTCATATTCTTGACTTGGTACAGGCATTTTCTTTAAACACATGTACAGATGGGTGAAGTCCTAACCTGTACAAAATTTAACTCTTTATGAATGCTTTCTGAATTAACGTTAGAAAATTTTAGCAGACTTGCAAATAAACCTGTCGACAGGTCAGCTTGACAAGACCAGACCTGTGAACAGGTCAGCGTCACCAAAACCAGACCTGTGGACAGATCTGCTGTTAACCTGTCCTGTGGACAGGTCTACTATTTGACAGACCAGTCATGTCAGTCATTGAGACATGTCTGCTCTAATGATATTCATCAATCAAAGCGATCCCGTTTACTACTTAATTTTGAGTCATGTTAACTTTATCTTGGAGCCGACCAGACCAAAGTTTACTTTTATTAGAACAGGTCTGGTATGGACTGAGTAGTCCAGATCAACGACTGCTTTTAATAGCAGACCTGTTCACAAGTTAACTCGTGTGTAGGACTGGTTTTGGCAACGTTGACATCGTCCAGAGTTAATCTCAAGATTAGACCTGTCATAAAGTTAACTTTTCGGGCAATCAAACCAAGTCTGCTTTTTAAGTTTTACAGGAATTATGTCCTAGGACCGCACCAGTCATAAAATCTGGTTACTAGTTCACTATCTGTACAGGTCAGGACTGCACCCATCTGTAAAATACTTACATAGAACTAGTATTGTTAAAGTTTTATTGTGGAGCGTTTATTTTTACATCCAAAAAAGCTAAAAAAATAGATTTTATTGTGCGTAATTTGATAAAATCGGCCGGATTTCAACCAAATTAAAACATCGGAAACATAGAGCGCAGTCGTCGACAAACTAAATTTACATGTAAACTGTCATAACAAACATTATGTTAAAAGATATATTTTGTCGACGAATGCACTCTATGTTTCCTGTTCGAAAATCATTGGAAAGACGCAAGTACGAAAATTTTCAACAACATGTTATATTTCCTATCTAGTCCTTGTTGTAGCTATGATACATTGTAATATTGGTCAATAAATCAAAATTTGAAATTTTCGCTGAAAATAGGGGCCATTTTAATTGTCTCGTAGAGCCTTCTGCCTTCCACAAGTGTGTGTTGTTTTTTTGTTTTTTTTTTTAAATAATACATACAATAGTTGTATTGCAATACAATGTAATCTTACATGTGGTCATTTTTATCTACCAAAAAGTAAAATAACAAAAATATCGAACTCCGAGGAAAACTCTAAACGGAAAGTCCATAAGCAAATGGCAAAATCAAAAGCTCAAACATATCAAACGAATGGATAACAACTGTCATATTCCTGACTTGGAATAGGCATTTTCTAATGTAGAAAATGGTGGATTAAACCTGGTTTTATAGCTAGCTAAACCTCTCACTTGTATGACAGTCGCATAACATTCCATCATATTGACAACGATGTGTGAACAAAACAAACAGACTAATAGGTAAAAATGTCAAAAATAGGGGTACAGCAGTCAACGTTGTGTTATAATCTTAATCAATATAAAAACAAACAAATATGTCAACAAAGAAAAACAAAAAGGCATATAGACAAAGCACATTAGCAAAAACGAAAGACAAGAATACAAAAATGTACCATAACACAATAACTCAATGACGGGATGTATAAGTACCGAGCCACGTCAAACGGATATTACCAAAAATAGACTCAACAGTAAAAGTAATAATTTACAAAGACAAATAAAATGATACTATAACACGTTATTAAGACGATAATCAACGTCAGTACCTAGAATCTAAACTTCAAGACCAATAGTTACTTAAATCAGGAGAAAAGTATGTGCTATGAAGTTTAGTAAGGAAATTCATACAGTTTGAGTTACATAAAGTTATATAATATGATAATAAAAAGTATATTTTGCATCAAAATGCGTATAACGTGTGGTTAGGAGTAAACACGTTGTATAAAGCTAAAACGGTTTTTTTTTTTTTTTTTTTTGTATTGGATCGGGACGAAAATCTTTTTATAATATCAACAGTACGACGTCATCAGTATGGCACATTGTGATTTATTCGTGTTAGTGCTAATTTGATGATATCATTTAATAACATGATAAATGCTATTTATAAGTAAACTATGCATATTATGACGGTTTTTAATGGACAATCTAAGGATGACAAGAAAGCTATTCGCAGGAAGATATTTCACCAATACTGTAGTCTAAATAGTTTTGACGTTCAAAAACAATTGTATTTTTTTGCATTCACGGCTTCATGTGTCAATAAGAGATCTATTCAAATCAGAATCAATATAGTTGTATAAACTACAATTATGTGTATAGAAAGATAACACCAATTTTAAATATTACTTTACCATGCAATCATTGATATTTTTAGAACAGTTGCTAGATTCGTGCATCATGTACACTTCTTGTAATTTTATACACACGAATATCATTTTTTTAACTTAAACATCTAAGTATATATTTCATTGACACGTTTCTTTAAACGCAAATAGGTAGGATAGATACAATGCTGTGCTCAATCCACTCTGTTTTGTGTATATCAAAAGCAGTGATAAAATCTGGAATATTGATATCAAGCCAGCCACATGTTGGGTTTTGATTGCATGACAATAAAACCAGAGGACGCCCTAGAATCCGGACTACATATTCCGACTCTTTTTTAAAAGATGGCCCTTTTACTCTTTTACATGTAACCGTGTACAGCTTTGGATGAAAGTATATTAAAAGTCAAACATTTTATTGGTAAAAAAAGGTTACTGTTAACTAAAGGAAGTCACAACGAAAGATTAAGATAAGATAATGTATATGTAACTAGAGTGACATCATGACGCAGATGTAATTGCTTTATTGATTTATTAATTAAGTGTCCTATTGAAAGTTTGGGAGATCTAATAATCTTAAAAAAGCTAGGATGCAATGAAAAATAAAACTATGCTACATGTAATTTATGTGAAATCATTTTTTGAAAACTTCAAATTGAACGTCGTTGCCACAGAAACAGCAAACAAATCAAACATTAAAATATGTTTCAAACTAAACTTAACTTCCCAGTTATGTCACATGTCATGCATACCTGTGCAATTAGTGTGATTTCAAGGGCTGCTATTGCCAAGTAAACTAAAAGTTTGGGATAACATCTTTTGCACGCAATAACAATCCTATTTATTTTGTCTTCGTTTCTTCTTCATCAAATGGCGATGAGTTACCAAATTAAATGTCAATATTCCTCATTAACCACACAATGCAGCAACATCCCTATTTAAGCCCCTTAAAATCTAGAAAAAATAGGCAGTGGTATCTGTAAAACATGATGGTATGATACTAAACTCATAACGGGAGGGATTGTGCTTGATTTTCATATGATGAAGACATAATCTTTCAATCAGTTTAATTGAAGTCTGGCATGTCAGTAACTGCTAGTAGTCCTTTGTTAATTTATGTATCAGTGTCATTTTGCTTAGTTTCTTCTGTTACCTATTCTGACATCGGACTCGGACTTCTTTTAAGCTGAGTTTTACTGTGCGTATTGTCGTGTGTTTGTTTATTCTACATTGGCTAGAGGTATAGAAGGAGGGTTGAGATCTCACAAAACATGTTTAACCCCGCCGCATTTTTGCGCCTGTCCCAAGTCAGGCCTTTGATAGTCTTGTATGTTTTTTTTTTGTTTTTTTTTTTGTTTTTTTTTATTTATATGTTTTGGAGTTTAGTGTGACGTCAATTTTCACTGAACTAGTACACATTTTTGTTTAGAGGCCAGCTGAAGCCCGCCTCCGGGTGCGGGATTTTCTCGCTGTGTTGAAGACCTATTGGTGGCCTTGGGCTGTTTTGTCTAATATTTAAGATTGACCAAGGGTATGGGTGATAACTTCTACAAATGTATTGGAAGTTATAAGTTCGTTTTAACATAGCAGTTATTGAAACAGTGACTAAGTATTGATGTTTGACATTTGGTAATAAGAATCATGAAGCAGCATCTAATACAATTAAACACAGGTTTTAATCAAGTTGACTTAAGTAGTTGCAACCTCAGAGGAGTTTGGGGAATGACTCCTGACATCATGTAGATCAAATCTTGGAAGTTTCATGACACATTGAACAGGAAAAAAGGGAATACATCACTGCAGTTTTAAGTTATAACTGTATATCGTTAGTTTTAAAATACGCACATGAATATTATAAATGTGATCTGAACAACAATCCTTGTACAAGCTTATGCTTACAGATGCCTGCATTAGCACACATATAGTACGTAGATAAAGATAGATTGGCTGTTTATGTTGATATATATTCAATTTAGCGTCTGTTGACTTCATATCATGAGGACAACATGAAAATGTCTTCTAATTGAAGAGGATAAACCGATCTTCTTGAAAATATAGCTTTTTATACCACTGCATGTTTCTTTCAAGTCTAGACTCTGTCAAGATGGCGATGACGATTGAGATATCTTTTACCTATAAAAAGAAACTGTTCGCACATCAGAAAGTTGATGAATTAGAAGAAAATTCAATGTATATAAGACGGCGACTTGTAAGATGGAAAACAGGAGTTGTAAACTTTGCAGTTACCACGGGGAAGTTCACCTTCTTTAGTCAGAGGTATAAAACCTGAAGATAGTAGTTTCGACGAAGAAGGTTTTGGTAATAGAACATTAGAAGTTAAAGCATACCCACATCTAGTTAATGGCCAGATTGTTTATCATGGCCTACCTTGTGTTGAGATAACGACAGCAACTAAAGAATATTTTTGAGAAACGATTTATAGTTATGTGTTCGGCTTCTTGCTATTTTTTTATTTCTGTTCTTACAGAGGTTGCAGAATGATTAGTAAAGAAACTTGAAGAAAAAGGGACACAATTTTGCTTCGTTAGAGCAATATATAGAAAATGGTAGGCGAATGGGTAAAGACCAAGAAGCAGTTCAGAACCACACACGATCCAAATTGAAGAGTTCTTTTGAGAAAATGTCAGTTTTATAATGGTAGATATCTTTTTTCAAGTCATCGACCTGAAACATGTGAAATATCTAAATTGATTAAATACGTGGAACGAAAACTTTCATGAGAGGGTAAACTTTGAAGCTGAAATGTTTTCTCTACTTTCAATCACAGAAAGTTTTTAGAGACAAAATAGGAAAATGTAAAGAAACAAAAAAAAAACAACTGGTGTTATAGCTACTATACTACTTCCATTTAATGATATTCCAGAAAATCTTGCGCTGATAATGTCCGTATTCCTACAATATATTCGAGTCTTTGTTCTGGAAAAGATTTTATAATGTCTACACCTTGGGTGAAACTAATGTATCTAAAATTGTGGAAAGAAGCATCGGAACATCAAGTATTGGATTCGCAAAAGGAATATCAGGCCAAATGGATAACTTCTGTTAGGTTTTAGATCGATCTATCATAGCCTTGGCAACAGTTTATAGCATTGTGGGTCACTATTTATTACAAGCACTTTTTTATTTGAAAGAAGTAAAATTCACACATTTTGAACGTTAAATAAATCATCTACATGTATTTATCAATAACCTCTTTAATAATTAGTAAGATTAAAGTTATTTTAGTCGCGAAAAACATGCAGTCATCACAACTGGAAATGATTATAAAACTCTGAATACGGCAACGACCATCGTTAAAGTACCCGAGATGTTAATTAGAAATAAGTTTTTGTTCATTTACTTGTGAATAAAGATTATCTAAGCAAACCAGTACACTTGAAATAATCATAATAGTAACCTGAAGATGGAAAATGAACAAACAACATGGTTGTTAGCGATTATAGCGTTATTTTAGAATAAATGTTTTTTTCTTGTATTTGTGTGTTTTTTAAATACCTTTCCGTACCTTTTAATAGTACACAAATCGAAGTTAAAACTGGGAGGTTTAATATCTCAAATAATTAGGTTGATACCACAACATATTCATTCGCCAGTCTTAATCGCAATAATCCTCTAGTTTGTTGTCTTTTGTCATCAATGATTTATATTGTAATTAGATCTATATTGCTCTTGGACTATTCTATTTAATTTATAATTATACACAACGTTTGAAATGCTGAGGAATATTTAAAGCTTGGTTTATTGTATAGACTTTTGTATATCGTTGAATGCTGTAAATTGAACTCCTGATGTCTTTTTTCGTCTTTGTGTTGTATGATATGCACAATCTAGGGGTGTACAGATATCAATATTGCATAACCCTCTGGTAAAGTTTTAAGGGGATTTGACTATTTTTTATGTCGCATGTGGTCATATATTTTGTTTTGGTCTTGAGTAAACATACATTCTTGACTTTAACCTTTTGCGTTTGACAGCTTCTGATAGATGTAAATCCGGGAAATGGTTTCGGACGCAAAAACTATATTTGGTTTTATTTTCACAAATACAACTGAATCACTGTCACATTTAGAGTTCCTTAAATCAACAGAACCTTGATATTTTGCCGCGCGATAGCAATTTTATATTGGTAGAATTATCCAAATTTATACTTTTGAAGTAAAAAAAAAACACTCAGGCTCCATCAACAGGTTTTCTGAAAACTTAAATATCAATGTGCAATGTGTTTTGATTAAAACATATTTTGGGTATGGTTATGTGTGTGTCTCAATTCTTGAATGACGCGATTTTAAGGTTTATGGTCAAGTTTAATTTCCCGTTCTCATTATTTAACTGAGTCCCGCTTAAGATTGTAGGACAGGCTCTCTCTTCCGCTTGATTCGAGTTCATGTGGTTCCTTCTGGTTCTGTCTCAAGTTATTTTCAAAATTGTTTAATAAGCATATAACAATTGAAGGCACCTTTCGCCAATTATATATAGTTGGTGCTCAGATAATTAGGATTCTTATGAAAAAATCAAGTGAATTAAATGTAAAGCCACATGAAGTCGGAGATGAGTGTGTCACAAATGACCTTGGACATATTTCAGGAGTGTTTTAAGACCATCACTGCAATAATCTGCGTTTACTAATTTATTCATTGGGAACATCATTTTTGTATTAGAATAATTTATTTTGAACTAGCTTCCAGTAACTGCGAATACCTTTAGATTGGCACTTTGTATCTTTTGCTTCTTTTTGTTAGTTGTCCCATTTGTCTTCTTCGTCCGAATCATGCTCACTTTGTAAACTGTTATTTCTGTTGATGTTCTTTCTGATAGAAGTATCTGGAAAATCTATCAAAATTTTTTAAGCTAATCTGGTTTCAATTTGACGAAATTTCACATTCTTGGAACATGTGGACACTGGAGCGTGTGAAAGGAAAACAGAAATAGGAAACACCGGTCAAAATATATGGTGATGATATGATAATAAGCTTTATGAAGGATTGCAACTCACCTGATCAAACTGTCCTTAGAGATTTAACGATGTTTAGTTTTTCAGTATCTATGTAGTGCTTTGTGGATTATTCTTTTTCTTTTAGTCTTTTGTGTTGGTTAGTCCTTGTTATTTTTTCTTAATTTTTGAAAGAAGAATGTGTCAATGTTAAATGTAGGAAAAATCTAGAGAGAACCATTTCCCGCCTAATTTTCAATTGATTATATCTCAATGATCACTGACCTGTCCTTTTTTTTCTATTTTTAAAGTATCCGTTATTGATATACTATCAATTTATAACAGTCTTTACAAAAAGCTTGTAATTTTTAAACAGAGGAGCGAACATCCTTAATGCTATACATGTATCTATTATTGGTATCCTTCCACTTTCCGTACCCACTATCCCGTTTTTCTTTTTCTCTATTGTGACATCACTAATTTGACTCATCAGCGGATATTTACAAACAAAGAGAAACAAAAGTGCCACTTTTGTGCAAAAACTGCCTACCCTGGCGTAGTACCTGCGTTCTCTTCCGGGTTTTTGTGGGGTTCGTGTTTTCAGATGTTAAGTTTTCTTTTAGTGTTTTGAGGACTGTTTTTTGTCTGAGAATATTTGTTTTCTTTTGGCAATGATAAAGTCTGTTATTCTTAGAATAGCTATGTCAGTTATGAATTAGCCCCCGATTTATTCTCTCTATTTTGCAGGAACCCATTTTTTTAAAAGATTATTAGATCGCCGAAGCATTCAATTATTCTTAAGTATTAGATTCTCACAAGTAAAATATTCCAAAATTATATAAACAGTCAATGGGCTGATTGAATGTTGAAAAATATGAAAGTATTATATTGATACGAAAAATCAATTATGATAAAACTAAATATTGATATAACTTCAGCATGTCAAATAATTGACACATTAGGTGTTCATTAGGGGAAGTTCCTGCTCCACTACTCGTATCTGTGGTATTCCTTGTGTTAATAAAAACTCTAGTGATTAGTCGCATTTGGTGATGTCATAACTAATAGATAGATCGAAGTGGAATATAGTTATCAACCTTTTCCTCAATATTCTTTAAATCATATTACTATTAAGCTTTTGAAACGCTATAGAAAAAAGGTCATACTTGTTACTACATTTGTTACCTGGTATATATGAATCATTTTCTGTACCGCAATTGCTGCAAAATTTGATTCTTGAGTTAATTACATTATAACAAGGAATACCGTCTATTTTTCCTGTGCATAATGTTCCTGTAGCAATGCTATGATTAATTCTGTGTCCACAATTGTCACAAAATCTTCGACACTGATATATCCTATTTTTGCAATTAGGACAACGACTCATATCAAATGAGTTCATAGTGACTGTAAATTAAAATGAACATCAGATGTACTATAGAAAAATCTAGTAATGGCTGTCACTCTAAAAAAAATAGTTTTAAGTATATGAAATCACAAATGTACAAGTTTTGGAAATGGCACAGGTCTGATAACTACTAATGATTCTGTTAAATCTCCAAGTGATGGATGTATCCCCCGTAATTAAGTCAACTTTTATCTAGCCTCTTTTCGGAGAAATGCAAAAGTCCATTACCGTTCATTTGATACCTTAATTACCATAATATATTCTACATTGTTTGATATTTACACCTATATGCGTAGGAACTATCTTGTTTTAAATATGTACTACTTTTCAGTTTGTTCTCTTTGACCATGCCCGATTTTGGTGATGTTCTATATTACAAAGTCTAACCGAATGATTTTTGCAAAGAATTCTGCTCAAGCAGGTGCTAGGGGCCGTCTTAAACTTGCAGTGAGTTGAGATTTTGTTTTTCTTTTTTTGCTCTACGTTGAAAGCCTTACTGTGAATTTGATATAAAGCACAGCAATAAAAGTGCTGCTTCTTTGCTTTTTGTGTTTTATTTGCTGTGTATGAACTGATTTTGTTTCGTAGGTGGGTATCCCAAATCCTTTGTTTTTCTATTAACATAGCGTTCCGAAGATTGTTTTTTATCTATATTTTATTAAACAAGAGCTTATTTACGACAACAGTATACACAATAACTACATGACATGGTATATACTGGACGAAGTATAGTTTGAAATAAACACTGTCGCCGTTTGTTTTTCACTAAAATCAATTTGAACTTAATCATATCAATATCTTCTCCTGAATGAAATGGTATTGATTTTCATTTGAAAAGTCCCTTCGGATAAACATCAATTACATAACAGATAAGAATTTGTTACACTCAAGTGTAAAATATTTTTTTTGTTATGTATTTTCAATGTTCAGCCAGGATAATTTTGTCTATTTGATTAGTCAAGCTTTTGTCTATTGATTTTTACAGTTTGTTTCATGTTGGGCTATTGCACAACTGCAACATTTTATTTTTCGGGAGTGGGGGATGGTGGGGTTGGAGTTGAGCCTTAATAAACATGTTTAACCCTGCAACATTCAGTACGTGCCTGTCCAAAGTCAGGAACATGTGATGCAGTTATTGTTGGTCGCTGTCTATGAATTAGCTATTTACAAAACTTTGCATTTTTCGAAATACTAATGATTTTCTACTCCGGAATAGATTATCTTGCTGCCTTAGGTAAAAACCTTTCGGAATTTTGATCCCCAATGGTCTTCAACTTCGTACTTTATTTGGTCTATGTATTACGTTTCCGGATCAGTGTTGTGGTCAAGTATAAAGCAGGGTTTATTGACATATATTATTAACATGTTCTTCCTTTGATATGCGTGTAATATTTGCAACGGGACATTAAGCACCGATGCATTACTGACAAAAATGACAAAATACGTCTTATCTGTACATAGAGTTATGGACTTTTAACTTATAGTCTATCTTTTGCATTCCGTGACGATAAAATGCGTCAACAAAGCCACAATGTTATCGAAGGCGATAATCTATTTTGTTATCTCAAAAAGTAAGAAGTTGTAACTTCATATTGATTTGATTTGATAAACCTGACAAATACTGTGGGCAAACTTTACTTCATTAAAGTTTAAGCTTTTTATGATTCAACAATATATTTTACTAGATTTATTTAAGAAATGTTTAGCATGACGTTTTATATAATAGATCAATTATTGCCATCTGCTGAAAACTGGATTCGTCCTATATATGACGGCTCTAACTCTCAGAGTGTATCCTTGCATATTTACAATCCATTGAATACATTGATATGATTTTACTTAACATCAGAAATTAATTGTCAACATTAGCGATACCGGCTTCCATTTTGATATTTACTACGTTACATGTACACTTACCTGTTTTTAATTACTGTGGATTCATTTATTTTCGTGCGCATTAATTTTCGTGGATTAAGGAAACATTACATTTTTGGATATTTGAAATAATTGCTTTACAAAAGTCTGTGTACCAGCCTATGTGTACTTCGTTGAACATTTAAATTCGTTGCTCATCTGTACCCACGAATTCCACGAAAATTGTTATCCATCGAATAAAAATGAATTCACAGTATCTGATATCTCGCAGGTAATTGCTAAAGCTTAAGTTTACTTTTTTAATGGCAGAAGCCGTTTTACGCTGTCCAAACAGCGAGAAGGACACTTTAGAAGAGCGTTCTACTTTGTCAACTGACGCAAACGAGGTGTCCAAAATGACAGGATCTTCTTCTTCTTCTTCTTGGACTACCAGCAAGAAATTTAAAACAGAGGTAGGGAAGCAGATTCTCCCAATTTTGACTCAATGTTAGACACTAGAAACCCTGGCATTTCGGGTAAGCAGGCTCCTATTGATTCTTAATATCATTTTAGCAGTTATTCGGGAGTTCGCAGACTTTTACAAGAACGCAAACTCCTGATTGAATTACCCTAAAGAAAATGACACAGAGGCAAGTTCACGGGCAGATGTTCTGTCTTTGCCTCTGGGTCGTTCGGAGAAATTAAACATTGGTTTATTTTCAGTTGAAGAAGTTAAGACTTCAGTGAGAAGTGACACTGAAAATCATTGATGTGTGGTTTAGATTCAGTAGATATTTAAAAGTAAGAAAATTGAGAATAAAGACACTGATATTGACAATTTGTTTTCACTGTTATTTGGTGATGACGCCAAAACAAATTCAGTTTAAAGGTAAGTTGGTCGAACCTCAACGACAAAAATGATTACACACATTGTTGCAGTATTAGCGTCTAACTTGAGATATTGAGGCCACCATTACAACGTATGCGTCTACATCAGTGGGATTGGGAAGGTCAAAGAGTCACTCATATAACATAGGAAATCTGAAAGTACAAAAACTTCATATCAACTACCAGTATATAGTAATGGAAGCAGTGTAAATTACAACCAAACACTCAGCTCATCTCAAAGGAAGATTATATAAATACGTTGAAACAACTCAACAGTTGTATACCTAGTGGACTGAAAAATTAGCAATCAACATCGTACCTTATTTGGTGTTTTTAACATTTTGATTTGAGCCTCACTGATAATCTGTTGAAGACTAAAATCGCGTCTGACTTACAAAATTTAATCCTGGTATCTATGATGAGTTTATTCTTTATAGCTCCACATTGGCCGAAAATACCCTGGTATTCAGACCTGTAAAAACTTCTAGTATATCATCCTTAAACTAACAACTCAAAGTAACCTTTCATTTCAGCCAAAAACAAACATATATCATCCCAATCCAGAAATATGTATGGCCTATATTTGGGTCATCGAAACGAGCTGTTTTTCTAAAGACAATGTCTGCCTAATGGAGATCGGGAAACAAAAAATTTACTCTGGCAAATTGAGAAAAAAAAACTGTAGCTGGTGTAATGGAAGGGAAATTGATCCTATATACTGTTTGTTTGACAGAGGTAGCGGACTGTTTACTATTGAACTTTTACTTAATATTTAATTTCATATTGGTGTGAAGGATGAATGATATTTTACATGGACAAGAGAATGATTTTAATGGTTTTGATTGTACTGTTCAAATCTATACATTGAACTGGAAATTTCAACCATCCACAGTATTGCTTTAAATTATGGGTGTATCCAATAATGTTAACATATCCAGTATGTGTAATAGAATGAATCTAAAATTATATGATTTGGTTCACACATCTGAGTTACTCTTACCTGATATACTATCATTATACTACTAAACTCCTCCATTTAGTAATATCTTTTAGTAAATTCAGCTTGATTACTCACCAGAGGAAACTGAAGTTTCCAGCGCTTTACTGATATAGATATAAGGTTTGTTTTTAAAGCTAAGTTGAGCGAGATATGAACAAAAACTGGAAAGACATCAAATGGTGGTAACCTATCAGGTAAGTTTAATTCCGTTCACAAAATTCCAATTTGTAAGCAAAATAATATAAAAAATATTTACAGTTTGACATTAAGCTGCATATATAGTTATGTACGAGATTATTACGTCGAGTAGTTTCTTACAGCAACAACAATAAAATATGTTATTAATATTACAGAATTTATTATATAAAATAGAGATTCTGTGTTCAAGCTTTGCGTACAAGGGTCTGACAACACTACGTTTTACTTTCAGTTCTAGTAATTTTTACATCAACCAATGAAATTTGAGCCTTCAAATTTTAAAGGGGTGTATCAATCCAACAAAACCAGCAGATTCCGAACGATCTTTTAATCAAATAGTAGAACGAAGCGTTTTCAGTTCTTTGTACACATAGCTTGGAAACAAGATCTGTATTTTAACGAGATTTTCTATAACAAATCAAATCAATAATTATCCATGAAGCACCTAGAAAAATCTGCATGCACTCGCCAAACACATGAAATTGTAGTACTTTTGATGTCTAAAGACTTGTTCAATATTCAAAATGTCTAACCATGGTACTTTTGACTTCAGGAAAATATATTTGAGAAACAAAAGCCATTTACATTTCATTAATGACAAGATTAATAACAAAACCGCAAATTGTTCGTCACAGTCAATAAGTAATTTTGTTTATCAAGTTCTTTTCATCAGAATCTTAGTTCTTTACTTAGCAACAGTTAAAAGGTATTTCTGAAGTATTGTGACAAGAACTACTCTACTTGTGATTTGAAACAGATATGGAGTATTATTTGAAATCAAAAGATTTTCCGTTGACATAGTATGATGAATAGTGTGACACAATGATTAACTACTTTGCATGAAAAAAAAACTGTCAATAACATTTACTTCAACATTTCCATCAATTTTAGTAGTTAAGATAATGAAATACTAAATATATAGTTCAGTATATACCATATAAAAAGATATCATCAGGTAGGGTTGCGTGAAAATGTACATTTCCAGATGCTCGGTCAACAACAATACAGAGATGTGATACACAAATATGTATCTTTCTGCGGTGTCTTTTAATTATTGATATTTAGTTTCATAACTCCTCGCAAATTTATTTCTTTGCCCTTGTAAAGCTATAATTAGTAAAGGATTTTTAATATAAGGTTCGAGTAAATTTCGACATAAGCGCGTAATTTGTTTTCATCTTACATATCGGTAAACAGGTTAGTTACAGCAATTATTTGGTATGAAATAAATTCAAAAATAATAAAATAACATGTCAAACTATATGTTTGAAAGCATATTTTGAAAAAATAAAAGTAAAGAATATATTTTAACTTTTCGTTCAACAGTTAGTGAAGCAACATGGCAAGTTAAACTAACATGTGACATTTGAAAGTTTGACTACTACATGTATATTGTCTCGTGGTATTATGAATAAAACTGTACGAACTTTTGACTAATGGATTTAAAGACAGACTTATACTTCTGTGTTGATAATATATATCTTTGAAATAATCATTTGCTATGATTTAAATATTTATGAAATGTTGAAATTTTCCAACACAAATTTCTATCAGGCATGAACAGCCTTTGCTTAATTTGGTTTAAATGGTTGGTTTTAAATGCTCTTCGACTGCGTTTTGGCCTTCCAACAATTTTGATTTGAGCGTGACTGACGAGTTTTGTGTAGCCGAAGTGCGCGTCCAGTGTACTAAATCTTATGCCTGGTTTCTGTAATGAACTTTGAAACCACTGGGTCAACCTACTGCTGATTGAAGTTTCGTCCCCGAGTATCACGGCCCCAGTAATCATCGCATATGTACTGACATTATATATCATTGAAGTGGTAATTTTCTGTAACTTTGATATGTTCATTAAATGTTGAAATAAGGAAAACATAAACATGTATCTACAACAAAGAATAGATGAGAGACAACGTTAAGGATTTTTTTTATTTCAGGTTTTTCCACCTCGTTATTAATTGTACCTTTGAGTTCTGGCTTTGGGGCCACTGGAGAGCCTTGTTCTGATTGAAATGTGCAACTGGCGTACTAATTACAAGTCTGGTATCTTGGAAGAGTTTTTAGCTTTATTTGTTTTTTTTTTAAATCAATTTATTGAGATTAGTTCTCATCTAAAAATAGGGAGATGTGGAATGATTGTTAATGAAACAACTCTCCGTAAAGACCAAAGGACAACTATGTGAACAGCTACGGGGTCACCGAGTTTAAACAATGCAGAAAAACTTTAGCTATAAAAGGCCCCGGGATGACCAAAGAACAATTACGAAAACACAGCCAACGGCTTGATTTATACCTGAACTATGAACTAAAGATAATTATGGTAAAAAGCAAACCATGACAACAACTGGATCACCGTCTCTAACTTCAAACTAGAATATATTACAAATGTGATTATTATAAATTTCAAATTGTTACATTCCCATTTCTGAGTAGTTACATAAGCTCTCTCTAATCGTTTGTCGTTTACATATGAGCTGCGAAAACCACCTATCAATACATCAGTTAACCTATTTCGGGTTAAAAAAATCTTTATGGAAAGTTGCAACTGTTTTAAAATTGAGTTGCTATAAGAACCATACAAAACAGACCAACCTTCATCTTTTATTTCGTATTGGAATGTTTAAAAATCAATCATAGTCTTAAAAATGTATATGTATACGTGCACTTGCATAAGGTCTATTTCTATCAGGCACAGCTCATATCTTAACTAATACGTTACGCTCGTCCATGTTTATACTATACTAGGTATAGATCCACTATTTCGGGCCCGGTATGAAAAAACATACAGCATATGTCAAACAAAACAGTTCTTACACATAGCTGTTACTTTCTCAATAAACTAAATATGTTCATTAAAATCTAAAACTTCCTACAGACACGGGCATAGCGAACAAGTTAGGACATATACACACCGGAAGAAAGGGCCAAAGGGCATAAACTTAAAAATAGAGTTTCCTGTGAAAAGCTAAATATGCAAATCAAGATAAGTTCAGTAATTGCTTTTCATAACAAATCTATTCAAAGTAATTTCTATCGATTTAATTTCCGCAGTTTAATTAGAAAATGCTTTGAAACATAAATATTTCTAAATTGGTCTTTCCTGAGCTCGGTCATCAACAGTGATTTATAACAGTACAGTCTGCTATGAAATGGGCGCAATTTGTGTCCCTAGGAATGCCTACAAAATACAGTGTGTTTAATTTTCGCTTCGTTCGTGGCAACTGAAAATCACGAAAATTAGACCCTGCGTATATTTCCTTACATATTCCTACATTTTATGCGGTTTAAACGTTTCATACATTTTACTGTTAATCATCGAGTAAACACGAAATGTATATGTTAACTCTTTTCATCCTAAAGGTGATATTAACTTACATATAAAATCAGTATTTTGTGTTCATCCACAGATCATAAGAATGTGCATATTTTCGCCTGTTTTCATAATAATTAAACTAGCTAATCATGTCATACCTTTTGAGAAAACAACCATCATTAATCTATTCATAAATGATGATCATAGACGATCTGTTGATTGCTGTCAAAACCCGAACATATTGATTTAAAAACAAACACATATACACTGATATTTGCAAACATACGCTTTAAAGCATCGCAAAAATGAACAAATAGAGAAAGTTTTTAGCATGCGGCATTGTCTACAAATTTAGTTGTTGTCAATCCTCTGTCAGTCAATAAAGGTCCTGTTGTTTGTATCTTAATAAATTACAATGATTTTGTGTCACGTGTATTTTCCCAATCAGCAAAAAATAATAGACGATGAAAAAGTTAACTTTTTAATTTTGTCATCAAAGGACAAAAAAAAAACGACGAGAAAAATACCCGCTATATGGTAATCCATACATGCATGAGTCAACGTTCAGTCTGCATTTATTGACATTTCTGTGGTTTAAGGTGGCGATTCCCGAGATATTTATTTAATCGGAACTCTTTTTAACTAATTAAAGGACCAATTCAGACTGTATAAACTAATACTAATCATAAAAGCTACATGTATATGCATACATTATCCGAACATACGTCACATGAAAATATTTATACTGATTATTTAATGATTGAAATTGTTTAGAACAAATATTTAGAAGTAAACAAATACAAAGAGACAGAACTCTATATGAATAAATTTATTTGTACCGTCAACAGATAAAAATACCATCATATTTTGAAGGTGATAAACTACTTTAAACATTCCATCTGTTACCTGGTGAAAAAGATCCAGCAAACCTAATTTGAAGCACACAATTATTTTTATTTAAATTTTCTAGCAGTGGCTTGACGTATATACATTAATTTCGCATCGAACTAATTTCTGCTATCTTTCATAGCACATAACAGTTTGTAAAAATAGCTGATATCTTGTCTTGTTACAACATACAAATCATTCTACATTTGATAAAGACATCAATAAGAATCTAACAACTGCTTCATAACAAATGTAATTTAGAGTGGATATTTTAACACACCTTTAAGAAATTCTGTAAAACATTAAGAGAACAAACTAAATTGTATCGCTATTTTCAAAACTGCATGTTTCACAACCATGCATTAAGATGTGTGTAACCATTATGTCAAACATTTTGAGTTGTAACACAGATTTCTGCATTTTCTTAACATACTAAATATAGCTTTCATATCTTGTTCTAACATTTCAAACGAAAAACATGTTTTCGAGCGTTCAACCTCCTTAACCTTGGACAGTAGTATAATAGTACAGCATAAGAAAAATCTGTAAAAGCAGCTGCAAAGGGTTTGACTCATCAGATTGTTTATAAGCACAAAAAAATAACAAAAAGACAAAAGACACAAATTGTCGATATAAGAGTAGTCGCAGTTACTGAAAGCTAGTTCAAAGCCAATTTCTACTAAAAAATAAGTTATATTTTCCCAGGCTAGTACATTTTAGAATAAGTTTACATAGATCGTATCTAAATTAACAGACTCTATAAACAACATAACAGTCAAGACCAAATCTGTGAATCCATCAAAACAAATTAGTTTTTGGTAACGAAATCCTTGACTTCACAATATACCAGTTTAGCATAGATAACGTTCATTAAATATTAAAACTTCAATAGAGACACTGGAAAGGCAAACGAGGTAGAAAACAGGAGCAGGAGCCAAAGGAACATCACCGTATAAAAATGAAAATTGACAATAGGTTCGAAAAATCGTCCTATGTCGTAATTGTTTGCATAGAGTTCCCATGTGAACTTGAAATTTTCAAGTCTTGAAAAGGACAATTATTGCGGTTTTATAAAGATTTATTTATTTTAAGTTCTTTTGGGAAAATTCCTGCAGTACAATAAGATAATTCCTTATTGTTCAAAGCAAACACATCATCAGGTAAAATAAGTATTGTTAAATACATTAAAATAAAAGGAATTTAGATGGATATTTACTGATCCATAAACTCAGATTAAAAACAATATAAGAACAAATCTGCTATTATAGAGGGCAATTGTTGTTCATAGGAACACGTACAGGTTGTCGATAAATTTTATAGCCGAAACGTATTTTTATGTTGTCAAGGAGAACATGTATAGATTTAATCATCTCGTCACAATTTCAGTTGGTATATCTAGTACATATACCTTTATAATTACACAGGAAGCCTTTATAGGAGTTGCGGCTAATACGTTTGCAATCAGATTTTAAAAGCACCATTTACATACAGAAGAAAACATTTGTTTGATTAGATTGCGTACAAGAGTAGTGAACAAAGAAGAAAAGTCACAAATGTCAATCTAATATAAAAAAAGAAAATCTAAGGCACGTAATTTATTCAAACATTCAAACAAATAGTACACTCTACAGATAGATAATTCCATTATTTGTATATACTTTATTCCAAAAGTATATACAAATAAAGCGTTCTTTAATTCTCAATAGGAAACTAGTTGATAGCAAAGAAATATTAGTAGTGTTGTAGTACACTTACTAGAAACCGAGTGGAAACGATATTTGGCTGTTTTGGTATAGTTTAGTTAGTCGATTCATCGTAAGAACCTTCAAATGTTCGAAGGGAGCCTTAAGCTATGATATGATTGTCTAGTAGTTCACTCTCATTGCTGCGCACGGTCTTACATTATACCACCTTATTGTTGGTTGCCTTATCGGCAGAGACTGACACAAAACGTCTTTGCGTGTACTTGAAGTGTGTTTTAATTATAGAAATTGCCGTATTAGTAACCCTTTTATTAATTTTGAAATGATTTTAAAATGTGACATGCAAATATCCACAATATTTATACATTTATTACAATGAGAGTCATGTGATTGTAATCAGATTTCTCTAGTTTACACCATTTTTTACAATATGACATTCTGACCAAACTACAGATCATGTGTCCAAGCTTTGCGTACAGGAGTAAATTAAGTAAGACAAATCTCACATTGACTTCCATGCAAACTAAATACTGGGATAGATACGTTCAACATAGTCACCAAATTTAGAATTATTTAGTGAGAGAACATCATCTATATAGCAGAAAGTAAAGTTAAATGATACTGCTAACTTCTTTTCTTTTTCCGAAGAAGTACCCGTAGGATGTAGGTCTCATATGAATAAAGGAGCAAGTCGGCAAGAGGAGGAGCACAGTTGGTTCCCATGTGAATGCCGATTGTTTGTTAAAAAAACACGTCCTCCAAACATAACAAATATGTTGTCAATCAAGAAACCAAGCATCTTGATAATGTCAGTTTCAGAGAATACAGTAAAGAAAGATCTAGTTCTTCATCTCTGTTTGAATTTCCAAAGGAACATAGAACAGACCTATGATTATCCAGGATTTTCTCCTTAGTAAATGTCGTGGGGGTATATGTTGATTTTTCAAATGAATTGTCAATACTTATTCATTTATCAAGCAGATTATGTAATGTGATTTAAACACAAAAACGATGTTGTTTGGGGCTTTTTATGCGGGGACAACAACATATTTGTCATGGAGGTAGGACAGGTGTTTTGCAACCTTTTGGTCTTTAAAGATTGATGTAGCATTTATATTCATAGACTCATTCAGTTTTTTTTTTAATTCTGATTTGTATCAACGACCTAACAGCCTGTAACAATCAAAACATAGGGTCGTGCGGCAATTTTGGGCCGTTTACTTGGCCTTGTTTACATACACTGTGGATGTGCATTACATTTCTACACTGACCCCAATACCTTTTCAATCTTGTAGTAAAAAAATAAAGTGCTTTCAGCATTCATTTTTTTATTTGTTTTTAACCCTAGTTTTTAGTCTATCAAAAATATTTATTACAAACATCATCTACCAATCAGTTGAGCACTTGAGCACATGACTTCAGTGTTATCTAGAAATCTCTACCCAAAATGTGCGGTCCTTAATGACGTATATTTATTTATTAAATTTGCCCCTAAAAGGATCTGAAAACACTCCGTTCTACTTCTATTTTAAAGACCTTTCGGAGTTCTCTGGTTCAATGAATGCAATTACATGAAATAATTGAATATCGGAACGACAGACAAATTATAAGGTTGGTGTCGAGATACGCAAAATCATCATCCTACTTTCGGGATTTGAAAGTTAATACGGGAGGTTTGTGTCGATTTAAAATCATACATTTAATATATTACGGTTTGGAAAATAGCTGTCGCTTATTTCATTTGCAAGATCACATCTTTTTATTTGCTTTCTAACCTATTTTCTTTTCAAACGTAATTTAATAACTAATTCCTAAAACGTTATAAAGTCATATGATGTTGAATAGTTTTTTACATAGCCAACAATAAAAATTTGTTCTGAATCCTACAGAAAATTTTCTTCGTTCTTATTATTTATTTTCTTCAAATTTTAGAAACTATTTGGCGCTTTTCTGTATTACGTTTGGGTAATTCAAATATCAGTGCTCACTATTTGATAGACGTCGATTAAATGACATTTCAGTTATACAGGTACATTAAATGATATAACAAAAAAAAGCTTTTAATAAGGCTTATTTTTCGTGCAGTCAACAGAATGATCTGCAATTAATCGCCATGCACTTAAATTGGTAGTACTTTTTGTGGTAGTTGAGAGTTGTCTTTCTTATCATAATCAATATGCAATATGTAAAATGATCATCGCACTCTAATGGTCATAGCTAAGTTCTCGTGGAAACCACTGATGTGAATGTTGTAAATGAGGACGCTATATCCATGGCTATAATACAAAACTGCACAAATGTCCTATTAACCAATAATACTATTTAAAAGCTTTATCTGTCAAGTTTATTTTTAGGTTTATTTAAAAAAAAAGGGGGGGCGAAAGATATCAAAGTGACATTCAAACTCATAAGTCGAAAATAAACTGACAACGCCATGGCTAAAAAAGAAAAAGACAACAGACAAACAATAGTACACAAAACACAACATAGAAAACTAAAGACTGAGCAACACGAACCCCACCAAAAACTGGGGGTGATCTCAGGTGCTCCGGAAGGGTGAACAGATCCTGCTCCACATGTGGCACCCGTCGAGTTGATAATGTTAGTAAAAGCCCGGTAATAAGTCTAATTCGGTAGGTCACATTCGGGAAAACGGGACGGCATTGTAGTTACGACATTACGAATATATCCGCTATCATCTGTGAAACGGATATTCCATAACGGTTACTCGTTTTGGGTGGGGGCAGTGGTGGTCTTACCATTTATCTTAACAACAGTTAAATGTAATTCTGAAGTACTGTGTGATGGTTTACTCTATGTGTCGTATGTGTGAATCCTATATGCGATTTACATTAAAATCTAAAATCTTTCAGCGATGAGGAACTGATTTGGAATATGTTTTAACTATATTCACTTTCAAAAAAGTTAATATAATACTAACAGGAAAACCATTGTTGTCACAATTAAAAATTGAACGATTGTTTGAAAGATTTGATCTAAATATCATCTTTCACCCTTGAAATATTGGTGAATATTCCAGGTCCTAACGGTCAAGACTTGCATATACCAATAAATTATGTCCTTGCAAAATTCACAGAATTTGTGATAAAATTGGAACTTTACACCTTCATTTAAAAATGTATACATTTAAACATTTTACACTTCAGAAGGTTAGGACATACACATTTGATTTTTTTTTTTGTCACCAACAACACATCGATTATTGATAACGTTTCTTTATACTTTTGATATTTTTTGGAGAGTGATAGGGGTCTTGCATATTTTTTTTTCTATGTGTGTGGAATTCACTGATTTTTAGTTTTCCAAATACCTTAAATGTGGATTTTTTTTTTTTTTTTTTTGGCAACGCAGGGGATATATTTTTTTTATTTCGCACCTCGTAAAATGCGCCAAAAGTTTGTGTTAAGCAATTATATATATTGATGTTAAGTGTGCACTTATCGTTGATGCGTGAATTTAACCTCCCGCGAAAAATATTAGGCATTGAAATCGCTAAAAGTATCCACGTTTAAAGTAAGCTATACATGCTATATGTATGAAAATACCTTTACAGATACCTTGTGTACACATATCACAGGTGGTTCGCTTCGCAATATGTTGTGTTGAGTTCACTACTTTAAAAAGAACATAATCATTAGCACATCAACTGCTTATTCGTTGTAATGATACATGTATTGTAGTAACAAAAGTGTGACACTAATATCATCCCCATTACGCTTTTATGGTCGTTGTCAAGAAGAAATCGCTAATTCACAATTAAAAGTATCACAGATGATAGTTGACATATTTTCGAACGTTCTTCACGAATTTCACCAATGTTTACCACTAATGAGTTTGACTTGGTACACGCTTTAAACACTGAGCAATATGACGAGTGTTTCCAGTTATCTCTACCAATTTGAAAGCACTCAGTATAGTCCTAAGGTTCAGGTTTTTTTTTATTTGTGTTGGCTCTTAGTGATTGGACTTCACTACTGTCTTTTGCTATAGACCTGGCTCGTTTTCATATTGTCGTTATGATATCATTTGATAGCTGACGTCTTTTCGTACGTTCTTCACGAATTTTAGAGATTTTCACCCTAACTGATTTTGACTTAGGAATCGCTTTAATCACTGAGAGAAAACCAAAAGCCTGATACGTGTATATGACAAAACCAATAAACGAAACATATATTTTGCAGAAAGCGAGCAACCATCGAATTACAGGTACCTGATTTTAGACAGGAACATAAAGAATGTAGTGTGGTGGGATAAAATATATATGTTGGCGCTTAATCCTCTCCCTTACCCGAGACAGTAGTTTAACTAATAACTGTAAAAATCAGTTGGAAAAGACTCAACATATCCGATCTGCACGAAGCCCAGCAAAAACACTTAACCGATATAAAAGCTACTTCCAAGCCTATTTTAACTAATGCAAAACAATAATTTCCTGTCTAAAATACTAGTCAGTACAAATCCAACGGCATCAGCATCATCTCACTAACATAAAAACTCCTACAACAGGGTTATGAGGCGAACAATTGCAATCTGCACTGGACAAGTTAATGGTCATCATCACCATTTGGTCGACCGATATGACGTGTCGATGTCTAAACTCACGAGAGACATTTTCCTGGTCTTAATTCTTAAGATACCAGAATAGTAGTCTGTAGATTTACAGATCGTGTCTTTTTTTTTTCTCAGTTTTCGTTTGTTATCTTGTTTTGTCATCTTTGAACATCGGTAAACTTCTGTATCCTTAATATCCCTATGATTCGCATGATAGGTAATGCACGCATAGCAGGGGACGTTTACCCTGTTGACAGACTTAGTTGCACCTAGTATCATTCCTTTTTGAGTTCATCCAGTTCCCTTTTTTGTCTTGATTTGTATATTGCAAATGGAGTTTTGAACATCGATATACTGATGTTGCCTCATACTACAATTAACACTTCAGGACAAATGATAGCAGGTATTCTGATTTTGGGGATACAGAAGGACTATTATTTTGTCACGGACCAAACTGATTCAATCATAATGATCTGAGAAAAAATATTATTAAAATCCTAGAAATTGTATTAGATAACATCTTTGTTCAGTTTGATGGATTAGTTTTCCAAAGAACGGAATGATTGTAATTCAAACGGATCAATTGCGCACTACTCTATTTTAAGCTTTAAAAAAATAGATCTCCTTTTCCTCATAGTAGTATACCTTCATTAGCCGCCGATGGTGTGCTCATATCACAGTTGGTTTACAGTTGGTAAGATATGTATGTTTGAACCACAACAAAGACTTTCTTGAGAAAGGAAACAACCAGCGTCACCTAAACTTGCCATTCAGGGTTAAATTCAGCGTAAACTCATATCGCAAAAATATTGTACGGTCGGTTTCACAAATTTGTCTATCCTAAATCATTCAATATACTGTATAACGGTTGTTGTTATTATTTCCCAACGTTATTCGTGAACTTTTACAAATGTGACTATTTACTTTCTTTAAATAATGAGCAATTTGATGGGTATCGTTCCCGGTTTTTGAAGTAGTTCCAATTGCCCAATGTTCAGTTTTATTTTGTTCGCTGTTCTTGTACATCTGTTTTACGCCCCATTTATGGGCATTATGTTTTCTGGTCTGTGCGTCCGTCCGTCCGTCCGTTCGTCCCGCTTCAGGTTAAAGTTTTTGGTCGAGGTAGTTTTTGATGAAGTTGAAGTCCAATCAACTTGAAACTTAGAATACATGTTCCCTATGATATGATCTTTCTAATTTTAATGCTAAATTAGAGATTTTCCCCCCATTTGCACGGTCCACCGAACATAGAAAATGATAGTGCGGATGGGGCATCCGTGTACTGGGGACACATTTTTGTTATTTGTTTCTTTTACTCCATTAGTGTATTCTGGGTTTTGATTTTGTAGGAGGTTTGAACAGTATAAATACTAGTATATTCTTGTTTTCCATCCGGCTTGATTGAATATAGATTCCACATAGTTTTCTAATATCATTCATACTTTACCTAGACAGTGAGATAGTTTTAGGATGTTAAATTCAAAACGGAAAATCCCTTATCAAATGGCAAAGTCAAAAGCTCAAACACATCAAACGAAAACAACGGTCATATTCCTGACCCACTGAATGTAGTTTCAAAATAGATTAACGTTTCTATGTTGGATTCGAGATGACTTTGCATGTTAATGGTATTACTCTTTGTACATGAAAAAAAAATTAGAAAGTATTGTTTGCACTGACCTGAATTTGACGCAACTTTCATTTGAACAAAGAGAATTAATATTTTCTAACCCCGCAAACAAGGATATAAAAGGATTAGACCTTCTACTTATTTCGAGCTTCAAATGTAAATGTAGTCTTAAGATACAATGAACAAATAATGAAACAGTAATAACAATTTCATCATCAGGTTCATCAGGTTCAAATAAGTTTGAAGTTTTGCCATTTGATAAGGGACTTTCCGTTTTGAATTTTCCTTGGACTTCGGTTGTTTGTTATTTTACTTTTTGATAAGTCAATAAATACCTACACAATAAGAAAAATAAAATTTAATAGACAGTTAGATGGTCAGAATACATGCATTAAACGATTTGCTGATCAGATATTTAATAAGCGAAGAAAAATAATCAAATTCCCAAATGTAAGTCAAGATATGAAGCAAATTTAACTGCATAAATCCGTGGTATCATTTATGTTGTAGAGCATGATCTGCTTACCCTTCTGGAGCACCTGAGATCACCCCCAGATTTTGGTGAAGTTCGTGTTGCTCAGTCTTTAGTTTTCTATGTTGTGTTTTTTATGTACTGTTGTTTATCTGTTTGTCATTTTTAACCATGGCATTGTCAGTTTATTTTCTACTTATGAGTTTAAAAGTCCCTTAAGTATCTTTTACCTCTCTTTTAATCCCTCAGCTTTTAATCAAGGAAAGCGCTTCAGTCCCGACAAAATAAAGTGTTGTTTTCATTTTCTATATCATGTCGATACTGCTGCTGATGGACTGTTAGTCCTCCTTGGGGTATCATCAGCTCAGTAGACAGTGCTTCTGTAGTGACTTGGTTTATATCATATCTTTGTTATAAATTCTCCGTTGATAAATTTAAAAATTATTATGACACTAAGGTTCCAACTACTTCAGGCAAAGTTGACATTTGATGGAGTTTGACTATTATTTTAATTTCCTTTTGTAAAGTATCGTCTCAAGTATCCAAGTGCTTATAGATCAATGGCCTTAAAGTTTTGGGATTTTTTCGTGAAAGAAATCTAGAAAAGCTTTTTTGGACGTTTCAAATATATAAATAGTTATTTTCAATTAAAAGTTCAAGGAAAATATGTTATTAACATAGTCACTTAACTTTCAATTTCTAAACGAAAAGACATTTTCAATTTAATGGAACGTAAAACTTAAAGGTTTATTTCAACGACTTTTTCTTTAGAAGTTCCTGTATAAAGTCTTCCACATAAGAATAAAAGAACAAGTCGACAAAAGAGGACACAGCTGCATCCATAGTAATGTTGATAATCTGTTGAAAAGCACTACCTCACACATTGTTGTCAATATAATGGAATTCTATGCGACTGTCATACAAGTGAGAGGTTTAACTAGCTAAAAAACCGGGTTTAATCCACCATTTTCTACATAAGGAAATGCGTGTACCAAGTCAGAAAAATGACAGTTGTTTTCCATTCGTTTGATGTGTTTGAGCTTTTGATTTTGCCATTTTATGAAGGACTTTCTGTTTTGAATTTGCCTTGGAGTTTGATATTTTGTTATTTTATTTTTATTTTTTTTCTAAAAGTAACAAATATCTTGTTAATAAAAAAAATGGAATCAATATTAGTAGATATTAAGTCTTCTGGGTGAAGAATGGTTACATGGTTAAACTAACATATTACAAAATTCGTATTAACTTCAGTGCACGAAGTTCACCCTGAAATATAAAAATAAGGAGACGTGATTGTTAATGAGACAAATATCCTTCAAAATCCTTATAACAAGGATGTGAACTTTAAAAGTGTAACAAAAACGTAAAACAAAACAACATAAAAGTGAATAACAATTAATCAATATAAAATAAGGAGATGCAGTGTGGTTGAAAATGAGATGTTAACAACTATAGGTCACTATACGGATTTAGTAAGCAATAATTGTCCACGTCATGACAAAATGAAAAAAAAAACAAATAGAAAACAGATTCAGGCTAAAAACAATAACTGAAAAAAATATATTATAGACAGCAACCAAAGCCAACCAATAAATCACAGGCTCCTGTCTGTGAACATACATATAGAGAATGTGGCGAGTTTAAACAAAAGTCAAGTGCATGTGCGCTCATTCTCCACAAAACTGAGACCGTGGAGTAACAGCAAAACCTAAGAACAACATGAAAAACTCAGTTGTCGTTGGTTGGCTGTTTCTCAGTTTGCGACATCACCAAATGAGACTTATCACCGAATTTGTAGTTACCATGAGCAGCATTCTAGGATGCCATATGTGAAATAGGATCTGTTAACCCCTACTGGACACCTTAGATCTTGTATGTTTTTACAGGATGCTCAATCTTTAGTATTCAATGAAGTGTTTTCACGACTTGTCTTTTCGGTTTGTTTGCCATGGCGTTGCTGGTTGCTCTTTGAATTATTAGTTTTTAATGTTTTTTTGGTATCTTCCGCCTTCTTTTTGGAAAGGGCTTGACCCATATAATTGGCACAAAGTACAAAAAACAAACGAAAAACACAAAGTGCCGATCTAAGAGTACTCGCAGTTACCGAAATCTAGTTCAAAGCCAATTTCAAATAACGAATCAACAAATGGAAGTTTTTAACAACCTTGACTGGCTATACAGCCTTTGCACGG